>CM022298.1:639262645-639773260 GCA_011799875.1 Thinopyrum elongatum | reverse complement strand
TCGTACAAGTCTGAGAACAATGGTTGTTCACTTTATTGTAAGGATATGTTTTATGGATTTGCACCCATTGTTGGGGGCCTTTTCATACTAAATCTTGAATGTGGAAATGATGTCTTTAACGTGAATGCTAAACGCCTTAAGAAGGCTGATTCCACCGCCACTTTCTTGTGGCACTGTCGGCTTGGCCACATTGGAAAGAAACGCATGCAAAGACTCCATAAAGATGGAGTTTTACCGTCCTTTGATTTTGAATCATTTGACACATGTGAAGCTTGCTTAATGGGGAAAATGACCAAGACGCCGTTCACGGGTCATCCTGAACGGGCGGGTGAATTATTGGAAATAATACATAGTGATGTATGTGGTCCAATGAACACAGCCGCACGGGGTGGGTATTTCTACTTCATGACTTTTACTGATGATTTAAGTCGGTATGGCTATATCTACTTAATGAAGCATAAGTCGGAAACCTTTGAAAAGTTCAAAGAATTTCAGAATGAGGTAGAAAATCATCGTGACAAAAAGATTAAGTTTCTGCGGTCTGATCGCGGAGGCGAGTATCTTAGTCATGAGTTTGGCCAACATCTGAGTGAACGTGGAATCATTTCACAGCTTACGCCTCCCGGAACTCCACAGCGAAATGGAGTATCGGAAAGACGTAACCGAACCCTGTTGGACATGGTAAGGTCGATGATGTCCCTTACAAATCTTCCGATATCTTTTTGGGGTCACGCACTAGAAACTGCCGCTTATACACTAAACAAAGCACCGTCAAAATCTGTTCAGACGACGCCATATGAGTTATGGTATGGGAAGAAACCCAGTGTGTCGCATCTCAAGATTTGGGGTTGTGAAGCATATGTAAAACGTTTACAGCCTCAAAAACTCGATCCCAGATCAGACAAATGTTACTTTGTAGGTTATCCAAAGGAAACCTTTGGGTATTCCTTCTACCACCCATCCGAGGGCAAAGTGTTTGTCGCAAAAACTGGAAGCTTTCTCGAGAAAGAATTTCTCGCTAAAGAAGTGAGTGGGAGGATAGTACAACTTAATGAGATTAGTGAATCTTCGGCAACCGTTGATATGGCTAAGGAACCGGAAGAGATTCCGCTAATTATCCCTACAACTGAGCCGGAAGTTATCGCATATGATGCGGGGACTTCAAACAATGTTGTAACTGAACCGCGCAGATCAGGCAGGGCTATCCAGCCACCTGAGTGGTTTCATAACGAAATCTTCATTCTTGAAGACGATGAACCTGCGCACTACAAGGAAGCGATGGCGGGGCCCAGCTCAAAGGAATGGCACAAGGCCATGAGATCCGAAATGGAATCCATGTACGAAAACCAAGTTTGGAACTTGGAAGAACTTCCAGAAGGCGTAAAGCCGATTGGTTGTAAATGGATTTTCAAAAAGAAGACGGACGCGGATGGTAACATTACTATCCACAAAGCTAGACTTGTCGCGAAAGGATTCACGCAAGTTCCAGGAGTGGACTACGACGAGACTTTCTCGCCCGTAGCTATGCTTAGGTCTGTTCGGATATTGCTAGCAATTGCTGCTTATTTCGACTATGAAATATGGCAGATGGATGTCAAAACGGCTTTCCTAAATGGAAACCTCAAAGAGGATGTATACATGATACAGCCGGAAGGTTTTGTCATTCATGAGGATGCTGGAAAGGTATGCAAACTTCAGAAAGCTATTTATGGTCTGAAGCAAGCATCAAGGAGCTGGAACATTCGTTTTGATGAAGTGGTCAAAGAGTTTGGCTTCATCAGGAATGACGAAGAATCTTGTGTTTACAAGAAGTTTAGTGGGAGCGCAAAAGCATTTCTAATCTTGTATGTGGATGACATATTATTGATTGGAAATGACATGAATTTTCTTAGCGAAATAAAAGAATCATTGAAGAAAAGGTTTTCAATGAAAGACTTAGGCGAAGCAGCATATGTATTGGGCATCAGAATCTATAGAGATAGATCAAAACGCCTGATAGCGCTTAGCAAAGCACGTACATTGACAAGGTGTTGAAAAGGTTCAACATGGAGAACTCCAAGAAAGGCCTACTCCCCATGTCACCTGGCACAGTGCTTTGCAAGAATCAGAGTCCTCGAATTCTCAATGAGCGAGTACAAATGAATGATGTTCCATATGCCTCGGCAGTTGGTTCTATTATGTATGCCATGCTATGTACAAGACCGGATGTTTCCTATGCGCTAAGTGTTAGCAGCCGGTACCAAAGTGATCCAGGATTGGAACACTGGGCCGCAGTCAAGGGTATTCTTAAGTACCTCAGACGGACCAAGGATTTACTCCTTGTGTACGGAGGTGATGAAGAGCTCATTGTAAGTGGTTACACTGATGCAGGCTTCATGACTGACCCAGATGACTTCAAATCTCAATCAGGCTATGTTTTCATGTTGAACGGTGGCGCAGTTGATTGGAAAAGTTCCAAACAAAAGACTGTGGCAGATTCTACGACGGAGGCGGAGTATGTTGCAGCTTCAGAAGCCTCCAAGGAGGCGGTATGGATCAAGCAATTTCTTGAAGACCTTGGTGTGGTTCCAAGTGCTCTGGACCCGGTGGAGATCTATTGTGATAATAGTGGTGCCGTGGCTCAGGCAAGGGAGCCAAGTTCGCACCATAAGACAAGACATATTCAACGCAAATATAAACTCATTCGACATCATGTCGAAGAGGGTTTAGTGAAAGTACGCAAAGTTCACACGGATCTGAATGTGTTAGACCCGATGACAAAGCCTCTACCATGAGCAAAGCATGAGCAACACCGGATAGCCATTGGTGTTAGGGAAGCCATGTAACTGGGTTATGACTCTAGTGCAAGTGGGAGTCTGTAGGAGATATGCCCTAGAGGCAGTAACAACCGTTATTTTGTATCTCCAAGTTTGTAATGAATGTTTATGTTCCATGCTATAACTGCTATGATTCTCGAGTCTGCAATAACACGAGGCTCGGAGGGAAACTCATGTGCACGTGTGGTATAATAAACGGTAAAATGTATTCCTAGTCTTGCCTCTAAGACTGGCTCAAGTATTGCATGATGATCCTGTTTTCCTGATCATGGGCATGGCTATGCCAGCAATTTTGAGGGCACGATGTTGATAGAACACTTGTGTTGAATCGACCCAGATTGATGTTATGCTATGAGTTTCTATCGTTACAAGTTTATGGTTCTTAACATAGAGGTAGTTAATGTTTGCATAATTCCTTAGACCATGAGAGTATTGAGTTCCTTCGTACTTGCTTTGTGAACTTTGGGGTTTGTTAAACGTCATCCGTAACTGGGTGGCTATTACGGCGGCTTACGGGTTCACGGAAAAGTATGGCAAGTAACGAGATAGCTCAAGATTGGGATTTGCTCCTCCGACGATGGAGAGATATTCTCGGGCCCTCTCGGTGTTACGGTATCCATCATCGTCTGGCCAGACACCTTGTGATTTGATCACTGGGATGCCGAAAACACAGAAACGAGAAAAGAGAACAAAACCGGTAACGAGGTAACTTGCATAGTGGACAAATTTGTTGATCCACGGGGATGCAATAAATCTCACCTCGGGTGTTTGTGACATATCGCGAAGCAACAGGAATAGCACACAGCAACTGGAGGTTCACTCGAATAATCATTCGTGTGGGTATAGGGGTTAATATGGGTGTCCACGGCTCCGATGTTGATCATTGATCGGAAGGGGTTCCGGGTCATGTCTATACTTCACCAAACCTATAGGGTCACACGCTTAAGGGTCATCTATCTGCTGAATACTAGACAGGGAGTCTGAGAGAAAATCACCGAAAAAGTTTCGGACACCAAAAAAGTTTCGGACAGCGGAAAAGTTCCGCAGAGAGAACACCGGATGAGTTTCGGTGAAACTGAAAAGTTGTTTTGGGGTATTCCATTAAGTCAAATTGGTTTCGGGATGCCCCTGATAATTCTTGGAGGGTGCCAGAATTATTCTGGAAACTTTCTGGAATTTTCGGGGATAAAAACCGGAAATGTTTCGGAGCTGCCGGAACCGCTTCAGATGCTTTTTCGCAGATGAAATCACTAATCTGGAATTGTTCCAGAACGCGTTGAAAATTATTTTAGTGGGTACTAGAAATGTTCTAAGCCCACATAAATATTTTTAGTTCGTACGGACGCTGAAAAATGTCATCGTGAATAGTGAAAGTGCTTTTTGGGAATTTTTATGGAAAGCACCTTTTGGGAATTTTCCCAAAAGGCTTCTAGAAGCCTTGTGCACTAAGGAAGCCCCCTTGGGGGGCCCCCCCAAGGGTTGGCCGGCCATGGAGGGTGGAGCTCCATGGAGCTCCACATGGCACTCCTTTTTGCTTTATTCTTTATGTAAATGACATAAAGTGGGGGTACTTTTGGTATTTGTGAATGCCAACTTTACCCCTTGGTTTTCCTATAAATAGAGGAGAGTGGGCTGCCCACAAACCTCATCCCTTGCTCTCATACACATGCCATGCATTATCTGGCTTCTTCTCTCCCTCCCACGAAAAGAGTTTCGTAGAGCCGAAAGGCTGTCTGGGTTCCGGCAGGAACTAGTTCTGGACGGCGAAGCCCTGCCGGATAGCTGACACCGTATGTGTGCAACCCCATAGAGAGGTCGTAGTTTCGGTCTTTTGCCCGAGGGGCTGTTCGAGTGTCCTCCCGAAGGGCTGTCCGAGTCTCCGTTCGAGTTTCGAGGGTCCTCCCGAAGGGCTGTCTGCGACATCGTCCGGGGGACTGTCCGACCGCCTCCCGAAGGGCTGTCCGGCGAGGGAGTACATCCTCGCGGTTGGGAGGTTGTAAATCCTAGCTGCGGGGATCTGCACCAACGATCTCCACCGACTCTTCTTCCGCTGCGCTTCGAGTCGGTACGGATCAGATCAAACCTTGTATGCAGTCTCCATAGTGGTCCTGGGCGTGCTCGCTATACCGAAAATTTTTGTTTTCTGTCGCGTTCCCCAACAAAAAGCGGTGCTGAAAGACAGATGTGTTCCCATAGCTTCTTGGAAACTATTCCAGAATCTGGAGGTGAAGAGGCTGCCACGATCAGAACTGATCTCCAACGGAACACCGTGGAGTGACACAATTCGGGAAACATACAAGTCTGCTAACTGGCTAGCAGTGATTGTCTCTTTAACTGGTAGAAAGTGAGCAACCTTAGAGAATCGGTCAATGACGACAAATATAGCATCATTACCCTTCTGGGATTTGGGAAAACCAGTAATGAAATCCATTTGGACCTTGTCCCATTTCCATTCAGGAATTGAAAGGGGTTGCAGAGTTCCTGCGGGCCTTTGATGTTGAGCTTTAACGCGGCGGCAAACGTCACACTCAGAAACATAACGAGCAATGTCTCGCTTCATATTAGGCCACCAGTATCTCTGACAAATGTCACGGTACATCTTTGTGCTACCAGGATGAATTGACAGAGGAGTGTCATGAGCTTCCATCATAACGTGTTCTCTCTCATCTTTGAACTTAGGTACGAAGAGACGGTGTTGGAAAAATAGGATCCCATCATTATCAAGATGGAACTCCGACGGTTTTCCTTTTTCAAGGTATCGCTTGATCCTTTCAACTTCAGAGTCATACCGTTGCATAGTTTTGATGCTGTGTTCTAAATCTGGTTCGACAACGAGGGTATTGAGATAACCCTGTGGAACAATGTGGAGGTTCAATTTACGAAACTCTTCATAAAGAAGAGGTTGTGATTCCTGAACCATATGGTTGCTGCAATAAGCCTTACGGCTCAAAGCATCGGCCATTACATTTGCCTTGCCAGGGGTGTATGAGATATTCATATCATAATCGGCTATTGTCTCGAGCCATCTTTGTTGACGAAGGTTCAGATCCGGTTGAGTATACAAATACTTCAAACTTTGATGATCCGTATATATCTCACAACGGTTACCGAGGAGGTAATGTCGCCATAGCTTCAGGGCATAAATAACTGCAGAAAGTTCGAGATCGTGCACTGGGTAATTTTCTTCGTGAGGACGCAATTGTCGGGAGGCATAAGCAATCACCTTGCGTTCTTGCATTAGGACACAGCCTAATCCTTGACGGGAGGCATTGCAGTATATCACGAAATCCTTTTGGGAATCCGGGGGTGCTAATACTGGGGCAGATGTCAATTTATCTTTTAGTGTCTGAAAGCTTTCTTGACATTTTTTGTCCACTCAAATTTGACACCTTTGTGAAGCAGATTTGTCAATGGTTTTGCAATCTTGGAAAAGTTCTCAACGAATCGACGGCAATAACTAGCAAGTCCGAGAAAACTTCTAACTTGCTTAACATTCTTCGGGGGAGTCCAGTCAAGAATAGCCTGAACTCGTTCGGGGTTAACAGCAATGCCATCCTTGGAAATCACATGTCCAAGGTAAGTTACTTCAGAAAGCCAAAATTCACATTTGGAATACTTGGCATACAACTGGTGTTCTCGAAGCCTTTCTAGTACCAAACGGAGGTGTTCAGCATGTTCTTCTTTATTCTTAGAATAAACCAGGATATCATCCAAATAAACCACGACGAATTTGTCGAGGTAATCCATGAATATATAATTCATCAGACGGGAGAAAGTTGCTGGAGCATTCGTTAGGCCAAATGACATGACGGTGTATTCATAGGAGCAATATCGAGTGACGAATGCAGTCTTGGGAATATCCTCTTCACGGACACGGATCTGGTGATAACCCAACCTCAGGTCGAGTTTAGAGAACACCGATGATCCAGCGAGTTGATCATAAAGATCATTGATCCGGGGCAGTGGGTATTTATTCTGGATTGTGGCTTGGTTAATGGGCCGATAATCCTGAACCAAACGGTTAGTTCCATCCTTTTTCTTAACGAAGAGTGAAGGTGCTCCCCAAGCAGAGGAACTGGGGCGGATGAAACCACTCTTAAGTGACTTGTCGATTTCTTCCTTAAGCTCGAGTAGATGATGCGGAGGCATCTTATAAGGTCGCTTGGCAATAGGGACGGTGCCAGGCTTCAAGTCGATGACAAACTCAACAGCTCTAGCCGGGGGTATTCCTGGAAGTTCTTCTGGAAAGACGTTTGGAAAATCTCGAACGACAGGAACGTTCTCGATCCCTTCCAGAGGTGAGGCGTTCAAAGCATTCAGAACATATATCTGAGCTTCAGCGTCCCGAGTAATGCGGGCGGTATAGTTCACTATCTCATCGGTGGGGTGAAGAAGTTGGACGACTTTAGTGGCACAATTGATCGAAGCAGTGTGAGCTTTCAACCAATCCATTCCAAGTATAAGGTCTATGGTGGAAGATTTCAGGACGATGGGCGATGCAAGGAATTCCAACCCTTTAATTTCGACGGTAACGTCAGGTGCTATTACGTCAGCATGACAGTGACCTCCGGGAGTTTTAATGACTAACGGGGTATGCATTTTCTCATATCGAATGCCATGCATAAATGCAAATTTTCCAAAGATGAATGAATGTGATGCTCCTGAATCAAATAAAACAGAAGCAGGTACTGAATTAACAAGAAGGGTACCCATCACAGTAGCAGGTTGATCCTGGACTTCTTCAATGTCAATGTTGTAGGCGTGTCCACGACCATGTGCAGCAGACCCAGTATTATAGTTGCGGGTCTGGTTGTTGCCACGACCATTGCCATGGCCAGTACGAGGAAAGGCTAACTGATTCTGATTCTGGCGGCAATCTTTAGCCTGGTGTCCTGGTTTGCGGCACTTGAAGCACATACCATCTTCAGGACGAAGAGGAGCATTGTTTTGAATAGCTTGAGTTTTAGGCTGCCTCGGTGGTGGAGGAGGCAGACGTGGTGAAGCATAGTTGTTCTTTGGCGCAGAGGTATTGGAACGGAATGCATTGTTGGGAATCCAAACTCGACGCTTCGATGCTGAGCCCGAAGATGAGCCAGCATCACGATAGCGCTTCTGCGAGTCCTTGTATTCCATCTGAGCGGTCTCAACAAGAATAGCCTTGTTCGTCAGAGTTGAAAAGTCATTGAAGTCTTGAGCAGCTAGTGCAAGCTTGAGGTCGGGGTATAGTCCATTACGGAACTTCTCTTGTCTGCGTGCATCTGTGGCGATGTCTTCTTCAGCATAGCGGGAGAGGTCTAGAAATTCCCGCTGATAAGCTTCGACGGTCTTGTTGCCCTGAGTGAGGTTACGAAACTGGGTCTTCATGCGTTCCATAATTGCTTGAGGGATGTAACGTGTACGGAAAGCAGCCTGGAACTCATACCAGGTGATGACTGTTCCAACAGGCAGAGTACGCTTGTGTGTGTCCCACCATTGAGCAGCGGGGCCCTTTAAGAAAAAGGCCGCGAAGTTGACGAAGTTGGCAGGGGCGACATTAGCTGACTCCATCTCGTGAGTGATGTCGCGGAGCCAGTCATCGGCATCCAGGGGCTTGTCTGAGTTGCGGAACTGCATTGGGTTGAGTCGCGTAAACTCTGTCAAAGTTATTGAAGCTGGGTTCTGGTTCTGGTTGTTCTAATGCGGAAACTGAGCCATGATTCCAACCATGAACTGGCGGTTAAGCTCAAACTGTTGCATCATAGCCGCCATATAGTCTGGCGGTGGTGGGCGTTCAGGGGCACGACCACCTGGTCTAACCATCCTGCTAAGTATCAACAGGGGGTAGTTTAGTAAAAGCAATTGCGAGCGTTTAGTGACAAACATGATGTAACTCGACAAAAATTTAAAGTAGTGTAACAGATACATAACAGTAGTCGATTAAGACATACAGATCCATACACAGTCGGTTAAAATCGGGCAGCATAACGGCGCAAATTGAAAAACTAGAGACACACTAGGCGGCGCGTAGGCACGCGGTAAGGAAGTACACAACGAGACATAGCAAAGGCTACATCAATGTCGGAGAAAACCACCGAAACGGGGTAACTGCAAGTGCGGACGACGAATGTTCGTCGCGGCAGGATCCTGTGCTCCATGTGCACTCTGATGCAGAACCCGGTCTCGAACTGTAAGAAGAGGTCCACGTGCAGGCGTGTGACCTCCCACAGCAGGCCAATCAATACCTGGCGGCATCTCGGTCCTGCGTGGGTAAAGAATATACTCCGGATGTATCCCTGCACGAACAGCTGGTAGCAACTGTGTCATAGCCTCGTAGTAGCGTGCTCGAGTGGCGAACAACTCGACGGCAAGAGCCCGAGCAGTGTGATCCAGAGCCTGAGTGCACTGAATCAGAACCTGCGGGTCGTAGCGTCGAGACTCGTACGGGGCACAGATAGCTGTGTAATATCCAGTAGCATCTCCAACAGGTGCATACGGAATGTACCGAAACACAGTATCATCCAAGTTAGTATTGTGCTCTCCTCGGAGACGTACGACAGCAGAGTAGGCGGCATCATGGACTGCCATCTCAATCATCAAGCCTAATCCGTGAAAAAGGTGTAGCTCGGTGTCTGAGTTGTTCTGCTGATCATAAATCCAAACTTCAGCATAGTACTGTTCCTGGTTGAACTCGCGGTAAACCTCATAGACCATGTACTCGGGATACCAACGGTAGCCAAGTCTGGTCATGAGAGCGATCAGGACAGCTGGAAACCCAGGGGTATTACGAGCCCAAGTGCGAAGCACAAGCTGTGTCGTAGGGCGCGGTGGAAACAAACGGTCCATCTGAAACAGAGGAAATTCAGATTTGTCAAATGACAATGAGAAGTTTAACACAACTCGGAGAGAAAGGTTAAACAAAACAATGGAAAGGAAAATGATTATCAGACTAATCAGATTAATGACAGGGAAATCGCACAGATATCCAGCTCTCCGGGTAGACAGGATTTACGAGATCCTAAGTGTCGGCGTTAGTAAAATTTATTTAACCCGAGTAGAAGAGAAATCAGAGTCCCAGAGTATAGACGAGGAATAAAAGATCCTAATACCACCCAGTTGGTGACGAGGGCCCATAAGGCACACAGCCAAGTTAGTAAATTAGTTTTTCGATGTCTAGACTCAACTTCGGCCAAGGAATTTGGAGGGGGCTTCCTACAGGCAGTCGGCTCTGATACCAACTTGTGACGCCCCCGACTCAATCGTACACTAATCATACACGCAAATGTGTACGATCAAGCACAGGGACTCACGGGAAGATATCACAACACAACTCTAACACAATTTAAATGGAGGTCCACAATATTACAGACCAGGGATCAGAAGATCCGAATACATAAGTCAGTCATACAAATATTATCTGAGTACAGACATAGTTAGATAAGTTTTGCCTTAAGAAGGCTAGCACAAACAGTGACACTAGATCGAAAGGCGTTGGCCTCCTGCCTGGGAGCCTCCGATCCTACTCCTGGTCATCTGGCTCGATCCAGTAGTAAGTACCCTCTGGACCCTCCTGGTAGTAAGCTCCGGTGGTGGCATCTGACTCCTGGACTCCATCGTCTGTTGTATCATCAAGGTGGGGTATATGGGGAAAAGAGAAAGTAAAGCAACCGTGAGTACTCATCCGAAGTACTCAGCAAGCAAGGATCTATACTACATATGCAACATTATCAATGGAGAAAGGCTGTATATGTGGACTGGGCTGCAGAAATGCCAAAATAGAGAGAAGGCCTAGTCCTATCGAAGACTAGCATCTTCAAACATCTTCACAAGGCCATCATCTTGCAGCAGTAGAAGAGAGTAGAATAGCATTTTATTTAGCAAACATGTTGAAGTACAGCTTAAAGATCCTTCCTCGACTCCCAAGCGAGAAAGCGATCCCGAAGCTTCAGTTAAGTAACAAGTATCCAGTTTAAGTAGTAGATCGGGATACACAAACTGAGCGTCCTTTACCGTAGGACCGGCTATCGATAGAAGATTTATCCCTGCAGGGGTGCACTACTGTTACCCAACATGCTCGATCAACTCTGGCCGGACACACTTGCTGGGTAATGCCCGTCCACGGAAGATCAACACAAAGCAGCGCTCTACCTAGGCTCGGCAGAGAGGTCAGCACGCCGGACTAACCTATGCACCCAGAGGTCTCGGGCCATCGCCCTGGGCACCCTGCGCGTTGCGAGACTGGCCGGGGTGCAGGCGCGACACTGAACTCGTCAGTGAAGTATCCAGCCCAATCCCGACAATCAGCCCGCACGGTGAATCGTGACGTCAGACGAGCTTTCGGAGAAACGTACTTCGCAGAGGGTCCCATAACCATTATCCCGCGTGATGGTAGTGCGTATAGGGCACGTCGACCCACTCAGATCACACACCCAAATCCAATAGGCTCAATTAGTATCAAGCGGAGACAATCAGAGTCTCTGATGCTCCGCCACAATGTCACACTCGAGTGCCCTTCCGGCACACCCAAAAATCATAGATCCCCAGCGGGTACCCACCAGGGTGGACCCGCCTGTAACAGAGGTCAAGTAATCGTGTGGTCATAACATCAAGGGGGAAACCCGAGGAATCACCCTCGGCGGATTCCACTCGACGAAACAGTCAGGGTGAACGTATGAGGTATCACCCTCGAGGTTGACACTGGGGGTTGCACGACAGAGTCGTATCGGAAGTGGAGAAGGAGGAATCACCCTCGATGACCACGACCGAACAGCTACACTGCAGAGTATTCATCGGGAGTGCGTTACGAGGTATCACCCTCGGCACTACGCAGAGTCGTACAACTATGGGGAAGTGAAGTGAGGTGTCGGTCTCTGGTCGACGATCACGTTGATCGAGTCGTCGATGATCAAGCAGGGGCAACAAGGGAAAAGTGGTGGGGTCACTGATGGTTCATTCCAACCTAAACTAAACAGTTTATCATAGGCAGGTAAGGTAGCAATGAACAGGTTACAACAGCAGGCTATACATCAGAATAGGAGCATACATTAACAGTAGCAAAATCTAATGCAAGTAGGAGAATAGAATGGGCGATATCTGGATGCTCAAGGGGGGGGGCTTGCCTGGTTGCTCTGGCAAGAGGGGAAGGTCGTCAACGGGCTGCTCGTCGGTAGAGTAGTCGTATCCAGGTGCAGCGTCGTCGGTCTCAGCGTCTATCGAGAGAGAGAAGGAGGGGGAGAGAAACAATAAATTCACGGCAATAATGCAAACAATATGTATGACATGCCTAAATGATATGCCGGGGTGTTCTACTGCCTAATTAAATGATTTAGTTAATTTAAGAATTTATTTGGATTTATTTAATTAAAGTTGGACACTATTCATTTACTGAAAACGGTCTAAAAGTTCAATGTTCTTATAGCTGCGGGCGTCTGACGGGAATACGGAGGGCGTATCCGGGTTCGTATCGGAATTCTGAGCAAGTTTCATGTATAAAGTATTTTCATCGGAGTTACGGATTATTTAATATGATTTTCTAAAGTTTTTATTAATTTCTGAAATTTATTTAATTATTATATTCAACATTATCCAGAATAATAACTGATGACATCATGCTGATGTCAGCAGTCATTAGGGTTAGTTAAGTTAACTAATTAATTAGTCTAATTAGTTAATTAACTAATTAATTATTTACTTTAATTAAACAGATTTAATTAACTATTTATTTTTTATTTTTTTTTATCAGGCAGGGCTGTGGGCCCCACTGGTCAGTGGACCAGGGGCGGACATGTCCGGGGCGTGCCCATTTGGGACCGGACATGTCAGGTGCCCAAATGGCACGCGCGGGCACGGGCGCGAACGGGGGCGCGGGCGGGCGAGGCCGCGGCAGCGCGCGGCAGCGCGCGCGGGGCCGGAGCGGCAGGGGGGTGGTGGCGCGCGGCGCAGGCGGCGGGGCCGGAGGCGAGCGGGGTGGCGTGGTGGCCGGAGCGGCACCGGGCGGCGGCGCGCGGTGCGGGGCGCGCGGAGGCGAGGCGGGGGCCGGAGCGGCTCGGCGCAGGGCGAGCGCGTGCACGCGCAACGCACGGTGAGCGCGAGCGCGGGCGGCAGGGAGCGGGTCGGGCGCGGCGCGGCCGCGGCCGGGGCGCGTCCGGCGCGCGGCCGGGGCCGAGAGGGGGGGGGGAAGGAGGAGGAGGAGGGGGTCTCTCACAGCGGCGGTGCGGGTCGGGGCAGGGGCTCGGGGTGGAGCTGGAGGAGGCGAGCGGCGGAGGGGGGGTCTGGGCGGGGGGGCGGACGGCGCTGGCGCGCGCGGTGTCGAGCGCCGAGGGAGAGAGGGGGCGGAGAGGGGGGGAAGTGTCGGTGGGTGGGGGGGTGGGTTCTAGGGTTCGGCCCTCTGGGGAGGCCCATAGGGGAGGGTGGGCCGGTGGCCCAGTTGGGCCGCGGGGGGGGGGGGGGAGGGGGGGTTCCTTTTTCTTCTTTTTCTGTTTTCTTTTACCTTTTTCTTTTATTTATTTTCTTTTCTCAGTTTAGTAAATAGTTAGGCCACATATTGAATTTTGTAAAATATAGGAACTGCTCCAACAAATACTAGGCATTACCTACCACTACCAAAAATTAGTTTGGAGTCAATAGGAGCTCCCACAAATTTTATAATAATTAATATGCATTAATCCTCACTGTTTTAATTATGTTAGAGCCACCTAATTATTTTATTATTTGTTGGTTTCAATTTTAGACTAGCCTCTGCAATATTTGTTATTTATCAAACATTTTAGTTTTTATGTTGGACAACTTTTATATTTCACTTTCATTTAAATTTGAATTTGAGTTGGGAGTTGAAATGCAATACGATGCTAATGATGATTATGCACTGTTAATCTCGCTGACATGTCATTATCAAAAGTGATTACTGTTGCTAATCACCGGGGGTGTTACACCAGCCATCGTGATGCCCATCATAGAAGATTATGTCTCGAAACAACTACATCTCCACACTGCGAAGCCGAGCGTATATGCCCATCATAGATGTTTAAAATTTGTCGATTTTGTTGGAAAATTAGGCAAGTTCATGATTAATTCCAGTAAATAATTCATGACTAGAACAGATACTAGCATGCAACAATCTAGCAAACTAGAAGAACAACAAGACATGCATAACAGCAGCGAACACAAAACAATAGCTGTAGAGATAGACATGAACAGATGATGTTGGACGTATTGTTCGTTAGCTATTGTGGGTGCGACGGTGTTGATGACGATGTTGGCGACGATCTGCTGCTGACGGCGATGAAGACGACGATGAGTAGCATCGCCCGACTTGGACGGAAGACGACCCGTGATGACGAATTTGAGCAGTCGCGCAGAGAGCTTCCCAAAAACCTAATTCGTCCTCTCCCGATGCAGGATCGCAAGGACGAACGGTTCCAGAGACCTGCTCTCCCACGCGCCGATGCACGCCGGCGTTTGGGATGAAGTAGACTACGACGGCGGCGCAAGTTGCGAGATGAGGCAAAATCCTAGGTGTTTTTCGGTGTGTCTTTGGCCGCAGTCGGTAGCTGCATATATATTAGGACCAGAGGCGGTATTGTGTCGCGATCACAATCCCAAACCGACTCGGTTTCTAATTCATATACTTACCAGACAAGAAATCAAAAACTTGTCTGCCAAGACATAAAAAATAAAACGGCAAAAGGAAGTTGTATATATATTAGAAACGGAGGCGGTATTGTGTCGCGATCACAATCCCAAACCGACTCGGTTTCTAATTCGTATACTTACCGGACAAGAAATCAAAAACTTGTCTGCCAAGCCCCTGCAAGGAGACGGATCGGATTTCGGCGGACCATTCATGCGCATGTCGCACGTACGCCTCGCCTCGCCTCGCCTCGCCATGCCACGGCCCGGCGAGGCGAGCGAGCGCGCGCGTGTGGTATTTCCTTTCTCTTCTCACACACCACTTAGAGTGATGGAGAGAACCCATTATATAAAGAGGTCCAACTCTTCTTCAACTTCCAGGGTGGGACTAAACTTTAGCACCACCACTTGCCATTTTACACATGGGCTTTGACATTTCAGAAATTGCTATGGGCCTAGCCCATTAATTCTAACAATCCCCCACCAGATCTCAAATACCCATTTAGAGATTTGACTTCTCTCACCACTTGTTTAATATACCAGTGTTTCAGCAGAGACTGTTAAGTTGAACTTCTGCCTAGAACTTTAAGCTACATCCATTTACAATTTGACAATGGACTATGCCTTGAATTGCTAGTTTTGTGTGAACAGGTTTCACTCAAAGTCTTAACCAGTACCTGACCGCTAGTAGGCTACCCCGCGGTTTGGAGCTTACTAGAGATCACCCAAATCTCATAGAATGCGACGTTTACAGTCAGAACTCATATAGGTGTGTTCTTTCAAGACTGCTCTGTAGGACAGCATCTTTGCTAATTATAGCCAATAGAACCACATTAAGGCATGTTGCCAACCTGCCTTACAGCTCTGAGCCTTACAGCTCTGAGAGTTTTGCATCTTCACTTAGAGATGGTCATTAGTTATTACTCTCCTCAGTTAACCAATAGATTGTTCTTCCCAGATTCTAATTCACGGGACCTCCGATCACAAAGGTTGGGTTACTACTATGGTGTAACATCTATGGGTCTTATACCCATCTCCCTCGATGCAATATCTATCATATTTCGTGATAGTCCCTTTGTAAAGGGATCTGCCAGGTTTTTGTCTGTTTGAATATACGTAACAGTTATTACTCTGGAGTTTCTCAACTTCCTGACAGACTTCAAACGTCTCTTCACGTGTCTTGATGACTTCGCATTATCTTTAGAATTGTTTACTTTAGCGATAACCGTTTGGTTGTCACAATTCATAAGAATAGCCGGTACAGGTTTTTCAACCACAGGCAAGTCCATCAAGAGCTCACGCAACCATTCTGCCTCAACAGTAGCTGTGTCTAAAGCAGTTAATTCTGCTTCCATAGTTGACCTCGTCAATATGGTTTGCTTGCAAGACCTCCATGACACTGCGCCACCTCCATGAGTAAATACATACCCACTTGTTGCGTAGAGTACATCAACATCGGAGATCCAGTTTGAATCACTATATCCTTCTAGCACAGCAGGATGCCCTGAATAAGTAATTTCGAAACTCATAGTACCTCTCAGATAGCGCAAGACCCTTTCTAGTGCATGCCAATGATCATCACCCGGGTTGGACATGAACCTACTCAGTTTGCTCACAGCAAAAGAGATATCTGGTCTTGTAGCGCTAGCTAAGTACATGAGTGAACCAACAATTTGAGAGTATCTTAATTGATCTCTTGTTTCTTTCTTATTCTTTCTGAGTGTCACACTGGGATCATAAGGTGTTGGAGAAGGCTTGCTATCCATAAATCCGAACCGGCTCAAGACCTTCTCAACATAGTGAGATTGCGTTAGAGTAATCCCACTCTCATCCTTAATAAGTTTGATGTTTAGAATTACATCGGCTTCTCCCAGATCTTTCATGTCAAAACTTTTTGATAGAAAAGACTTGACCTCATTGATCGCATTAATGTTTGTACCAAAGATCAGTATGTCATCCACATACAAACATAATATGACACTATTGCCCCCACCATGGCGATAGTAAACACACCTATCAGCCTCGTTAATGACAGATCCTGCAGAAGTCAGAGTTCTTTCAAACTTCTCATGCCATTGCTTAGGTGCCTGTTTCAGGCCATACAAAGATTTTAACAACTTGCACACTTTTCTCTCTTCACCCTTTACCACAAACCCGTCAGGCTGATTCATATAGATTTCCTCTTCCAACTCTCCATCGAGGAAAGCTGTCTTTACATCCATTTGATGAATGATAAGACCATAAGAGGCAGCCAAGGAAAGTAACACTCGAATGGTGGTCATTCTAGCAACGGGTGAATAGGTGTCAAAGTAATCTTCGCCTTCTTTCTGAGTGTAGCCCTTGGCCACTAGCCGCGCCTTGTACTTATCAATAGTACCATCAGGCTTTAGCTTCTTTTTGAACACCCACTTACAGGCCACAGGTTTACAACCATATGGTCTATCAGTTAGTTCCCAAGTTCCATTAGAAAGAATTGAGTCCATCTCATTATGAACAGCTTCTTTCCAATCATCTACATCCGGAGATGCATATGCCTCTGCAATCGTCTTGGGTGTGTCGTCCACAAGGTATACAATGAAATCATCACCAAAGGATTTTGCAATCCTTTGTCTCTTGTTCCTTATAGGAACTTCATTGTTATCCTTCTCAAGGACTTCCTCATGTGATTGTTCGAAATATTCATCAGTTGTACTAGATTCAGGAATTATCTCAGAAGAAAATCTAGCAATGCTATGCATATCTTTCATAGGAAATATGTTCTCAAAAAATGTTGCATCACAAGATTCCATTATAGTATCAACATGCATATCAGGTACTTCAGATTTTACCACTAAAAATCTATAAGCAATGCTCCGTTGAGCATACCCTAGAAAGACACAATCCACTATCTTTGGTCCAAGTTTGCGTTTCTTAGGAATAGGAATATTGACCTTTGCCAAACATCCCCAAGTGCGCAAATAAGAAAGTGATGGTTTTCTCCCAACCCACTCCTCATAAGGGGTTTTCTCCTTATTATTGTTAGGAACTCTATTCAGGACATGACATGAAGTCAATAGAGCCTCCCCCACCATGCCTTAGATAAACCAGCAGTGTCTAACATGGCATTCACCAAGTCAGTCAATGTGCGGTTTTTCCTCTCGGCAACTCCATTTGATTGAGGTGAATAGGGAGGCGTCCTCTCATGAATAATACCATGTTCCTCACAAAATTCATCAAATACTTTGGGAAAATACTCTCCACCACGATCGGACCTAAGACGCTTGATCTTTCTCTCTAGTTGATTTTCAACTTCAGCTTTATAGATTTTAAAGTAGTCTAATGCTTCATCTTTAGTTTGCAACAAATAAACATAGCAAAATCTAGTCGCATCATCAATCAAAGTCATGAAATATCTCTTTCCACCTTTTGTCAACACACCATTCATCTCACAAAGATCAGAATGTATGAGTTCTAGAGGTGCCAAGTTTCTCTCCTCGGCAGCCTTATGAGGCTTTCGAGGTTGCTTCGATTGCACACAACTATGGCACTTAGAACCTTTGGCAACAGTGAAATTCGGAATTAAACTCATACTGGATAGCCGAGACATTAAACCAAAATTAATATGACATAAACGAGAGTGCCAAATACTTGCATCATCATTAACACTAGCACAAATTTGGTTTACTGACTTATTGCAAAAATCTGAAAGGGAAAAGCGGAACAAGCCTCCGCACTCATAGCATTTGCCTATAAATTGTCCAAATATTGACACGATTACTTTATTCGACTCTAAAACTACCTTAAACCCATCTTGACATAGAAGGGAGCCGCTAACTAGATTCTTGTTCATAGTAGGGACATGCTGCACGTTCCTTAATTGCACGATCTTTCCCGAAGTAAACTTCAGATCCACCGTGCCAATGCCACGAACAGAAGCATGTGACCCATTCCCCATTAGGACGGAAGAATCCCTTGCGACCTGATAAGAAGTAAACAGGGAGACGTCAGCACACACATGAACGTTAGCACCCGAATCAATCCACCATGAAGATGATTGAAATACTAAAAGCACAATAGGTAAATTACCATACCCATCAGTATTGCTAGCGGTCACCATGTTGACAGTCTTGGAGCTCGTTTTCCCTCTGCGGTCTGCACGTACAGGGCATTCCTTGGAAAAGTGTCCGGGCTTCCCACAGGCGTAGCACTCTAGCTCAGCCTTGTTGAACTTCTTCTTCTTGAAGGTAGTAGTCTTGGTAGGCTTGTTGAAAATAGGTTTGTTTTTCCCTTTGTTCTTGTTATGTGGGTACCTCTGCACCATATTGGCGGTAGGCTGAACCTCACCTCCTTTCTCAGTAGTGTCTTTAGCCTGAGCTTTTTCTTCAACATCAAGAGATGCAATCAGATTTTCAACTGATATCTCCTGTCTCTTATGTTTCAGAGTTGTGGCAAAATTCCTCCATGAAGGAGGCAACTTTGTAATCATGCACCCAGCCACGAATTTGTCGGGTAGAACACACTTAAGGAGTTCAAGTTCTTTCACAATGCACTGTATCTCATGAGCTTGTTCAACCACAGAACGGTTATTCACCATCTTGTAGTCATGAAAACTCTCCATGATGTATAGTTCACTGCCTGCATCTGTTGCACCGAATTTTGCATTCAGTGCATCCCACAGAGTCTTTCCGTCATCTATGTGCATATACACATCACACAGACGGTCAGCAAGAACACTCAGAATGCATCCCACAAACATAGTATTGGCTTCCTGGAATTTTCTCTGATCTTCGTCAGACATTCCCTCTGGAGCACCAACACTAACGTGGAAAACTTTCAGAGCAGTAAGCCAGAGCGTGGTCTTCACCTGCCACCTCTTAAAGTGCACACCGGTAAATTTATCCGGCCTTGGTGCATCAGCGAATCCAGCCATAGTTAACTCAGGAAATTGCCTACAATTAGGTTTTTGGATTGTTGGAAAATTAGGCAAGTTCATGATTAATTCCAGTAAATAATTCATGACTAGAACAGATACTAGCATGCAACAATCTAGCAAACTAGAAGAACAACAAGACATGCATAACAGCAGCGAACACGAAACAATAGCTGTAGAGACAGACATGAACAGATGATGTTGGACGTACTGTTCCTTAGCTATTGTGGGTGCGACGGTGTTGATGACGATGTTGGCGACGATCTGCTGCTGACGGCGATGAGTAGCACCGCCCGACTTGGACGGAAGACGACCCGTGATGACGAATTTGAGCAGTCGCGCAGAGCGCTTCCCAAAAACCTAATTCATCCTCTCCCGGTGCAGGATCGCAAGGACGAACGGTTCCGGAGACCTGCTCTCCCACGCGCCGATGCACGTCGGCGTTTGGGATGAAGTAGACTACGACGGCGGCGCAAGTTGCGAGATGAGGCAAAACCCTAGGTGTTTTTCGGTGTGTCTTTGGCCGCAGCCGGTAGCTGTATATATATTAGGACCAGAGGCGGTATTGTGTCGCGATCACAATCCCAAACCGACTCGGTTTCTAATTCGTATACTTACCGGACAAGAAATCAAAAACTTGTCTGCCAAGACATAAAAAAATAAAATGGCAAAAGGAAGCTGCGCCCCTGCAAGGAGACGGATCGGATTTCGGCGGACCATTCACACGTACGCCCCGGCCCGGCGAGGCGAGCGAGCGCGCGCGTGTGGTCTTTCCTTTCTCTTCTCACACACCACTTAGAGGTGGAGAGAACCCACTATATAAAGAGGTCCAACTCTTCTTCAACTTCCGGGGTGGGACTAAACTTTAGCACCACCACTTGCCATTTTACACATGGGCTTTGAGATTTCAGAAATTGCTATGGGCCTAGCCCATTAATTCTAACAGATTTTACATACGTATATGTAACGACTATAGCCTGCATTTTGAGCCCGAGTCAATGGTGAATGCTATGCACAGGGCACAGGCATATATGTAACAAAGTCGACTCTAGGACCAGGTGTGGCGGTGTAACGGTTTGGTGCGGGACATGTAGCGGGGACATGAGCGACATGTCCTGTTTTTTATAGGACGGGGAATACCGGATCTACCGGATCTATGCTCTTATCACCCCCATCTGGTGTGTGGCCCAAGAGCTGTATTTGCAGTGAATTCTTTGTCAGAGTTTGCCGAAAACCACCATAATTGCGTCACTTAGTGCCAAAAACCATCGTTTTCATAAAAGTTTGCCGAAAACACTGTTTTTCAGTAAAAAAAATTCAAGAAGCACTAAATAGTTGATTGATCACGTTTTGACTGGAAACCTGACATAAGGGACCCACTGTCAGTGCCAACGTGGCAGAGTCGACGTAGACAGTTGTAGATGGCGCCCGTTGACCTACCGCTTTCTACACCAAAAAAATAAATAGAAAAAACATCGATGCCTGCCCACGCCCTCACCGCCGGACTCGTTGAATGACGCGATGCCCCCGCCACTGGCTAGGTCCTGGCCTCCTGGGACTCTGCAGGTCGCCGCCTGCCCTCCATGGGTAGTGCTTGAGGCCGTGGGGGTAGCTGGAGCTCGCCGGCATCGAGCTCGCGGCGGAGCAGAGCTGCGGCCGAGGCACGGTGGTCGTCGGAGGCTCTCCAGATGATGCAAACGGGGAAGGAAGTAGAGGGGGGAGAACCGGCTGCTCATCCTGAGCACGTACGTGTGGTGGGGGCAGCCCAGGATGCACGGGAGTGTCGTCTTCGATGTTGACGGCGGCGGCCAGAGCGGACGGCGTCAGGGACAAAGCATGGGGTTGCGGGGCTTGTCGGGCACGACGTCAGGGGCTTCGCAAGGCCGACGCAGTGTCGATGACAGCGATAAGAGGCGTCGGGGCTTAGCAACGTCGACGAATCGGAGCGGGTGACCGGCGGTCAGAGGCGAGCACCACGACGACGTGCGCTTGCTACAGGATTCCTCCATCCAAATCCTCTGGTGGGGGATGCTCAGGGACTCGTGGCCGAGCCTTTTGGCTTCTCGGTTCTCCGAGGAGAGGCCAGTGGCCGCGCGGGCGAAGAAAGACGCCGACGGCGTGCTCTGGTTTCAGATGGGGATGCGAGGAGGAGAGTGAGAGAGAGACCGTGAGCGATGGGGATTGGCGGAGTGGGTTTCTGCACCATCGGTGGCGAAGGTGATGGGGCTTGGGGACGTCCATGAGGCTTAGAGCATCTCCAGCCGTTTGTCCCCCATGGGTTTGAAATATTGCCGCCGGAGGGCGAACCGGCGCTAAAATCGGCGTGGGGGCGATCGGGTTCCCAGTCGCCGCCCCCATGTCGCCCCTAGACGCCGTTTTTGAAAAATAAACTCGGCCAAAGTTCGGCCAAACACAACACATAAATTAGGCGGTTTTCATTGATATTTGTACATAAACTTAAAAACATGAATTTAAACTAACTAAAAAAACGACCAGTACGCCTAGCACTACTACGCCGCCGCTGTCGCCCGCCTTCTATATGCCGAGGAGACTGTAGAACCGGGTGTAGTCGCCACCGTCGTCGTCGTCGTCGTCGCCGCCGCCGCCGCCGTCCCTGCTGCACCCCTGACCAGCGTCACCGATGCGCGGGGGGTTGGACGGCCCGGGCGCTTCCTCGTCGTCGCTGTCGAGGATGACAACGCCGCCCTCCTAGCGTCCGCGGCGCCGAGCGGCGATCTCCTCGAGGGCGCGGCGTTGGCGCTCCACCTGCTCGCGGACGTAGTCTGCCTTCGCCCATTTCATGGCGGTCTCGTCGTCGGCAGCCATGTCCGCGTGCTCCTTCTTCACGGGGAGCAACCCCGGCTCGGTCTTCGGCCTGACGAGCCGGGAAGAAGAAGGAGACGGAGAGGGGCGGCCGCCCTCGTGGATGACGAGGGCGCCACCGCGGGTACGGCGCCCGAGCGGCGTCTCCTGTGGCTCCGGCTTGACAGGGCGGAGCGCCGGCGAACCGGAGGAGAGGGAGCCAGAGCCCGACGACGAGGAGGTCGCCGTCTCCATCCGCCGCAGGGTCCAGGAGCTGCCGCGCCGACGCGAGAAGCTGGGGGCGCCGGGTACTCCAGGCGCGGCGTGTTTTTGGCCTTGATGTGCTCAAGGACGGCTTCGAGGGTGCGGCCGGGGACGGCCCACCATCGGCGCCGCCTCTCGGAATTGTGGCGGCCGCGGGGCTCGACGCCGTTCGAGGAGGCCAGCTGCTCGGCGTGGCGGCGTTCGAAGTACGCCGTCCACAGCGTGTTGCTGTCGGGGGCGTACCTCGGCTGGTTACGCACCTCCTCCGTCAGCGAGGACCGGATGCGCGCGATCTCGGCGCGCCGGGCAGCGCCGGTGGGCGCTGGTGGCACCGGGACCCCGCTGGCGCTCAACTTCCACGTTCCCGGCACCCGCATGTCCGGCGGTGCCGGGTAGTCGGCCTCGTAGAGGAGCCGCGCCTCGTCCTCGTGCAGGTGACGACGGCCGAAGCCATTGGTCGCCGCGCCGTCGCCTGGGTATCGCTCGGCCATGCTTGTCGGCGGGGAGAAAGGGAGAGGAGAGGCGAGCTCGGTCGAGGGGGTGTCGGCGGCGAGAGGAGGAGCTGTGGCGAATGGAGTGTATGCTCCCCGGCGAGGAAGGGGCGGCTTTTATATGCCTTCACTGCGCCGCCCGTGAGGCATCAATGGAGGCTGACCGGCATGGCAGCCTTGGCATTGATTCCTCGCGGGAATCGAGGCGATGAGGACGACGATGCGCCGGGGTCGCTGACTCGGCGGACCCGCCGTTCTTTCGCACCAAAAATATTTCCCCCGGTGCCCCCAGCGCGCCGGGTTCGGCCTGGGTCCGCCGGCGCCAGTTTCGGACCTAATCGGCGAAAAATGGGCTCCTGGAGACGCGGCTGGGCCGTTTTTTCAGCGCCGGCGCTAAAAAAGGGTCTTTGGGGGGGCCTGTTGGGGGCGCGGTTGGAGATGCTCTTAGGGTGCAGGCATGCCGGAGGTGGCGGCCTCTCTGCGTGCGCGTCTCAGCTTCTTCCTTCTGGCAGAAGGTTGAAGACGACTGCTATTGGGCTGGGCAGCTGACAGGTGGGCCTTCTTTTCTTTTTAATGGTTCAGTCAAACACCGTCTCTGGGGCTGTCATCCGGTGCCACGTAGGCCTGACGACCAGGCCCCATTATCAGCTTTCTTGTCAAAACGGTGTCAATCGAGATTTTAGTGCTTCTTGAATTTTTTACTGAAAAATGATGTTTTTGACAAACTTTTATGAAAACGGTGGTCTTTTGCACTGAGCGACGCAATTGTGATGGTTTTTCGCAATTTACTCTTAGGAGAAACAACTGTAATTGCTACTGCTGTGGCGTCTTTGGAATAGGAATTTACCCCTGCTTATTATCTTTGCTTCGATGAGTACTTTTTTACAACAGAGATTAAAATTTGAAATGTTACCGTCAGGCAAAAAAAAAGGATAATCTAAAATGACAGGAAATAACACGGGGTTCATCAGTCGAGCTTCACGGTGGAGAAGAGGTAGTAGACGAAGCAGAAGGAGGCGGCGAGCCCGACGGCGCCGGTGGCCAGCATGACGGCGAGCGCCATCAGCAGCGAGTACCCGACGTAGAGCGCCGCGGACACGGGGCCGCTGAGGCTGTGCAGGTCGAACACCAGGTAGTAGACGGCGTACCCCAGGATGTAGGCGGCCACGGAGCCGGAGGCGAAGAAGGAGCGCCACCACCACCGCCAGTCCTCCACGCACAGCCCCATGTACGTGAGCACCACCGACACCTCCGCGCACACCGCCACCAGCAGCCCCAGCACCACCAGCAGGAACCCGAACACGTAGTACACCCGCCCCAGCCACAGGCTCGACATGATGAAGAAAAGCTCGATGAAGAGCGTCCCGAACGGCAGCGTCCCCGCCACCGCCACGAACACCCACGGCGAGCACTGCGCCGCCGGCACCTGCCGCGCGATCTTGTTCGTCTTCACGGGGTACTCCACGTGGCCGCGCACGCGCGACGCCAGGAGGCCGCCGGCGAGGGTCAGCGGCACCGACACGAAGAACCACAGCAGGATGAGCACCACGAACAGCGCGAACGGCACGGCGCCCGTGCTGCCGTTGTGCCAGAGCACGCAGTTGAGCGCGGTGAAGACGGAGAACCCGATGCCCGGGAACACGAACGAGGCCCGCCACGCCACGGCCTTCCACCCGGCGCCGTCGCCGTGCCGCACCGTCTTCCACAGCCGCACCGCGGTGTACCCCGCGGCGAGGCCCAGGACGAGGTAGAAGCAGAGCATGCCGCTGACGAGCGCGCCCCGGGACGCCGGCGACATGAACCCCAGCGCCGCGAAGAGGATGGTGACCACACCCATGCCCAGGATGCGCACGCCGTCGCCCACCATCACGCACAGGAGCACCGGGTGGCTGGGCTCCCGGAACGCGTCCCCGGCCACGAGCTTCCACCCGGCCATGTCGTCCGCGTGCGGCGCCGCCTCGCCGCCGAGCTCCTCGTACTGCGCAAGGTCGCGCCGCACGGTGCGCAGCAGGATGACCAGCACGATGGCCGCCAGGAACGCCACCACCACGATGGAGTTGAGGATGGAGAACCAGTGCACCTGGGCGCCGCCCATCTCCAGGTACGCGTCCCAGCGCGACGGCCACTCCACGGCGCTCTCCACGAAGGCCACCTCGTAGGAGAAGGCCAGCGGCCTGTTGGCCTGCACGCGCATGCCGACCACAGAAGGGTCGCACCCGGCGGTGGCCTTGGACGAGAAGCCGTCGTACATCTTCTTGCCGTTGATGGCCGCCTCGTCGTGATCCACGCTGCACGGCACAACCTCGAACCCGACGACGGTGAACCCGCCACCGCTGCCTCCGCCGCCAGATAACCCGATGAGGTCAGACGCATCGACGGTGGCCATCAAGGCTTCCACCCTGGCGGTGCCATTCTTCTGCTTGTTGACCAGGACCGTGAGCCTGAGGTGGTTGTAGACGTAGTGTTCGCCGTCGTCGGCCCGCACGCCGACGGGGAAGCTGGTGGACCGGAGCAGCACGTCCGGCGCGATGGGATTATTCACATACCGGACGACGGGGAGCGTGTCGAGGAGGAGGTTAACGTGGTAGGCGTCGTCGATGCGGGACCTGATGAGGTCGGCCGCGGCGGGGGACAGCGGGTCGGTGCGGCAGAGGAACAAGGCGGCGCTGCTGTTCTCGAGCATGGAGAAGCGGTACGGCGACGTCTCGATGCGGTCGCCGAGGAGGAGCTCGCCGAGGCTCTCGGCGGCACGGTTGACGCCGCCCTGCGGCGCGCAGAAGGGGAGGGAGTAATAGGGGAACGGCAGCTTGGAGGACGCTGAGGTGAGCGAGTTCACCTTGGCAGCGAGGGCCTCGCCGGGGAGGTAGCGGTGCGGGTAGCTCCCGGGGAGGTAGAAGGCCGTCGCCGGAGAGATGTTCAAGAAGAGCAGGGCCATCGTGCACAGAAGAACGGTGGAGAGGATGGAAGGGGAAGCCATTGCCTTGGGCTTTGCAAAGTGTGTAGGAGGAGGAGGAGGCCGCCGGCGTGCTTGTGCTGCTCGAGCTCGAGCTCTGCCAAGGATCCAACGAAGCCCTTTATTGCATGCATGTACTATACTATATGGCTCTACGAGTGACATGTGAACCTCACCTTACAGGCTAAGCAAACCTCGTGTCAACTTCCTTGAGTCAACTAGCGTCGACCTTTAGTGGTGAAAGACATGACATGCTCTACTTCAACTCTGCCATCTTCCACGCACTCATGTACTATAAAGTAATAACACCTTGCATGTGTCGATATGTTTGCTCTTGTCATGGTAAACCGGGTTTTTGGCAATTGTCAACTTATTGTCCACCATGATTGTAACCTTGACATTTGCTACTATACCTCAGGTACCTGAGAACGATTCATCCACCGGTCACCTTTACCAGGAACCACTAGATCTATTCTAACGGTCTGAAATAGATCGCATTGTTCATCTTCAATCTCCCTCCTCCCTTCTTTCTCCCGCAACTCCCAGCCCGCCACGCCCCAACCGCCGGCCTCCACCACCCGCGGCCAGCAGGTGCTACCGCGCACCGCACCGCCCTCCTCTCACCCCACCACCCACCCACCGTCGTTGGTGGCCACCGCCCCGGCCATCCCTCTAAGCCCCGCACCACCGGTGAACAACTCTGGCGATCCCTGCACCCTCCCACTTCTAAGATAGATAATGGGGTTATAGCTTTGCCCTAAGATAGATATTGAGGCTATGGCTTCCCCTTAAGATCGATAGTGGGGTTGGTTCTTCTCTGACGAGGTCCGGCCTCCCCATCTCGTGTGCTCGTAAAGGAGGAAGGAAGAAGGACGAAGTCACTGACGCAACAAAAAAATTCCAGGTACCTGAAAAATAACAACCGATCTTCAATTCATTAAGTAGATGTCCAAGCTAGATGCCTTGACAAGCTGCAATACTGGCTACAGTATACCCCGCTTCATGTGATGACAATGCGATCATCTTTTGTTTCTGTTATGCCTCGGCAAATTTGGATCAAGGAAAAATATATTGCTGGTAGTGCTAGTCATAGTGGTGAGTAACTTAGACTAGTAACATGCATAGTGAGTACAGTATCATAAGTGCGATAACATAAAGAACTTCATTTATTACTTTGTAGAATTATTTTACATTGGGAACCGCTACGTTACTCTTTTTACACTCCCATTAATTACTTGCCACATCATATGTTTTTGCCTATGTGGCATGCATGTTACTACTTTATATTACTCCCACTATGAGCAGTCTGAAAACAGTGTGCATGTCTGTTGCCTAAAAATATCAGAAATTTCATACTATTTTGCTATTTTCAACAAATTTGTCTTCGATCGAGGCGCGGGTGACCTCGGGAGCCAAACAGAAAGTAAAAAAAAAAAGGAAAAACGGTAACATCAGAATAACATTCACTGGTGGAAGCAGATGCTTGCCAGTTGAAATGAAATGAAATTAAATGAAAAAAGGAAGTTGGGTTGCTTAGAAAGGAGCAAGAAGACATGAGTGGCTGTTCATCTTACGAAAAGGTGCTTCCGGACTGGATGCCAGCAGATGAAGCAAAGGTGAGAGAGACGACTTATTGCTCGCTCGTCTCGAGCTTAAGCGATGTCACACCGACGCACGCATGCACACATCTACAGCAATATAGCGTGACATTCCTATTTCATGTCATGTCACACCGAGGCACCGAGAAACGTTTTTTCCTTTGATTTGCAACAAGCGCCTAGTTCATTCATCATACCAACTTGATCTGTGCCTTTATGCTCGCTACGAGGTGCGTGTACTCGTCTATCTGTCTGCACACATTGCAAGAGTTTACGACTTTAATCATGAGCATCAATCAAACAAAATAAGTAGCCATCATATGAATGTCAGGCCCAACATACATTGACAGTGGCTGCCACTCTAGTACGAACAATACAAAGCAAGCACGGCAGACTACCTAGCCACACGTGCACAGAGTGGAATAATGTGTCTACAGAACTGGGCGAGTAAAATGCTTAAAACCACCGATTTAGCGTCATAGCTCTCGTAAAACCATCACTTTACAAAACATGACACTTTGCACCGCAACGATATTTTGACAGTGGCAAAAAACACTGATCCGTTTTCTGAGCTCGTTTTGACGTGGCCGATCGCTCGTTGGCCGACAGCGGTGGACGGCACGCCGCTAACAGCCGTGTCCGAAGCGATTGGGCCGGCCCTCACTCCCATCCCTCGCCGTCTATCTCTCTCCTCTCTCGCGCGGGCATGCCGACGGTGGCGGCTCCGGATCCATCGGTGAGGGAGTGGTGGGGGGCAAGGTGTGGTGAACATAGCCAGTCACCTTGGCTGGCCGGCGTGGCAGGGGGCAACTGCGTCGAGGAGGAAGATTGTGCGGCCACAGCAAATTCATCCATCACAGAGTTTTCATAGTCGCCACATTTGGAGGAAAACTCATTGAGCTTCTGTCAAATGGTGTTGGTCCAGCCCTCGGTGAGCTGCCTCCCTCTCTCTAATAGCAAATTTTCTTTGTGGAATTCTAGGGTTCCAGATCTGGAAACAAGTGTTTGCTAAAATTCTAGCAAATTTTGTTGTTAATTGAATCCTATTGTGAACTTATGCAGTTAACTGAGTATTGTTGTTTGTGACTGCACAAAGTTAACTGAATCTCTCTCTATGTACCTAGGTGTCAATTCAAACTAGCTAACTGAATCTTGCTCACTGTGACTGAACCTAGGTGTTAATTCAAACTAGTTAACTGAATCTTGCTCTCTCTCACTGTACCTAGACGTTAATTGAAAATAGTTAACTCAATCTTGGTCACTGTGACTATACCTAGGTGTTAATTCAAACTAGTTAACCGAATCTTGCTCACTATGATCGAACCTAGGTGTTAATTCAAACTAGTTAACTAAATATTGCTCACTGTGATAGTTAACCGAATCTTGCTCTCTCTCACTGTACCTAGGTGTTAATTGAAAATAGTTAACTGAATCTTGCTCACTGTGACTGTACATAGGTGTTAATTCAAACTAGTTAACCGAATCTTGCTCATGGTGACTGAACCTAAGTGTTAGTTCAAACTAGTTAACTGAAAATTGCTCTCTCTGACTGAACCTAGATTAATTCAAACTAAAAGATTCAGTTAACTAAATAAATGCAGTTAACTGAATCAAATCACAAAAAGATACGTTAACTGAATGAATGCAGTTAACTGAATCAAATCACAGCAAGATTCAGTTAACTGAATCTTTACTGTTGTCAGTGAATTTTCATGTCCTATTTGACTAAATTTAAGGGTTTGCAAAATGGTTAATTATTCTAGGGTTAGTCATTTCACTGATTGATATATGTAGTTGAACTATTCTTGTGGACTGAATGAAACTAACACTAAATGCCACTATTGAATTTTGCAGGGTGTTGTGCAGTGTACATGAGTTAATTTTGGGTTGAGTGATGCAGTGGACAAGTTGACCACGGAAGGAGTGAGTCAGTGTAACACGGGTTTAAGTGATTTGACTGATATGAAGTGTCGTCAGTAGGTGTGCTCAATCTAATGTTCAAACTGTCCCTAGCTAGGAGAGAACTTGCAATATTCAGACTTGCAATGTTCATACTTTATTGAATCAAACTATACTGATAGGAAAGAACTATAGTAAGCTGATTGAAAAATGTTTGAAACTTGAATTTTATGACATTTTATCTTTGCATTGGCACCTACAGCACCACGTAGTTCTTTGCATTGACACCTACAACACCATAGTGAGCACAAAGTTTCAGTGATCACAGTAATACTCATTTGCCACTTTTTACCTATACTTACACAATGCCTCCTAGTCAACAAAAGTTCTATTCTGGAGTGGCACAAATCTTGGTTCTACGTAGAGGGCCTTGACGATAATTTTCCGGCCTTTGTGAACGAGCGCCGGCGAAAGCTGCAGTCGTGGGCTATGGAGACGTTTGCCCAGAACCCCTAAAAATCCAAGGAGATAAATACACTCATGGTCATTGTACTTGTGCTGAAAGCACGCTACGGTCACTGAACTTTGAAATACGCTCGTTACGGTCACTGAATATGATGGGACGTGAAAATACGGTCACTGTAGCGCGTATGCGGTGCGTACAGGCCTAGTTTGACCAACTGTTGACCGCCACGTAGTGCTCTCTCATTTGGCCAATGATGCATGGAGGTGTTTTTTGTAAAAGAACCAAATTCCCCAATCCCTCAAATCCCTAACCCACGGCGTCCCCCTCAAATCCCTAACCCCCTCGCCCCCCTCCGCCTCTGCCGCTCTGTTCCACCACCACCGTCGCCGCCGTCGAATCGGCCTGAGCCCGGCAGATCCAATCTAGCCGGCAGTTCGTTCTCCTCTGCCGATGTCCCCCACAAGCTCTGGCGGTCATGTCTGCCGCAAGCTCGTCCTCCTCTGCTGTCCGCCGCCGGGCGTTGGCGCTGCCGTTGATCCGCTGCTCGAGCTGCAAGGAGAAGGTGCGCATGTTTGTCTCCACCACTGAGAAGCACGACGGGTAGGTCTGCTACAAGTGCCATTATCATGGTGTTAGTGGTTCGATTTATCTCCTTTGCATGGATTCTCTTACATTTTGGATCCAAAGATTGAAGTTTTTGACCTTGGCATGTCTTTTTGGGATAGGTGAGTTGTGATTTCTGGCGTTGGGAATTGGAGTACGTCGAATACCTCGTTGATAATCATTATCTGGTCGGTGATGCCGCTGTGGATGCTATTGGTGCAGCGGAGGAACGCATGGAGGAACTTGTGAAAGCACAAAAACTTACCTACATGAATGGATCAACCATCTGGTCTAAGAAGTTTGTGAAGAGTAGGAGTGGCAATGTCATGACCAGGCAGCAAGCTGTTGCACTGATGAAGCTTGGGAGAGAGCTGGTGATGCTCATGAAGATGCTGCTTGCTGTTGTGCTGATGTTAGGTGTTGCTGCATTGGTGGTATTCATGGTGAAGAAGTGAAGATGTTGAAGAAGTGTTGCATTGGTGACGCCAGGTTCATTTTGGGAGTCTGAAGTGATGTTAGTAGTGGTGGCAGTCCTAGTTCATGTGGGGGCAGTCCTAGTTTATTTTGGTTCAGTGTCATGTAATGGTGTCAATGTTGAACTGGAAATGCTATGTTGAACCATGTTTAGTTTGGTTTAGTCCGATGTTATGGTGTGAAAGTTCAAGTGACAATGCTATGTTCAACCCTGTGTTATGTTCGATCAATATGCAATTCTTATATCTTCCCTTTTGAAATGGTTTATTAGAATGTAAGTGTGACGCCCCCGGCTCAATCATGCACTATTCATACATGCAAATGCACACGATCAAGCCTAAGGACTCACGGGAAGATATAACAACACAACTCTAAAACATAAATAAAGTCTTACAAGCCAGGGGCCTCGAGGGCTCGAATACATAAGCTCGCATACAAGCGTCAACGGAAGCATCAGATATCCGAGTACATATATAAAAGAAAACACAGATAGTCCTTTAAAAGGCGGGGCAAAAGAAAACACTACGATCGAAAGGCGCAGGCCTCCTGCCTGGGACCCTCCGAACCTACTCCTGGTCGTCGGCCAACTCGTAGTAGTATCCACCCTCGGGGTAGTAGTAGCGATCGTCGGCGGGGGCAGCTGTATCCGGGGCTCCGTCATCTGGTTGCACCAAAAGGATATGGGGGAAAAAGAAAGCAAAGCAACCATGAGTACTCATCCGAAGTACTCAGCAAGCAAGGATCTACACTACATATGCAACATTATCAAAGGGAGGCTGTATCTGTGGACTGGGCTGCAGAAATGCCAGAATAGAGAGAAGGCCTAGTCCTATCGAAGACTAGCATCTTCAGCGGTCTTGCAGCATTAGAAGAGTGTAGATTAGCACAGTATAAAGTAGTAGTAGTGTTATCAACCTCTCCCAGAGATCCTTCCTCGACTTCCTGCGAGAAAGTAATCCCAGAGCCATACAGTCATCAACCTCGTCCAGAGATCCTTTCTCGAATCCCTGCGAGAAAGCAATCCCAGAGCCATACTATCCATTTCTCATCACAAGTATCCAGTTCTAGTTGTATCGATCGGGATACAACTCCGAGCGTCCGTTACCGAGGATCCGGCTATGCATAGATTAGTTCTTCCCTGCAGGGGTGCACCAACTTACCCACCACGCTCGCTTAACTCCGGCCGGACACACTTTTCTGGATCATGCTTGGCCTCGGCCAAACAACACACCGCAGCCCTACCTAGAGCTCAGCAGAGAGGTCCCCGCCGGTCTACATCCTAAGCGCTCAGGGGTCTTGGGCCATCGCCCTGTGCACTCCGGGTCGTTGTGTGCAGGATGGATACCAGCACCGCCTCGGACGGTCGGCACGATCCGACCATGCCACAATGCTGAACTGGATGTCTGACAGAGCTTTCGGCTGATGCCACGATGTAGAGTACCCATATTTATTCCCGCATGATGGTTAGTGCTATCGGGCCAGAGGCCCACTCGAATCAAATATCCAAATTGTAGTGTGTTGGTAGTGCGGTAACGAGCAGAGACTCACGATCGATGTGACCCCGTCGCCCCGTCTCGAGGACTTGCGGCAAGGGCCAAGAATGCTCGGCCACGCCTCGTATTCATCACTCTGGCACCGTCCAGGTCAACCCGTCTCGCAAAAGACTGTCGGGAACTCAGGTCCACCTCTACTGGGTGGTACCGCCTGTCTCTCCAGTCCTGCAGTAAAAGTAACTCTCTCAGGTCCCCCTCGGGGCCGACCCGTTTCTAACAAGGTTCAGGGGTAAAGTCACAGTAACCGTGTGTCCATAACATCAGGGAAATCCGAGGCATCACCCTCGACGGATGCCCACTCGATGTAACCGTCAAGTTGAACTTAGGAGGAATCACCCTCGAGGTCCACACTTGAAGTGTTGCGTGACAGGGTCGTATCGGAAGTGGAGAAGGAGGAATCACCCTTGATGACCACGACCAATTAACTACCCTACAAGGTTAACATCAGAAGTGCTAACGAGATATCACCCTCGGCACTCGATAGTAACCCAGTAGTGTCGTACAACTAAGGGGGTGATGTGCGGTGCCGGGGCCTGGTTGTCGATCGCGTTGATCGAGTCATTTGATAATCCAGCAGGGTAACTGGGGACAAAGTGGGGTCTCTGGTAGGTCTCTACCCAGCCTATACTAAACAGTTTAGGATAAGCAGGTAATGTTTCAATAGCAGGTTACAATAAACAGGCTATGCATCAGAATAGGTAAAGCAGTAGCAGCAACAATTCTAATGCAAGCACAAGAGAGAAGAGAATAGGCGATATCGGCATGCTCAAGGGGGGGTGCTTGCCTGGTTGCTTGGCGGCAAAGGCAAGGTCGTCAACGGTGTCGTCGGGCTCCTGAGCTACGTCGGTCTCGGGAACTGCGTCTGTAGCGGGGTCTACCGAGAGAGAAGAGGGGGAGGAAACAGATAAATACACAGCAAACATGAGCAACACAGAGCATGCTATGCTAACGTGCAGTGCAGGGTCGCCGAAAGACATATCTAAATCATTTTAGTTATTTTAGGATTTAAGTTGGATTTATTAACCGGTATATATGCACTATTCATCTATCGGAAATGGGCAAAAAGTTGCGGGTTCACCTCTGTAGAGGGTCCCGACACGAAAACAAATGGCACGGTTGGATTCGTCTCGTCGTTCTGAGCAACTTTCATGTATAAAGTTTTTCGATCCGAGCTACGGTTAATTTACTATGAATTTTTGAAGATTATAACATTTTCTGAAATAATTTTTATCATTTAAATTAACATTATCCAGAACAGTGAAAGGTGGCGTCAGCATGACGCATTGCTGGCGTCAGCAGTCAACAGTGGCTGACCGGAGTCAAACCTGACAGATGGGTCCCACTGGGACCCACATGTCAGCCTCTGTAAATAATTAACAGGGTTAACTTAAACTAATTAACTTAATTAGATGGTGGGCCTTACTGGTCAGTGTCTAACTAACTAACTAATTAACATAATTAGCATTAATAGGTTAATTAACTTTTATCTATTTATTTTAAAACATTTAAAATGGCAGGGCCCCACATGTTAGCGACTCGGGCAGCCCAGTCAGCGGCCTGACCCGGTCAACGGGGCCAACTGGGGCCCGTGGGGCCCGCGGTCAGTGACTCTGAGGTGGGGCCCGAGGTGCCACGTCGGCCGGCCGGCTTTTAAACGCCGGCAAGTACGTTTTCGCGGTGGCGCGGCTCGGGCGGCGATCGGATTTCGTCTACGGTGGCCCGTTCGACGCGGGGTCGGGCGCATCCGATCGGGCGTTCAACGCCGCGTCTAACCGTGGCGGTGCCGTGGCCGGAGATGCGGTGTGGCGTAGACGGCGAGCTCGCAGGCGGCGCCGGAGTTCGGTGGTTTGCGGAACCAGCGAAGCGTGGCGCCAGCGCTCGAGCTAGCTAGCTAGGCAATGGCATCAGTACTCCAGAAGCTCGCCAGAGCCACTGGCTCGAGCCATAGGGGCTCGGGAGCACGCTAATGGCAGCGACGGCGGCAGTCAGAGCACGGCACCACGGCGACACGTCTACGGGCTACGGGAGACGGCGCAAATGGAGGGGAGAGGAGGGCGAGCTCACCGTGCGGCGCAAGCTGGCCCGTGGAAGATTAGGAGCGCAGAGGGGCCGGCGTCGGCGAAACTTGTCGGAGATGCCGAAGGGGAGCGGCGGCTCGATTCCGACGAAAGAGAGTCCTTGGCTCGGGCTCGTTGGCGTAGTCGAAGCAGCAGTCGCCGACGAGCCTCCTGGACAGGGTCCTAGGCGACGAGGAGCACGGTGGTCGCGAGCTTCACGGTGCCACGGTCATGGCGGCGCTCGGCGAGGTTGGGGATCGAGGGAGAGAGGGAGAGAGCGAGGCGAGGGAGGAGCCAGGGGGGTCCGTGGGGTTGCTCTTATCCACGACGAGCGCGGCGACGCGCTGTCGAGCAGCGAGCAGGGGGGGCCGGGTGCGTGCGTGCGTGCGCATGCCGAGTGCTCGACAGCGGCCGCACGTGAGCAGTGCGGGAGGTGGGAGGAGGTGCGGGGTGGGCTGGGCCGGTGCTATAGCCACTTAGGCCCAGCCGCAGTGGGCCTTTTTCTTTTTCTTCTATTTTGTTTTTTGTTTTCTGTTTTGTCTTTTATTCTTTTTATTCCAAATGACTTTCGCAAAATATGAGACTTGCCAAAATAAATACTATGCAATATTTATCACTGTTAGAAAATGGTTTGGAGGCAGTTGGATTTCATATAAATTTTGTATTAAATAAAATGGATTTAAACCTTGCTGTTTTGATACTGTTTCTTACTGTTTGAGTCACTTAACTAATTTAGTATATGTTGATTATAATTTTAGAATTGTCTTTGGATTATTTACAATATTATGAACATTTTAGTTCCTGGATTTGAACAACTTTTATTTTCACTTTAAATTAATTTGAAGTTTGAATTATGAGTTTGAAATGCATTATGATGCAAATGATGAATAGGCACTGTTAAACTTGCTGACATGGCATTACTAAGGGTGATCACTCTGGCTAATTACATGGGGTGTTACAATTCTCCTCCACTAACAAGAATTCTTGTCCCGAGAATTAAGAGGAAGACTGAAAGAAAGCGGGGTATTCTTGAAAGTTGTTCCGAAGAAACGTCCGGAAAATCTCGAACGACTGGAATGTTTTCGATCCCCTCAAGCGAAGAAGCGTTCAACGCATTCAGAGCATAAATGTGAGCTTCAGCATTCCGAGTAATTCGGGCGGTGTAGTTCACTATCTCATCGGAGGGGTGAAGAAGTTGGACAACTTTTGTGGCACAATTGATCGAAGTTATATGAGCTTTCAACCAATCCATTCCGAGGATGAGGTCTATGGTGGACGATTTGAAGACGATGGGTGGGGCAAGGAATTCCAATCCTTTAATTTTGACGGTAACGTTAGGTGCCATCACGTCAGCATGACAATGATCTCCGGGAGTTTTAACGACTAACGGAGTATGCATCTTCTCATAATGAATGGCATGCATGAATGCAAATTTTTCCAGAGATGAAATGAATGTGATGCTCCTGAATCAAATAAAACAGAAGTAGGTACTGAGTTAACGAGAAGGGTACCCATCACAGTGGCAGGTTGATCCTGGACTTCTTCAATATCAATGTTGTAAGCGTGTCCACGACCATGAGCAGCAGACCCAGTATTATAGTTGCGGGCCTGATTGTTGCCACGACCATTGCCACGGCCAGTACGAGGGAAAGCCAACTGATTCTGAGTCTGGCGGCAGTCCTTAGCAAGGTGCCTTGGTTTGCGACACTTGAAGCACAGACCATCTTCAGGACGAAGAGGAGCATTGGGTGGGACACGTGGTGTAGTATAGTTGTTCCCTGGCGTAGGGGCAGCTAGACGGAACACGTTGTTGGGAATCCAGACTCTACGCTTCTGTGCTGAGCCCGAAGATGAGCCAACATCACGATGGCGCTTCTGCGACTCCTTATGCTTCATTTGAGCAGTCTCAAGCAGAATAGCCTTGTTCACAAGACTAGTAAAGTCGATGAAGTCTTGAGCAGCAAGTGCAAGCTCGATGTCTGGGTGGAGTCCATTTCAGATCTTCTCTTGTCTATGGGCATCCGTGGCGATGTCTTCTTCAGCATAGCGGGACAGGTCAAGGAATTCCCGCTGATAAGCTTCGACAGTCTTATTGCCCTGAGTGAGGTTGCGGAACTGAGTTTTCATCCGGTCCATGATTCCTTGAGGAATATATCGGGCACGAAAAGCAGCCTGGAACTCAGGCCAAGTAACGGTTGTTCCAGCAGGCAGTGTGCGTTTGTGGGTGTCCCACCATTGAGTAGCGGAACCCTTTAAGAAAAAGGACGCGAAGGAGACAGAGTTGGCAGGGGAGACATTTGCAGACTCCATCTCGTGAGTGATATCGCGAATCCAGTCATCAGCATCCAGTGGCTTCTCAGAGTTGCGGAACTGAGTGGGGTTAAGACGCATAAATTCCGGTAGAGTTATTGAAGGAGGGTTCTGGTTCTGGTTGTTCAGACGCGGGAACTGAGTCATAATCCCAGTCATGAACTGGCGGTTGAGCTCGAATTGTTGCATCATAGCTGCCATATAATCTGGCGGTGGTGGGTGTTCAGGGGCACGACCACGACCACGACCACCTGGTCTAACCATCCTGCTAAGTTTCAGTAGGGGTAGTTCAGTAAAAGCAGTTGCGAGTGTTTAGCGACAAGCATGATGTAACACGACAATAATTAAGTAGTGTACTAGATACTTAACAGTAGTCAATTAAGACATACAGATCCATACACAGAGTCGGGTACATGCGGGCAGCATAACAGCGCAATTTAAAAGCTAGACATGCTAGGCGGCGCGCAGGCACGGGGTAAGGAAGTACACCACGAGACATAGCAAAGGCTACATCAACGTCGGGAAGATCCACTGAAACGGGGTAATTGCAAGTGTGGATGATGAATGGCCGTCACAGGAAATTCCTGCGCTCCATGTGCACTCTGATGTAGAACCCGGTCTCGAGCTGAAAGAAGAGGTCCACGTGCAGGTGTGTGACCTCCAACAGCAGGCCAATCAATACCAGTATACATCTGAGTCCTGCGCGGGTAAAGGATGTGCTCCGGATGTATCCCTGCACGAACAGCGGGTAGCAACTGTGTCATAGCATCATAAAGGCGTGCTCGAGTGGCAAACAACTCGACGGCAAGAGCCCGAATAGTGCGATCCAGAGCCTGAGTGCACTGAATCAGAACATGCGGGTCGTAACGACGACGCTCGTACGGGGCACAGATAGCTGTGTAGTATCCAGTAGCATCTCCAGCAGGGGCATACAGAATGTATCGGAACTCAGAGGCATCCAAGCTAACGCTGGACTCTCCTCGAAGACGTGTGACAGCAGAGTAGGCGGCATCATGGACTGCCATCTCAATCGTCACACCGATACGTGGAAAAGGTGCAGCTCAGTGTCTGAGTCATCGCGCTGATCATAGATACGAACATCAGCATGGTACTGCTCCTGGTTGAACTCGCGGTAATCCTCGTAGACCATGTACTCGGGGTACCAGCGGTAGCCCAGTCTGGTCAGGAGGGCGACCAGGACAGCTGGAAAACCAGGGGCATCACGAGCCCAAGTGCGAAGCACAAGCTGCGTCGTAGGGCGTGGTGGAAACAAACGATCCATCTAAAACAGAGGAAATTCAGGATTGTCAAAAGACAATGAGAAGTATAATACAACTCGGAGAGAAAGGTTTAAACAAAACAATGGAAAGGAAAATGATTATCAGACTAATAAGATCAATGGTAAGCAATTAAGCACAGATATCCAGCTCTCCGGGTAGACGAGATTTACGAGATCCTAAGTGTCGGCGTTAGTAAAATTCATTTAACCCGAATAGAAGAGAGATCAGAGTCCCAGAGTATAGACGAGGAATAAAAGATCCTAATACCACCCAATTGGCGACGTGGGCCCATAAGCCACACAGCCATGTTAGTAAAACAGTTTTCAAATACTAGACTCAACTTCGGCCAAGGAGATGGAAAGGGGGTTCCTACAGGCAGTCGGCTCTGATACCAACTTGTGATGCCCCCCGGCTCAAGCATGCACTATTCATACACGCAAATGCACACGATCAAGCCTAAGGACTCACGGGAAGATATCACAACACAACTCTAAAATATAAATAAAGTCTTACAAGCTTTATGTTACAAGCCAGGGGCCTCGAGGGCTCGAATACATAAGCTCGCATACAAGCGTCAGCGGAAGCATCAGATATCTGAGTACAGATATAAAATAAAACACAGATAGGCCCTTAAAAGGCGGGGCAAAAGAAAACACTATGATCGAAAGGCGCAAGCCTCCTGCCTGAGACCCTCTGAACCTACTCCTGGTCGTCGGCCAACTCGTAGTAGTATCCACCCTCGGGGTAGTAGTAGCGATCGTCGGCGGGGGCAGCTGTATCCGGGGCTCCGTCATCTGGTTGCACCAAAAGGATATGGGGGAAAAAGAAAGCAAAGCAACCGTGAGTACTCATCCAAAGTACTCAGCAAGCAAGGATCTACACTACATATGCAACATTATCAAAGGGAGGCTGTATATGTGGACTGGGCTGCAGAAATGCTAGAATAGAGAGAAGGCCTAGTCCTATCGAAGACTAGCATCTTCAGCGGTCTTGTAGCATTAGAGGAGTGTAGATTAGCACAGTATAAAGTAGTAGTAGTGTTATCAACCTCGCCCAGAGATCCTTCCTCGACTCCCTGTGAGAAAGTAATCTCAGAGCCATACAGTCATCAACCTCGCCCAGAGATCCTTTCTCGACTCCCTGCGAGAAAGCAATCCCAGAGCCATACTATCCATTTCTCATCACAAGTATCCAGTTCTAGTTGTATCGATCGGGATACAACTCCGAGCGTCCGTTACCGAGGATCCGGTTATGCATAGATTAATTCTTCCCTGCAGGGGTGCACCAACTTACCCACCACGCTCGCTTAACTCCGGCCGGACACACTTTTCTGGGTCATGCCCGGCCTCGGCCAAACAACACACCGCAGCCCTACCTAGAGCTCAGCAGAGAGGTCCCCGCCGATCTACATCCTAAGCGCTCAGGGGTCTTGGGCCATCGCCCTGTGCACTCCGGGTCGTTATGTGCAGGGTGGATACCAGCACCGCCTCGGATGGTCGGCACGATCCGACCGTGCCACAATGCTGAACTGGACGTCTGACAGAGCTTTCGGCTGATGCCACGATGTAGAGTACCCATATTTATTCCCGCGTTATGGTTAGTGCTATCGGGCCAGAGGCCCACTCGAATCAAATATCCAAATCGTAGTGTGTTGGTAGTGCGGTAACGAGCAGAGACTCACGATCGATGTGATCCCATCGCCCCGTCTTGAGGACTTGCGGCAAGGGCCAAGAATGCCCGGCCACACCTCGTATTCATCACTCGGGCACCGTCCAGGTCAACCCGTCTCGCAAAAGACTGTCGGGAACTCAGGTCCACCTCTACTGGGTGGTACCGCCTGTCCCTCCAGTCCTGCAGTAAAAGTAACTCCCTCAGGTCCCCCTCGGGGCCGACCCGTTTCTAACAAGGTTCAGGGGTAAAGTCACAGTAACCGTGTGTCCATAACATCAGGGAAATCCGAGGCATCACCCTCGACGGATGCCCACTCGATGTAACCGTCAAGTTGAACTTAGGAGGAATCACCCTCGAGGTCCACACTTGAAGTGTTGCGTGACAGGGTCGTATCGGAAGTGGAGAAGGAGGAATCACCCTTGATGACCACGACCAATTAACTACCCTACAAGGTTAACATCAGAAGTGCTGATGAGGTATCACCCTCGGCACTCGATAGTAACCCAGTAGCGTCGTACAACTAAGGGGGTGATGTGCGGTGCCGGGGCCTGGTTGTCGATCGCATTGATCGAGTCATCTGATAATCCAGCAGGGCAACTGGGGACAAAGTGGGGTCTCTGGTAGGTCTCTACCCAGCCTATACTAAACAGTTTAGGATAAGCAGGTAGGTTTTCAATAGCAGGTTACAATAAACAGGCTATGCATCAGAATAGGTAAAGCAGTAGCAGCAGCAATTCTAATGCAAGCACAAGTGAAAAGAGAATAGGCGATATCGGCATGCTCAAGGGGGGGGGGGTGCTTGCCTCGTTGCTCGGCGGCAAAGGCAAGGTCGTCAACGGTGTCGTCGGGCTCCTGAGCTGCGTCGATCTCGGGAACTACGTCTGTAGCGGGGTCTACCAAGAGAGAAGAGGGGGAGGAAATAGATAAATACACAGCAAACATGAGCAACATAGAGCATGCTATGCTAACGTGCAGTGCAGGGTCGCCTAAAGACATATCTAAATCATTTTAGTTATTTTAGGATTTAAGTTGGATTTATTAACCGGTATATATGCACTATTCATCTACCGAAAACGGGCAAAAAGTTGCGGGTTCACCTCCGTAGAGGGTCCCGACACGGAAACAAATGGCACGATTGGATTCGTCTCGTCGTTCTGAGTAACTTTCATGTATAAAGTTTTTCGATCCGAGCTACGGTTAATTTACTATGAATTTTTGAAGATTATAACATTTTCTGGAATAATTTTTATTATTTAAATTAACATTATCCAGAACAGTGAAAGGTGGCGTCAGCAGTCAACAGGGGCTGACCGGAGTCAAACCTGACAGGTGGGTCCCACTAGGACCCACATGTCAGCCTCTGTAAATAATTAACAGGGTTAACTTAAACTAATTAACTTAATTAGATGGTGGGCCCTACTAGTCAGTGTCTAACTAACTAACTAATTAACATAATTAGCAGTAATAGGTTAATTAACTTTTAACTATTTATTTTAAAACATTTAAAATGGCAGAGCCCCACATGTCAGCGACTCGGGCAGCCCAGTCAGCGGCCTGACCCGGTCAACGGGGCCAACTGGGGCCCGTGGGGCCCGCGGTCAGTGACTCTGAGGTGGGGCCCGAGGTGCCACGTCAGCCGGCCGGCGTTTAAATGCCGGCGAGTACGTTTTCGCGGTGGCGCGGCTCGGGCGGCGATCGGATTTCGTCTACGGTGGCCCGTTCGACGCGGGGTCGGGCGCATCCGATCGGGCGTTCAACGCCGCGTCTAACCGTGGCGGTGCCGTGGCCGGAGACGCGGTGTGGCGTCGACGGCGAGCTCGCGGGCGGCGCCGGAGTTCGGTGATTTGCGGAACCAGCGAAGCGTGGCGCTAGCGCTCGAGCTAGCTAGCTAGGCAACGACAGCAGCACTCCAAAAGCTCGCCAGAGCCACTGGCTCGAGCCGTAGGGGCTCGGGAGCACGCTAATGGCAGCGACGGCAGCAGTCAGAGCACGGCACCGCGGCGGCACGTCTACGGGCTACGGGAAACGGCGCAAATGGAGGGGAGAGGAGGGCGAGCTCACCGTGCGGCGCAAGGTGGCCCGTGAAAGATTAGGAGCGCAGAGGGGCCAGCGTCGACGGAACTTGCCGGAGATGCCGAAGGGGAGCGGTGGCTCGATGCCGACGAAAGAGACGTCCTTGGCTCGGGCTCGTTGGCGTAGTCGAAGCAGCAGTCGCCGGCGAGCCTCCTGGACAGGGTCCTAGGCGACGAGGAGCACGGTGGTCACGAGCTTCACGGTGCCGCGGTCATGGCGGCGCTCGGCGAGGTTGGGGATCGAGGGAGAGAGGGAGCGAGCGAGGTGAGGGAGGAGCCAGGGGGGCTTCGTGGGGTTGCTCTTATCCACGGCGAGCGCGGCGACGCGCTGTCGAGCAGCGAGCAGGGGGGCCAGGTGCGTGCGCGCGTGCGCGTGCCGAGTGCTCGACAGCGGCCGCGCGTGAGCAGTGCGGGAGGTGGGAGGAGGTGCGGGGTGGGCTGGGCTGGCGCTGTAGCCACTTAGGCCCAGCCGCAGTGGGCCTTTTTCTTTTTCTTCTATTTTGTTTTGTGTTTTCTGTTTTGTCTTTTATTCTTTTTATTCCAAATGACTTTCGCAAAATATGAGACTTGCCAAAATAAATACTATGCAATATTTACCACTGTTAGAAAATGGTTTGGAGGCAGTTGGATTTCATATAAATTTTGTATTAAATAAAATGGATTTAAACCTTGCTGTTTTGGTACTGTTTGAGTCACTTAACTAATTTAGTATATGTTGATTATAATTTTAGAATTGTCTCTGGATTATTTACAATATTATGAACATTTTAGTTCCTGGATTTGAACAACTTTTATTTTCACTTTAAATTAATTTGAAGTTTGAATTATGAGTTTGAAATGCATTATGATGCAAATGATGAATATGCACTGTTAAACTTGCTGACATGGCATTACTAAGGGTGATCACTGTGGCTAATTACATGGGGTGATACAGTAAGGCAGTGTTGGCCAAAATTGTATTCATTAGAAATGGCCAAACTGACCAAATTTGCATCTAGCATTAGAATTGCATCAAAACTTGACAAATATCATGCCAAACTTGACAGACATGCCAAACTGACCAAATTTGCATCCAGCATTAGAATTGCAACAAAACTTGACAAATATCATGCCAAACTTCACAGACATACCAAACTGACCAAATATAATGCATCAAAACTTGACAGCTATATGTGAACACTAAAGGAGAGATAACTTGTAGTGATAACCAAATAAGTCTTGCCCATCATCCACATACAAAACAAAATAGCCCTGTTTCTTACAGGAGATTGTTGCAGTCACTATGCACCAGCATTTGCAAAATGAGCATATTGGTACCATACATGATCATGGCAACACAGGTTAAATGATCAGGAAGGTACCAAACACTGCATGTCTTACAACCTACCTAAAGACATCAAACATTGAAGATCTTGGAGCCTTCTTTGGATAGCCAGCTTGATTGTCAACCCAGCTTGCTTTTCTTTTTGCAGTAGCCATGCTTTGCTCCCTTGCTTTTTGTGCAGCAGCCTTCATCTTCTCCTGTGCTGCAGCAAGCCTCTTGTCAGCTTCTCTTTTTGCAGCAGCAAGCTTCTTCTCCTCTTCTTTTCTTGCAGCAACTAACTTCTTCTCTTCTTCTCTTTTTGCAGCAGTTAGCTTCTTCTCTTCTTCTCTTTTTGCAGCAGCTAGCTTCTTATCTTCTTCTCTTTTTGCAGCAGCAATTCTCTTCTCTTCTTCTCTTTTTGCAGCAGATGCTTCCCTCTGTGCTCTCTTTTCTTCTTCCTTCTTCTCAGCAGCAGCTCTCCTCTCTGCTTCTTGCCCTGCCTTCTTCACAGCAGCTATTGTTTTCATTGTGTCTTGAATAATCTGTCTGGTCTCAGCTTGAGCTTTCTTGTTGATTTCTGCTTCTTCTTTCTTTTTGGCAGCTGTCTGTGCAGCAGCCAATCTTCTTTTCTCTGCTAGTTCAGCTTTCTTCTGTGCAACCTCATGTTTCTTTCTTGCTCAAGACTGGAGGCAAATGTGCTCTTGGATAGTGCACAATATCATCTTCATTTGGATTTGCCTGGAAGCTTTCATCATTGTGACGACCCCGGCTTAATCGTGCACTAACCATACACGCAAATGCACACGATCAAGCCTAAGGACTCACTTGAAGATATCACAACATAACTCTAAAACATAATTAAATTCATACAAGCTTTATATTACAAGCCAGGGCCTCGAGGGCTAGAATACATAGCTCGATGGCATACAAGTGTCAGCGGAAGCATCAGATATCTGGGTACAGATATATATTCAGAAATGAAGATAAGCCTTTAGAAGGCGGGGCAAAATAATACTACGATCGAAAGGCGTAGGCCTCCTACCTAGGATCCTCCGAATCCTACTCCTGGTCGTCTGTCGGCTCCTCGTAGTAGTACTCGCCGGGAGGGTAGTAGAAGTAGCCGTAGTCGTCGACGGGGGCAGCTAACTCAGGGGCTCTGTCATCTGGCGGCGTCAATTGGATATGGGGAGAAAAAGAAAATAAAGCAAACGTGAGTACTCATCCGAAGTACTCAGCAAGCAAGGATCTACACTACATATGCATCATTTTCAAAGGGGGTTGTATATGTGGACTGGGCTGCAGAGATGCCAGAGTAGAAGGGGAAAGCCTAGTCCTATCGAAGACTAGCATCTTCAATCATCTTCATCGGTCTTGCAGCATTAGAAGAGTGCAGATTAACATAATGTAAAGTAGTAGTAATGTTATCAACCTCGCCCAGAGATTCTTCCTCGACTCCCTGCGAGAAAGCAATCCCAGAGCCATACTATCCATTTCATCTCAAGTTCTAGTTGTACCGATCGGGATACAACTCCGAGTGTCCGTTACCGTAGGACAGGCTATCGATAGATGTTTTCTTCCCTGCAGGGGTGCACCAAGTTACCCACCACGCTCGCTTAACTCCGGCTGGACACACTTTTCTGGGTCATGCCCAGCCTCGGCTAAGCAACACGCCGCAACCCGACCTAGGCCCTAAAGAGAGGTCAGCACGCCGGACTAACCTATGCCCCCAGGGGTCTTGGGCCTTCGCCCTGGGAACCCTGCACGTTGCGAGGACGCTCCGAAAGTAGACCTAGCAACCCCTTATACAAGCGCGGTTGCGTTCCCAGTCCAATCCAAAGTGGGCCGCTCCTCGCTGACGTCAATAGAGCTTCGGCTGATGTATACGACGCAGAACGCCCATACTATGCCCACGTGATGGTTAGTGCTATCGGGCCAGAGGCCCCTCAGATCAAATATCCAAACCGTTAGTGTGTTGATAGTGCGGAAACGAGCAGAGACTCACGAAAGATGTGACCCCGTCGCCCCATCTCGAGGACTTGCGGCAAGGGCGAGGAATGCCCGGCCACGCCTCGTGTTCAACCCTCGGGCACCATCCAGGTCCACCCGACTCCACCATACTCGCTATTAAGCTCGCGCGGGTACCCCTCAGGGCCGACCCGTCTTTAGTATCATGGTTCAGTGATCAGTCATAGTAACCAAAGTATCTGTGTGTCTGACATCAAGGGGAACCCTGAGGAATCACCCTCGATGGAATTCCCTCTGATGTTACCGTCAAGGTGAACGAAGGAGAAATCACCCTCGAGGTCCACACTTGAGGAGTTGCGCGACGACGTCGTTATCGGGGGTGGTGTAGGAGGAATCACCCTCACTTACCACGACCGAATAACTAACCTACAAGGGTATCATCAGAAGTGCTGATGAGGTATCACCCTCGGCACTCGATAGTAACCCAGCAGTGTCGGCAACTAAGGGGGATGTGACGTGCCGTGTCGGGGCCTGGTCTTCAATCCCGTTGCTCGGGTCTTCTGATCATCCAGCGGGGCAGTCGGGATAAGTGGGGTCTCTAATGGTCTCTACCCAACCTATTCTAAGCAGTTTAGGATAACAGGTAAGTATCAAAAGCAGGTTACAAGTAAATAGGCTATGCAGCAGATATAGGATACAGTAACAGCAACAGATTCTAATGCAAGCATAAGAGAGAAGAGAGTGAGCGATATCGGGATGCTCAAAATGGGGGTGCTTGCCTGCAAGCTCTGGGGCAAGTGGCTGGTCGTCGGGGACGTAGTCATTCTCCGGAGCGGCGTCTGCCTCAGGAGCTACGTCAACGTCGAGGTCTAATCGAGAGAGAAAAGGGGGAGGAAACAGGTAAATATAATGCAATCAAATGCAACACGGGGCATGTTATGCTACAATGCAGTGCAGGGTTGCCTAAAGATGCATCTAGGTCATTTTAGTTATTATAGGATTAAGGTGGGATTTATTTACCGGTGATTATGCACTATTCATCTACCGGAATCGGGCTAAAAGTTACGGGTTCTCCTACATAGGGGGTACCGGCTTCGAAACAGACGACAGGATCAGATTCATCTCGTCGTTCTGAGCAACTTTCATGTTTTAAGTTTTTCGATCTGAGCTACGGTTTAAAAGTTATTAATTTTCAAAGTTTAAACGATTTTCTTGAACTATTTTTATTAACAGAATTGATTTATGATGTCAGCATGATGTCACTTGTGACGTCAGCAGTCAACAGCGGCTGACCAGAGTCAAACCTGACATGTGGGTCCCTGGACCCACATGTCAGTCTCTGTTGGGCTAACTGTGGATTAATTAAACTAACAGAGTGATTAGTGGGGTGGGCCCCTGATGTCAGCGACTAATTATCTAAATAATTAATTAACAGGTTTTAATTAATAGTTTTATTTATTTTAAAAATGTTTTAACTGGTGGGGTCCGCATGTCAGTGGGCCTGAGTGCCCAGTCAGCATAGTTGACTAGGTCAAAGGGGTCAGCGGGGCCCACCCGTCAGTGACTCAGGGGGACCCACACGTCAGGCCACGTCGACGCCGGCCGGAGACAGCTCAGGCGACCTCAAACGCGGCGGCGCGTCGCCGGAGTGCGTCGGATTTGCTCTACACCTCACCAAATCACGCGCGGTAACTTGCGTTCGAACGGCCGTAACGATCCGCGTCGACTGGCGGCGGCGCCGGACCGAATGGTCGCCGGAAAAGTGGCCGGCGACAAGCTTAGGCGGCAGCGCGATCGGGACCTCGTCGGGGACTAGGTTAGGAGGCACGGGGAGACACGCGCTCGGGCTGGCTGGGCTCCTGGGAGCACCAGGAGCACACCTATGGCCTCGGACGAGCGTGACAGCGCCCTTAGCGGCGGCCACAAGCTCGACGGCGGCGAGCAGAGCACGGACGTGTCGGCGGCTAACTACGGCGCACGGCGAGGCCAACAGAGAGGAGCAGTAGATGGAGAGGCTCACCGAGCAGCACGCCGATGGCCCTTGGAAGATTAGGAGCTGCAGAGGCGTCGCCGACGAGGAGGGAGATCACCGGCGGCCGAGGAAGAAGACGAGGTCGATCCAGCTCCTCAGTGCTTCCCCGCTCCAACTGAGACCACCGTTCGATGAAGTAGTCGATGGCGGAGCTCCTCGACAAGTCGGCGGAGCGAGGTGGTAGCGGTGGCCGCAGAGATGGGCGAGGCACGGCGGCGACCTCGTCGGGCGCCGATGGGGAAAAGGAGGAGAGTGCGAGGGGAGAGGGAAGAAGTGAGCGAGGAGGCCAGGGGAAGGGAGGAGGAGTCCCTTATCCCCTCGGCTGCCCCTGTAGTGTCGGCGGCGCTGCGCTGTCGACGCCGCACCGGCGAGCGCGCGCTCGACCACCGGCGCAGTGACACGGGGAGGAGGGAGAAGGGAATGGGCCCAATGGGCTGGTCCAGGGGCACTGTGCACTTAGGCCCAGTGCACAGTGCCTCGTTTCATTTTTCTTATTTCTGTTTTCTATTTTCTTTATTTATTTTCTGTTTTGTATTAGTTAGGACACTTTTGCACCTTTTGTAAAATATGAGACTAGGCCCAAATATTACAATGCAATATTCCTTGTCACCAAGAACTTGTTTGAGCTGATTTGGATTTCATTTGAATTTGGAATGAATTTAATTAGATTAAATAATTCTGTTTTGGTACTGTTTCATGTGGTTTGAGTCATTTAACCAATCCAAGTATCATTGGTTATATTTTGATGAGTGCTCCTGGAATATTTGCTATTTAGTGAACATTTTTCCAAGGGTGTTTGAGCAAATCTATTTTGCACTTTTGAATTTGAGTTGATTTTCAGAATGGAGTTTGAATTGTTTTGGTTAATCACTATGACTAAGCAATGCAAATGATATGACTTGGCATTATTAGCAGTTGATCACAGTGGCTATTACACAGGGGTGTTACAATCATGATCCAGATAGATACTAAAGAAGTGGTGCCCAATATCAACAAAGACCATCATTCTATCTGTCTGCTCATCATCACTAATTTCCCTTAGACCATTAGTACTGGGTGTAAGGATGGGTACACAGTAGAATACCTTGAGCCTCCATGCCATCTCATAACCAATTTCCTCAATTAGGCTTTCAATGAGAACTGGTGACCAAGTGACCTTCTCCACATGATCATACCAAATGGCACGACCATTAACATAAGCACGGTTCCTTCCATGCCCAACAAAAAATCCATCATGATTGATTTCAACGGAGAAATTGCTGCTTCGACGACCTGATACACCAACACATATACAACATGCATCAGAATCGACTGGACCATCATTTTATTAAAAGAGATAAAACCCTAAGCCCCAATTCTCCTACCCCCAAATCCCATGCCAAGACCCTAGAACAATCCGTCCTTACTAGCAACCACAACACATCTAGAAAGGCAATGCGGCCCTAAAAGGATGGTTTTTGAACATCAAAACGCTCGGATTCTTGAGAAAAGAGGACTTACTGTACACGGGGGGTGCCGCCCCTTCTGCACGACGAACAGGGGCCATTGCCGCCGCCTCCAACAGGAAGAATGCGCGCGGCGGCGGCGCCTCGTCAACCACGCACGAAATTAGCCCCCTCGCCGCGGCGTGGCCTATGCAGCGACCCCCCTTTCTCTGGCCGAAGACAAAGAAGCGACATGACTGGAGGAGGGATGAATGGGGATTAGGTGATGCCCGAGGGGCTCTTCGCATATTTCCACTGCTGCCGCTCCGCGGATCGCCACCTGTTCCCAACGAGTGGTCAACACGTGGTCAAAGTGCCTATACGCACCGCGTACGTGCTACAGTGACCGTATTTTCACGTATCATCGTATTCAGTGACCGTAACGAGCGTATTTCAAAGTTCAATGACTGTATCGTGCTTTCAGCGCAAGTACAGTGACCATGAGTGTATTTATCTCAAATCCGAATATCTGATGTCAGATTTTTTTTTTAAACTTTTTTTTTCACGTGCACGGAAGACTCCAAATCCCAAGTCGTCGCCTTCGAGGCTTCAACTCCGAGTAGCCAGCTAGCGCTCGACCGGCTGCCTCCGTGAAATCTCTGTCGCCGCCGCTGAGGATCCTCCTCTGCCTACCCGCTTCAGTTTGCTGCCACCGTTGTTTTCTTCGGTTCCCGGACGACCTCGGCGGTCGCGCACGCTCCCGTATACCCTGCCCAGGGTCGCCCGGAGTCGGTGGTTGTCGGATTCCGCCAATCGGCCGCCCTGCCGACTCAATCCCCTGACCCCCTCCCCTCGACCTCGCTGGCGGCGGCGGCCACACGGAGGACGGAGGCGCCCCGAGGGAGGTGGGTGCGTTAGCTGTGGTGGGGATTAATTTGGACACCTCTGCGTCGGCATCCTGCAGGTTTGTGCTTTGATATAAAAAAAAACCATTCTCATTTCGAATTAACCAGATTCATTGTAGGCATTTGTGGTTTCAGTCATTCAGCATTCAGCATTTGTTTTGTCCGTGGCGTGGGTTGGTGACTGCAGGTTGATCGATTGTTGCTCTTGGTGCTGATAGTGATAACGACGATCGACTTTGCTGCGAGAAGGAAGACCCTGAAGCAATAGAGCCTCAGACTTGCTAGCCAGCTCAGGGGAGTTAGGGAGACAAGCTCGATCGACCGGCAATCCACCCATGGAGGCCACTGCGGTGAGCATCAGCAAGTCGGTGCTGGTTGGGGCGCTTAGCTACGCGAAATCTGCCGTGGCGGAGGATGTTGCCTTGAAGTTCAGAGTCCAGCGTGACAAGGCCTTCATCACCGGTGAGCTTGAGATGATGCAGTCTTTCCTGCTGGCGGCGCACGATGAGCGAGACGACCACAAGGTGGTCAGGACGTGGGTGAAGCAGGTCCGTGACGTCGCCTACGACGCCGAGGATTCCCTCCAGGATTTTGTCCTTCGTCTGCGCAAGCAGTCTTGGTGGCGTATCCCTCGCACGCTCCTCGACCGGCGCCATGTGGCCAATCAGATGAAGGAGCTGCGCGCTAAGGTCGAGGACGTGAGCCAGAGGAACGTGCGCTACCGCCTCATCGTCACCGACAACGGCTTTAAACCCGCCAAAGCTTCCCATCTCTCCAGCGCCACCACTGCCGCCATGTTCGGTGTTGATGAAGCAAGAAGGCATGCCACGAATCAGCATCGATCGAGATCAAAGTTAGATCTTGCCCAGCTGATCATCAACATCAACAGGGAAGGGCTGGGCTTGGACCAAGTTGGAGTGATTGGAGTATGGGGAACAAGCGGCAGCGTTGGGCATACCTCCATCATCTGGGAGGCGTACGAGAATCCCAACGTCAAACTCAGCTTCCCATGCCGAGCATGGGTCAGGGTGATGCAGCCTTTCCACCCAAAAGAATTTGTGCAGAGTATGGTGAAACAGTTTCGCCAAGCGGTCGGGGTTGGTGTTCTGCTGGATGAGGAAAAGACGGGGCAGGAGTTGGCTCAGGAGTTCAATGGATATGTCCATGAAAATAGGTACCTGATTGTGCTTACTGACCTGTCCACCATTGAAGAATGGCACCAGATCAAGACATGCTTCCCCGAAAACAAACTAGGGAGCCGCGTCATAGTGTCCACAGAGCAAGTTGAAGTTGCAAGTTTATGCACAGGCCAAGCAAGTCGAGTGTCAGAGCTGAAGCAACTGTCTGCTGATCAGACTATCTACGCTTTCTACCAGCAGGTACTAGTTCAATTTCCGACACACATTTTTGTTTTTCATCAAGCTGAAAAGATCAGCTTCAAAAAGTCGACTTTTACTATATATATATTTTTTGGCAACGATGCAAGTACAAGTAATCTATATTTTGTTTCATAGAACATGTATTGATATCTGCCAGAGGTTTTACATAAGGGAGCAGTGGCCAAGTCTAATCCCGGACAGGGATACGTCCCTGTTCAGATCAATTTCTGTGTTCGGATAAGGCAGGGAAAGGGAAATTCCCTCCCATTCCACCATGACAGAAGAGAGAAGTCCATATTACCCTCCCCTCAAACTGCATCCCCTCATATGCAATAACGATTAAAATAGCCCCCCTCCTCCCACAATTTTCAAAACCATTCAGATTATAATCCTCCTCCAATTTGAGCTTCTTTTGTCCTACAATGGCAGCCACGTCATGAAGGTCATATCATGTTCTCTCTCCTCTTTGTGCCAGCAACTTAAAAGGTCATTCTTCTCCTAAATTATTTCTGCAAAATAGCTGAAATTTGAACAGTTAACTTGATTTATTTCTAATTTCTTTAATTGTTTCAAAAAACTGTAACAGTTTGAAATTTCATCAAAAAATTTGAGTCATAAAATTAAGAAGTGATTTTCTCCTAAACTGGTTGTGCAAATGGGTTGAAATTGAGCAGTACACTTAATGATTTATTTTTAGTTTATATAAAAATATCGGATTTTTGTTGGACTCAGAAAGTGGCAAAATCGGTGAGAGCCGGTGGAGGGCTGTAATCTGAGCATTTTTTTAGCTTAGTGGTGTATTCTTTTTTTAGTTTATAACACTTTTCTCAGGAGAGAATAATCTCCCCTCACATGAAGCCACCTCTCTGTTCAACCGAGCTTGCAAACTTCTCTTCCCTAGATCTAGCGATGGCCCTCACCGGAGACCTTCCCAGCCTCCCTATATTCCTCGCCAACCCCGTATTCCTTGCAACACCAACTTCTCTGCCCCAATCCCTAGGAGAGGTCACCGCCATAATCCCATTGAGATGGGCCCGCCGCCGTCCAGTGGAGAAGTATTTGGTGCAGCTTCTCACCATGCTCATGATTAAATTGGGACCGCCGGAGATGGGGACGCACCCTTGCGACTACACGGCGGGGCTTCATTCTCGGTCTGCCCTTCCCGATGCAAGCAGGGAGTGCAGGGAGGCCTCTGCCGCTTCACACCCAGGCGGCCCTAGCGAGTAGGCTCAACGACGCGTATTCGTGATGCTTTCCCCTCTACAAAAGGGTAACACATGGTACTTTGCAACTCTTTGATAAAGGTGAAATTGCAAGATTTTCTTGCATGCCTCTTGCTAAAGTGTAAGTGAATCTTAGGTTGTGGGTGGTCAGCAATGCTGAGTGCTAGGATTTTTAATAACTTCATCTTCTCTTGTAATACTAGTCAACTTTTTATGTGATTCATGAATAATTCTTGTTCTTTTTCTGTTTTTTAAATCTATGGACTGCTTTCAGAACTCTGGCAAAGTCGAGTCTGATAAGGTCATTGGAGTAACACTGGCTTGCATACAAGCCATTCTAGCTTGATGTACCGTTTTGATTCATTGTATTCATTAATATTCTTCTGTATCAGTAGGACATATGCACTGACCTGATTCGTCAGTATTTATGGTAGTGATCCATCATCGGAAACGTGTCTAACTATCTTTCATGTGTTCAGAGTTCTCAAGATGCAACATATTCATCGAAGGGAGTGTCTAGCTCAAAGTTACCCTACATTGCTGATAATGAGATACAAGAAGACCAAGATAATATAGATGTTGATGGAAAGATGATGGTGCAAGAGATCCTCACGCGCACAAACACAATGGCAGGTGTTCTTGAGGAATTTCAGCTTATTGGGCGTGAGAAAGAGAAATTTGATATTATTGAACTAATTCGAGAACAAGCCAGCACCCAAAGATTTGAGGTGCTTGCGGTGTGGGGTATGGGTGGCATTGGAAAAACCACTCTAATTAAAGATGTTTACCAGAGACAAGAGGTCACTAACATGTTTGAGAAATATGCTTTCATCACTGTCCTGCGGCCTTTCAAGCTTGAAGAACTCCTTAGGAGCTTGGCATCGCAACTAGATGCAAAGAAGGGGGCTATGGACTTTGCGGGTGACACCCAAAAAAATATTGCTTTGATGGGAGTTGCAGACTTGACTGAAGTGTTGAGAAGGCGTTCACAAGGAAAGAGTTGCTTGGTTGTTCTCGACGACCTCTCATCTACCATGGAATGGGAAAAACTATTGCCAAGTTTACTTGCAATGAAAAATCCGAGCTTGGTCATTGTGATCACTACAAGGCGAGAGGATATTGCTAAGCATTGTTGCAAGAAACCAAAGTGCATACGCTTGCTCAACGGTCTAGAAGAAAAGGATGCATGTAACCTCTTCACAAAAAAGGTACTGAAGGAGTATTACTAATATTATTCACTATCTCAAATCAATTTTTAATTTTTAAGAGTAGTTTCATATCAGTATAGTATAAGCACAACACAGGGTACCAATCCTCTTTTCAAGAGATACTTGAGTGTGGGTTATGAAACCATAAGATTAGGACACCATGACCCACTTTGTAGGGTCATCATGTAGGACAGTAGGAATGATATACTTTGGAGTGTTTCAGCAATAAACCAAAAAACTGCTTACATCATTCATTGCCGGGTTATGCCAGGTTAGGATTAGCAACAAGCCGACTATAGGTGTATTATTTCTATGTTCCATGACTTCACCACTTCCCTGTCAAATTATACAGGAATCAGGTTTAGAAGAATTATGTAACTTAAAATAGTGCCATTTCTATGTTATTTTCTCAATTGTTGAAAACTATAGGTGTTCTATTCCAAATGGGTCGATATGAATACAGTACTATGAGTAGTTCTTTTCTTCCCTTTTTCGAAACTTAGCAAAATAACTAGAGATTTCGTAAATGCAAAGAATGGACAAAAACATGTCCTTGTAAATTTTTGTGCAAAAATATGTTTGAGAGATGTGCAATAAGTTACTAGTACAACTTAGGGCACATTTGATTCAAAGAAATTCTATAGGATTTTTGGAGGATTAGAATCCTTAGAAAGTTTTCCTAAGTTGGTCGATTGATTCGTAGGATTGGATCCTATAGGAATTTTTCCTAAGGAATCATCTGTACTACACTTTATAGGAAATCTAGCATCTACTCCAACCTCCTTTTATAATTCATTTGTTTTCGTATGCCATCAAACACACTCCTATAGGATTCAAGTGGGCATGTCACTCCAATCCTATATTTTTCCTACTCCTACATTTTAAAAATCCTGCAAATCAAAGAGTCACTTGTACTGTAGTCCATTTTCCAGTGACAAGTAGAGTGTGATTTCATATTTCGTAGGTAAGAATTTAAATGTACAGAACTATGTTCTATTCACCCTAACAAAAAGATATTTCATTATCAACACAAAAGGACATTATTACATAGCTTATTCTGTACTTGGGTGCTTGACACCCAAACCGGGACAGACTAGTTATAAAATAAACTAGGAAAGCAGGTTTCATGCACTTGATTGCTTTTATTGGTAGTAAATAGTAAGAACCCTAAATATATTTTGCACCATTGCAGGTATTTAAGAATAAGGCCATAAATTTGGCTAAGGAATATCCTGAGTTGGTAGAACCAGCAAAACTGATCCTAAAGAAGTGCAATGGTCTTCCCCTTGCGATAGTTACCATAGGTGGCTTCTTGGCAGACCAACCAAGAAAAACTGTTGCAGAGTGGAGGAAACTGAATGAGCATATCAGTGTTGAGCTGGAGATGAATCCAAAGCTTGAGGTCATAAAAACAGTTCTCATGAAAAGTTATGATGGCCTGCCCTATTACCTCAAGTCTTGTTTACTGTACTTGTCCATCTTTCCTGCAGACCGCAATGTTAGCCGGAGACGTTTGGTGTGTCGATGGGTCGCAGAAGGTTATGCGTCGGACAGATACGTAGCGGACAGATACTTCGAGGAGCTTGTAGAGAGAAGCATGATATTACCAAGTCAGAAATCGGTTTGCAGCATAAAAGGATTTGACTCCTGCCAACTACATGATCTGATCCATGATATTAGCATCTCAAAGTCAATGGAGGAAAATCTTGTTTTCAAGCTGGAGGAAGGGTGCAGCTCGAGCACTCATGGTGTGGTGCGTCATCTTGCCATAAGTAGCAATTGGGAGGGAGATGAGTGTGAGTTGGAGAGCACCGTGGAGCTGTCCCGTATTCGGTCATTGACATTGTTTGGCAAGTGCAAGCCATTTTACATTTCTGACAAGTTGAAGTTTCTTCGGGTGTTGGACCTGGAAGGAACGGAAGGTTTAGAAAACTATCACCTTGAGCATATTGGGAAGTTTCTTCATTTGAGATACCTTTCTCTAAGATTGTGTGAAGACATCTTTTACCTCCCGGATTCAGTGGGTAACCTGAGACAACTCGAGACACTAGACATCAAACGCACACGGATATCGATGCTGCCCAAAACCATCATCAAGCTTCGTAAGCTACGTTATCTGAAAGCTGGCACTGCATTCCATTATTTACAAGATCAGCCAACACGCTGTTCCGGCAATTGTCAGGAGCTTTTGACTCTACCATGCTGTGTGCCTTGCCGCAAGCAGTTCAACAGACGGCGTGGTGCATGCGCTCCTTTCGCTTGCTGCAGGATGGGCGACGTACGACCATATGGTGTTACGGTGCCAAAAGGGATGGGAAACCTGAAAACCCTGCACACACTGAGGTTTGTGAACCTTGCATGGGGAAATGGTGTCGCGCAGGAGATAAAGGGCCTCACCGGCCTGCGTAAGCTAGGAGTGTTTGGCATTAACACAAAAAATGGTCCCGAGTTTTGTTTGGCCATTTCGAGTCTCAGGCGCCTTGAAGTTTTGTCGGTGCGGTCAGATGAAGCGGATTTATACGACTGTTTGGATGCCATGTCCGTGCCTCTGGAAAACCTCCAGAGCCTCAAGGTGTGTGGCAAGATGGGCAAATTGCCGGGATGGATCGAGGGGCTCCAGAATCTCGTGAAGCTCGAACTGGTAAACACTGGGCTATCTGGGGACAGTGGAACAATGCAAGTTCTTGGAAACCTACCAAACCTATCTATTCTGGGATTTTTGGAGACATCGTTTCAGATTAAAGGGCCTGTCACTTTCCAGAGCGGCCTTTTCAGAAGCCTCTTGGTACTCCAGATTGAATACATGGACATGGAAATCGAATCAATGGAGTTTGAGCTAACATCAATGCTGAAACTTGAGGTGCTGAGCCTGCGCCTCTATGATTCTAAAACTGGCTTTTCTGGGCTGGAATTTCTGCCAAGCATCAAGGAAGTACGGCTCGTGGTACGGTTCTTCTCATTTGATCAAAACATGGCCGGAGAAGAGTTAGAAAAGGAAGCGACAAAACGCGGTGAAGACATGGTCAAGGAGGACATTGGGAGGCAGCTTGCTAGCAATCAAAACAAACCCATTCTGAAGGTGCAATGAGTGAGCTAAGGTCGATGTAGTGCTTGCTTGACTGTGTTTTGAACCAGTTATGCAGCGGCAGGAGGATCCGGGGGCGGCATGTTTCAGCTGGCGGTCCAGACTTGTGAAAGCGAAGCATGTGATCATAATCTTGTCATATGTCACCGTCAAGTTGCGACTGTAATATATGTACATCAACGAGAAGCAGAACCGAAATTGCACGTGTTCCTGTGGGCTGTGGCTAACTGGTGGTTCTCTTCACGCTGTTGGTCACATTGATCATTCTCCCGCATCTTCCTTCTCCATGATGCACCTCACCTTCAGAAACTGGAGTGGTTTTCTCAGCTCATCAGTCATGTCATGTGATCGTCGGAAGATGCAGAGTAAAGAGAGAGCCTGAAAGGCAAACCAAAAACCAGAGTCTATATACCAGGTGAGGAGAGGACATCATTCGATTTTGTGGCATTGACGTCACGCCAACCACTATTGTACGTACGTTACTCCGTTCCCTAATATAAGAGCGTTTTTGACATTAGTGTAGTGTTAAAAACGCTCTTATATTATGAGACGGAGTATTACCATTTGTCACTTATTTTACCTATACTTGCACAATGCCTCCTGATCAACATTAGGATTTGGGACCCTAAAACAAAAACATGGGATGTGGGAGAGCTGCATTCTTGGCATTGCAAGAATCTTAAAAGAAAATCGATGGTAGGATACATGCATCCCTCAACCAAGCATCTCTTATCTCTCTGCCGGAAGTTTGGTGTGTAACCATCTCTCTAGAGCAGTTGATTGATCCTGGCCGCTCACTCCGCTGCTAACTGCAGGAGTTCGCGGATACCTTCACACACCTGCATTTAATAAACAGTGTACCATCTGAACGCAAGCAGAATAACATCATCTGCGCCATAAACGAAGCATGCAGTTTGTTCTACATACCATCTTGATCTGTGCTTTTATGCTCGCAATGAGGTGTGTGTACTCATCTATCTGTCTGCAAACACGCAAGAGTTTACGACATTAACATGTGAGTGAACGGATGTCGACTACGGAGAATCAGGAGCATAAAGAAAAGGGAGCACGTTCAAGCATAAAAATTGAAGGGAAATCGTAAGTGCATATGAATGTCGTACAAGGGCCCAACATTGACAGTGGCTGTCGCTGTAGTACAAACATCTGGGCCCGTACAGCCGTGCTAGTTAGCCATGCAGACTACTTGACCACACGCGCACAGAAAGGAATGAACGATATGTCTACACAACTGGGCCCGTACAGCCGTGCTAGTTAGCCATATGCTGGAACACCAATAAACATAAACCCATCCAAGAGTTGTGACATCTAAGAAGATACCTATATGCTATGAGCAACAAGGGAGGCAAAATTGCTGCACAGAAGCAAGATCTGATATTCAAATGTTAGTTGAGTTACCTGGCCAACCTTGCTTCTCGTACGGATATAAACTGCAAAGCCTCTTGCCAAGTAAATTCCACATGAAAACCTAGACCAACATCCACAAAAATATGCCTTGTGTCGGGCCTGTGGAAATCACCACAGAATAATGGCAACAGTAAGATCTCAACAGTTCAAGAAATCTGACCGCAGGCTCTTCTGTTTGAAACTGTTAATTCTCATTAGCGCTTCACAGTAATGATCTGAAGCTATTACAACTTTTAATGTTAAACTAACAGCTGGTTAAAGAACTGTAGTTAAGAATTGAGTTGAATAGAGAAGCAGCATAAGGACATATCAAAGCAAGGTCCATGCTTTCTTGTTATACTGTCTAATGGCCAACTGCATTCTTCCAATTTATGAAGTGAACACCAAACTAATTCACTTGCATGCTGTCTCCATATGTGTACACCAACTTTTTCTTACAAAGGCAGCCGACCTTTTTGTATTTTTCAGATGCATATAGAAACACAAACACCTTTCTCATGTCTATCCTACTGCAAAAGTTACATCAAGCATAGAGCTACTCTAGTCTGGCCCCTAAACAGTGCAAACCACCTATACCCCAATATATCATTTTTATTTGATGGTCTCTGACTTTTCTTTAAATTAGGATTAGGATAGGGAAATTCCTTTTCTGGAGATTACAGAGAAAGCGAGAGAGCTTTGTTTACTATAGGAATTTTGTCCAACTGGTAAATTACAAAGCAAATCCACTAGACTATGTTCCACAGGTCAACCCTGAGTCAACGGGAAAAGGCATTAGAACTTCAGATTCTTTAGGCGGGGGAGAGGGAAACAGATGTTTACACTTCTGCCTGCATGTACACCTCTGAGCCAAGATTGACCATGGATCGCATGCTCGTTACACCATTCTTTTCCAAATTTTCGATGTTCTTCTTCAGATCCAAGCTGCCAACACCCAATAAATAAAGGTTCATTGGTCAGAAGAATGAGCAGTACTAAGGCCATATATTTGAATAGCTGGAATCAAGGGGCCTAAATGTTTCAGTACAGCTACAACACGAGGGAAGACGAGGAGAGAACAGAGTAGCTTACAAAGTCTTCTGCTGATGGAACAAGTTATCACGCTGGGCTATGGCGTTCACAAGGTCAGGCTTGAGCCGCCGGTCAACGAAATCTTCGAACTTCTTCACCTTCTCCTGCCGAAGATGCGCCTCCAACACAGCCATGGCCATGCCCCCCGCGGTTTCCTTTGAGGTTCGTGAACCGCAAGATATATAATGCCGTACTGGACAGCGGCTGCGGCGACACCTCTGTCACTGCCAAGGCAATAAATTTTTAAAATCAATAGGTTAAGGTTGTCATTTGTTGATGTACCATCAGGATAATCTTGAAACTGATATGTTGTGTATGCAACCATGCTACAATAATCAGCAACTCAGGACATGGTGTGCCTACGAAACCTTATACTAGGTCATACTGTACATCACAATAAGTTTAACAAATTGTTACAACAGTCAAATCGGTACAAATATAGCACGCACACAGCACGGCGAGCACACCCACAGGCTACACAGGCAGCACGCCGCCGCGGGCTGGCAGAGGGGGAGGCAGCCTATAGGGAGAGAGAAGCGGAGGGCGTTACCCTGCCGTCGGTCCGGGGCTCGGGGGCGGCGTCGACCGTGGGCTCGGCGGCGGGACGGCGGTTGAAGGCGAGGCAGCGGTGGTTTCGGGGGCGAGTCCAGTCAGCGGGTGGCGGCGGCCATGGACCGGGGTGGTTTTGTGGGGAGGCTTGCTGCAAGGACGGGGGATACCGGAGAATCGGGTAGGTGTGGACGGCCGAGATTCTACGGGCCAATGCGTGCGTGGACTCTGCCAGACGGACCAGACAGCGGACTTCGGTAACTTTGCTTGGCTTCTCCGATCTAGATTTTTTTTTCAAAACTATCACGTTTTTTATAGCAAATACGGAAACTATAGCACCTAATGCAAAAAAAAAATCAAAACTATGACCCTGTCAGCCTCGTGTGGGCCGAAGAGGGTGTTTTCGATTTGTAGTTGGCCGAAGAGGGCACTTTGGCCTGCGGTTGACCGAAGATGGGCTTAGCTGGGCACAAAAAGACTCTTTGGTCAGTAGTAGGCCGAAGAGTCCCTGGAGCCCACCTTTTCGTATGAACGGGAGGCCGAAACTGCATGGCTATGCTCTTCGGCTTATGTTAGGCTGAAATGTTTTTTTTTTTTGAATTTTGACTTACGAATGCTGTGCAACCATTGCTGCATGAATCGAAATGGCGGGGATGTGCAACCATTGCTGCATGAATTTTGACTTATGAATGTTGTGCAACCACTGAAAATGTAACCGAAGATATATTTTTTCAATGTTTAAGATGGGCAATGGTTGCACAACATTCATACGTCAAAATAAAAAAAAAACATTTCGGCCTAATATAAGCGGAAGAGCGCAGTCATGCAGCTTCGGCCTCCCGTTCACGCGAAAAAGGTGGGCCCCAAGGACTCTTCGGCCTACTGCTAATCAAAGAGTACTCTTCGGCCTACTGCTGACCAAAGAGTCCTTTTCGGCGCAGCTAAGCCCATCTTCGGTCAACCGCGGGCCGAAGTGCTCTCTTCGGCCAACTACAGACCGAAAACACCCTCTTCGGCCCACACGAGGCCGACGGGGTCATAGTTTTGATTTTTTTGCATTAGGTGTTATAGTTTCTGAATTTGCTATTAAAAATGTGATAGTTTTGAAAAAAAATCTTGGATCTATATCTATACCTAATATTAAAGGACGGATCATTTCTCCACATTTTTTCGTCGTTTTTGTGTTGTAGGAAAAAATTGCGTGCCATAAATTAAAATTAAAATGCGTTTTGAGGACTCGAACCCTGCCCGTGTACCTTAAGTGCGCTCACGGAACCAGCTCTACCCCGCTTCGCGAGAAAATAAAGGAAAATTCCTTTTATTCTATACGGGCTCGTGGGAAATCCTTTTTTGGGGGAGAAAAAAAGGCGCTGCAGTGCGGATCGAACCTAGCACCTGCAGGTTTTCACAAAGACTACAATCCACCAAGCTACAACATGGTTTAATGTAAAAGTAAAGATTCATTCTTATATTAAATAGTGCCACCTCGCGCTCCTTGCATCTCATCCCGCCATTTTATATATTTTTGTGATCTAAAATTAGCAAGCCGCCTCAACAATCATAACATAAGGCCCTCAGGAAAAACAAAAAGAAGGAAATCCGGCCTTCCCTCAGGAAGGAAAGGAAATAAAAGAGAGAATCAATTCAGCCTTGCCTCAATAAGGAAAATAATAAAATAAGAAATAAAGTTCGCCTTGCCTTCGAAAGGAAAGAAATTAAGAAAAGAAAATAAAATAAAAGAAGGAATAAATTCAGCCTTGCCTCAATAAGGAATAAGGGAAGAATTAAAAGAAGGAATAAAAGAATTGTAGAAGAAGGAATAAAATTTGCCTTGCCTTCGGAAGGAAAGAAATTAAGGGAAGGAAGAAATTTCGCCTTGCCTCAGGAAGGAAAGGAATTAAAAGAGGAATTAAGAGAACTGAATTAAACGAAGAATCAAGTATACAAAGAGTTGTTAAATATATGTTGGCGAGTCCCTTAAAAAATATATATGTATATGAAACTTGGGCGTGCATACCTCTTGATCACTTGCAATACAAATCCAATTAGTATTCGCAAAAAATTGGGCATCCTCACAAAAAGTTCATTTTTTGTATCATTTAAAAAGTCTTCTACCTTTTGAAAAATGTTATGTTTTTTTGGAATCATTCATGCATCTTAAAATATTTGTGTAGTATTAAGAAAAGTGTTCATGTATTAAAATAATGTTTATATCATTTAAAATATATTCACCCTTTTCTAAAAAAATCATGTAATTCTAAAAAGTGTTCACGTGCTTAATAAATATATTCGTAATTTTAAAATATGCATGCTCTTTAAAAAGGTTCATGTGATTTAAAAAGTGTTCATGTTTTAAAAAGAATGCTGATGAATTTTGAAAAACAAATATACAATTTTAAAGTGAGTTGGCATAAGATGGGTGGTGTATGGACTAGGAGTACGCAATAGCTCGGGAAGGACAGCTGTCACACCTAGTTTGACGAGATTAGTTTTAAAACTATTAGACATTCATTTGCGATGGCGTAGTTCAGTGACTGGTGTGCGGTGGCCTAGATCATCACCTTGAAACTGACCACATTCGGACGCATTGTGATCAGGTGGACACCATGACCATGGTCAATGAAGATGGGAAGGAGGATAAACCACAACACGAATGAGACGCTATGTTCAAATAGATAATTTGGACCTGCGAAGGGGTTCAAATAGATAACTTGGACTTGCGAAGGGGTCTTGAGTCGTGCTTATTGTGCTAAGAGCATGCGATTTTCTCTCCCGTTGCAACGCACGGGCATATGTGTTAGTCTCCATTAAATAAAAATCAAATTCAAATCAATATTTGAACTTGCTTCGCCTAATTAATTCAGAGGACAATCCATCAGTCTAGAAAGAAATTTGCTATTCGCTACTCCCCACGTTGTCAGTTTCGCTCGCACTACCCACATATCGGTGAGAATCTGCAATTCTCAGCCTTCGGTTCTTCAGACGAGGTTGAGCATATGTATGGTTGATCCAATCACTTGTAAAAAAGAAAGAAAATAAATTATAATCACTTGCCTTGTCTTGGCTTCTACAGTATCTTACATGTAATACAGTTCCTCAGTTAAGAAGAACAAAACAAATACAGTTCCTGTGTGGTAAGCCAATAACCTTTCTACAGCTTTCCGTAGAAAAAAAGGGAGGGGGTCAGAACTAGCTGCTGTTTGTCAGCGTCTTCCAGTACTAACAGTAACATCAGACAGAAATCGACATACCAAATGGCACTGTGACCGCCGATTATCTTGGCCTTCAGGCTATGATAATGCAATCACTTGACTTTTGTCGATTATCTTGGCTTTTCCCGATCACTGTGACTGCCTCACCATCTTAAACGGCAAGGGCATGTGTGAGAAGAACCACTTGATCACTTTCCCAAACTAGTATACTGTTCTGACACAGAAGAAATATCCTCCTTCAGGCATTTTAAGGCTTCAATGTACTTTCATATTAGCATCTTTGGCTTCCGGTACTTTGAGGATTGCCAGCACTGTCTGCCTAGATTTTTTCTTTGTGTGTGCATCATCATTAGCCTACTGCAAATTTGATTTACCCATCCTTTGTTGCCTAGCTTTCTCGAGACTTCCTGATCTATCCTTCTGTGGATCATCGGGGAGATCTATCACCCACTCGATGAATTTCGCATGTGTAAAACATTCCTAATATCACGAGTAAAAGTGTACTTCCATGTCCAATCCTGCAGACACACCAATGAAATTGCAGTCAGAAACTGAACACTTGTAGTACAATTCTCTGTCCATAATGGAACATGTCTAGTCGTATCAAGTTCTGTTGTAAATCCCTTAACTCTACACAGTTACAACTTACAACTGAAAAAGGGCATTGCAAGCTGATGGATGCATGATGTGAAGAGATCAAAACAATGCATTTGTCATCATGAATAGAATGCAGCCATTTGTGATACCTTGAGCTGAAAGTACTTGCTGCTTAAGAGATCGTTAAGGTATCATCGTGCGGGATATACATCGGTAGGACGGACGCCGCCTGAGAAAATGACAAACAAGGAGTAATTGTGATTTGCGAATACTTCTTCAAGAATTATCGATCCGCTATCAGGATAAACTTAATTGTAGTGTCTAGAAAGATGAAAACATATCTCTTACCCGCTGAAGACAACTGTCCATGACTGCATCACTAATGCTCAGCGCTTCAAGTTCTTCCATCAAGAGATCATTGTTCTGAAACAATATTGACAGAGCCCGGCGTATTTGCTTGTGGGGAAAATCTGATCTCCCTAACAGAGCCAAGGCTCTTGTTGCTTGGGAGAAAGTTTGCAAGCCAAAAATGGATGGTGGACTTGGCATCACCAACCTTACAGTTCAATAATGCACTCCTCATGGAACACCCTCATAAATTCTACAACAATAATGATATCGCCTAGGTCAGGCTGGTTTGGAACTACTATGCCGACTCAATCCCTCATGTGTCTTGTCCCCCACAGGCTCATTCTGCTAGCGAGACTGCTCCATCTTCACAGCAAATTCCTCCATGTGCCCTCTTGCTCTGCCGGAAGGGGCGGCACCATTGGGTCTTTGGAGTGAACAGTGACTCGGCTCCAAGCCAAAGCTTCACCTTCGCTTCCCCAGGCTTGACCCCTTTGCCAACAATAACCAGATCCCTGAGCCCCAGGCCCTGGCTCACTCCGATATCTCGGATCTTTCCACCTGCCCCTCTCTGCTCAAGTTTTTGACAAGCTGCAGCTCCTCAGCTCCATCCTCCAGGATGCACACCTCAAACTAATGCTGGTGATGTCTGGTTCTACCCTGGGGTGGTGGACTCTTCTTTCTCCGAGGTTTACGAGTGGGAATTTGCTAATACTCAGCCATTTGACCGTTTAACTGGATCTGGTCCTCCAAATATACTTCAAAGACCAAAGCTTTTGACTGGCTGCTTCTCATAGACATGCTCAACACCAGAGACATGCCTCAACGGAGAAATATGCACATTGAAGACGGGCACAACTGTGTTCTATGCTCTACTGAATCTCTTGAGACCAGTGATCATCTCTTCTGGCACTGTCATAGCATGGAATGCTGGATCATATCGGTTTGCCCCAGAATTCATCTCGGAATGTCTACAGCATGATTGCCTCTGCCAAATTAAACTTCCACAATCTCTTCTTCCTGGAAGCTTACATCATTGTTGCCTGAAACAAAGGAATGTGAAAATCTTCAACAACATCTCCTCTAGCTTAGGATCTTGGACTTTTATTTCTAAGAGGGAGCTTTACCTCATCTACTTTAGAATGAAGTCTGATAATGCTGATCCCGTTTGGGTCTGGCTTGACTCAACTGCTCAAACTCCTGTATAGAATTTACTGTCGGGGCCTCTCCTACAGCATTGGGTTAAAAAAACAGCTGAAAACTTAAGCAGCAGGAGGCTGCCGATGTCAAATGAATTGGGATATGCTGCAAACTAGAACATTGATGTCAGCCACCAATGACTCCAGCAAAATGACTGAATTCAACGACAACAAAAAACTATAAGCTGATTAACTACCAATAGTCAAGGCAAGAACATTTCCCTTCTTTCATGTGATGGAATCTACTGCCATCTCTCACAATAATCTCCCTATTGAAAACCTTTGTCACCATCTTACTGAATTCATGGCAATCCCCACACACCTGAAGGTTCTTAACAATACGGATTGGGTTGCCAACTTCCGTAACCATGAACCCATAAGCAATTGCCAGACGCTCGCTGTGCACCTTGATTGCACACACCTTCTCTTCATCTCCAATGTCATGCAATACAGATGACACGTCTGGTACGTACCCTGCATCTGCCAACCTTCTGTTAATCATGTCGAGCATGTTATATATGCGAACGGAATCCTTGTGATCCATGTCTCCTACTAGAAACTTATGCACGTTTCCTTGTGCTTCCATCAAGCTCCAGCCAGCTGACTTGCTGGTACCACGACTAGACATCAGTTTCCTGACTTCCCTGACTTCATCCCATTTCTTTGCCTTCGCGTATATACTTGCAAGGAGGACATAGTGGCCATCATGAGCTGGCTCCAGTTCAACTAGCTTGTTACCAACCTTGACCCCCAAGTCCACCAGGCCATGTTTCTTGCAAGCCGAGAGTACAGTGCCCCAGAGAACTGGATCAGGTGCAATAGGCATCCCTTCGATCAATTCAATGGCTTCTTGAACAAGACCAGCCCGACCTAGAAGATCAACCATGCAGCCGTAATGCTCCATTTCTGGCTCAACGCTATATTTTTCAGCCATCAATTCAAAATACCGCCGCCCCTCAGCAACAAGGCCAAAGCGGCTGCAGGCATTTAGCACGCCAACAAACGTAATGTTCGTTGGACTCAAACCCTCGCTGAGAAACAGTTCAAAGAGTTCCACTGCATCCTGTCCCAACCCATGAGCAGCAAGTCCACAGATCATGGCGTTCCATGCAAAAACATCCCTCCTCGGCATCCCATCAAAAACTTCCCTCGCCACTGCCACACAGCCGCACTTGGCATACATATCCACCATGGCAGCCCCTACATTCACACTGATCGGCATCCCTTCTTGATGGACAACCTGGTGCACAAACCTCCCATGCTCAAGCAAACCCAGCTGTGCGGCCGCCGACAACGCCGTCACAACCGCAGCCTCATTCACCCTCACCCCCTTCTCCACCATATCCCTAAACACCGCCAGAGCCACGTCCAGTTCCCCTTCCTTCACATACCCTCCCACAACGGTGCTCCAGGAAACCTCATCTCTCACCGGCATTTCCTCAAACATCTCTCGTGCAACCCTCGCCATGCCCGCTCGGACGTACCCGGCAAGGACCGCGTTCCAGGTCACGACGTCCCGCACGCGCGGCAGCTCGTCGAACACCCTCCGCATCGCTCCCACGTCGCCGCAGACGCCGTAGAAGTGCGTGAGCGCGTTCCGCACGTAGAGATCGCCCGCCGCGCCCGCCTTCACGGCCAGCGCGTGCACGTGGGAGCCCAGAGAGGAGGAGGAGGCCGGGCCGCCGGCGCGGTCGGCGTCGAGGTGGGTGGAGAGGGAGGAGAGGAGGAAGGTGAAGGAGTGGGGGTTGCGTCGCCGGAGGCCGGGGAAGAGGCGGAGCGGGAGCGGGTGGGGGAGCACGCGGAGGAGGTGGTTGGACGCGAAGGCGGAGGAGGAGTTGGAGCGGCGAAACAGGGAGAGCGGGTAGGTGGAGGAGGAGGCGCCGTCGTGGAGCGGCGGGACGCGGGGGAGGGCCGCGAGGAGGTGCGGGAGGGCGCGCGCGGTGGCGAGGCCGAGGACGGCGAGGCGGGCGTGCGCCTGCTGGACGTGGCGGGCGGTGGCCGCGCGCCGCGGCAGGAGCGCGCCCAGGAGCTGCCTCGCGTCGGCGTCAGGGTGCGCGTGGAAGGTGGGGGCGAGCCGAGGGGGCGGAGGCTGTTCCAACGGCATGGAGACGGCGGCGCCAACCACAGGGCGGCGAGCGCCTCCAAGTTTTGGACTTCAGAACGACAGACGGCGAGAGCTCATTGATCCAACAGTTTTTCCTTGAAGGAACGGGAGTATTGCAAATTTGCAATTATTATTATTTTTCTCAAGGTCTGATTTATGAAAATCAATAAGAGCAACTCCAACGCAGGTACCATTTGGTCCGCCGCCGTTCGTTTGGGAAGCCGCGGACAAAATAGAAGGCTCAACGCGCCGATCCAAACCCAAAACGCGTCCGCTTCGCGTCCGTGCGGACCCATTTACATCCCAAATTTGCGGCTGAAATGCGTCGACGCGGACGCGCCACGCGTCCTCTCGGTTTCCACCGCGTCCCCACCTAGCGGCCGTCCAACTACCGCCAACCTCGGGCCCACTCGTCAGCGACGGCGGTCGGCCTTTTTAATCCGAGCGTGCGGTGGGGGGGCGTCCTCATCCGCTTCCAGACGCCCCCGTCCCCATCCCGCCACCCAGTGCTCCCCCGTCGGTGACAAACCCTAGCCAGCCTTCTTCTCCGGCAAGGGTAAGGGCAAGGCCCCCGCCACCCTTTCCCCCCACCTCCCCCTTCCTCCGCCGGCGTCTGCCCGCCGGCCGCGGCAGCGCGTCAACGTCCCAGTGCACCAGGCGAGGTGGCACTGGGAGCACCGCGTCCCTCTCCCCTATCCCGACGTAACGCTGCCACACGACTGACACTTGGATCCGGAGAGGATCCCAGTGCCGGCCGTGCCGCGGTTGGCGAGGGCGCACGCGAAGGAGGTGCGGCGCTCGCGGGAGCTGCTGACGTCGGAGCAGCGCCGCGACCCCGCCTACGCGTTCGACTCTCCCGCTTGGGAGCAGTGGTTCGCCTTCGAACACGAGGAGGCCAGGAGGCACGGCGTCCGCGACGTGTCGCATGGCTCCCCGCAGCCGCCCCTCGTTGTGCGCGACGAGGACCAGGAGGCGGAGGCCGCCTACCAGGCGGCGCTGGCGGCTGTCCTCCGAGAGAGCGAGGAGGAGGAGCGGCGCAAGGAGGAGGAGGAGGAGGAGAAGGAGGCGTACCAGGCGCGCATAGCGGAGGCCATGGCGCTCTCCGCGGCCGGCGACTGCCCTGTGCCGCCGCGGGCCCCGCCGTCCCCCGCCAAAGCCGAGCCGGAGCCGACCCCCATCGAGTGCTACTCATGGACCGGGGTGGTGCGCAAGTGGGTCAGCCCGCCACCGGTCTTGATGGGGGCGATCGAGGGGCAGGAGCAGGCCTACCCCGAGCAATGGCGCCAGCGAAGGCTGGCCGAGGAGCGCCACGAGGGTGAGCACCTCGAGCAGCTGGAGCGCGACGCGGAGGCGGAGGAGGAGGAGCGTCGTGCCCGGGATGGGGCAGCCCAGCCGGTGGCGGTACAACCAACGGCGAAGGATGTCGCCACACCTGGGAGACGGCGTTCCCGTGGGTTGGCCCGGCGCCGACGCTGATCGACCTCACCAGCCCCGACGACGACGGCGAGGAAGCCTAGGGCAGCGCGCCTCCTCGTAGTTTTAAGTTTATTTAATGTCTAGTTAATGTAAATGTGGATGCGTCGACTCTCGCTGGTCTTTGTAGCCGGCATTAATGTTTTCTATTTTCAAAATATTGGTGGTATTTTTTCGCACGACCTAAAAAATAGGTCGGGCCAGCGTTGGGCGTAAGCGTCGACCCAAACGCGAAAGTGAACATGGGTGTCCTTCGGGCCGATCCAAACGGACAAAAAGCGGACAAAATCGTCACCCGTTTGGGTCAGCGCGTTGGAGTTGCTCTAATTTCACACAAAACTTCACTTCGAAATAAGATTCATTTCTAGAGGTGAAACCAGTTTGGACTCCGGCGGATAATGCTGCACTATATCCTATTTTATATTATTTTTGAATTTGGACATATTTGGATTCGAATACTGAAGTATGCAGATTCAAATACCGAACAAAGTGTATGCAAACATGGCCATATCACATGCATATAGGAACGATATATAAATGTTTAAACTGAAATTATACATAAACAATGTGCAAGATACTTGTACACTCTAAGCACACATTAAACGTTGGAAGATACTAAAATATAACCTAAATAATCTCAACTATTAAAAATGAGTTGGTACCTTCGCCTCCTCGCCTCTAGGTTTCCTCCCTCTGCCCCCTACGTTGTTTTCCCCCCTCTCCATGCCCCCTTTGATTCGGAATAATCTAAATCAAATCACTTTTCTTTGCTTGTGCTACTGGAAGTCATGTCCTACGATAACTCGATCAAATCTTACGAACAACATGTCCTTCATTAAACCCAATAAATCAAATCAAACCTTTGATGACATTGTTTGTCCAACTAATTTAGAGGTAAAGCAAAGGAAGGATGAAAAAAGTTTTTTTTTCGTCCCGGTTACAAAAGGAAACACACAACAATGACAAAATCATTCAAACCCTTTGATGACATTTTCTTTTCAACCTTTTTTTTTGCACATGAATTCTTGCCTTTTTGTCTCCTTTATTCTTACTTTTTTGAGCAATTTGTTAGGAACCGGACAATAAAGCGACTGTTGCGCTCTATTATTGCAGTTGTGTGAAGTCTTCCCAATTGCTTTTGTTTCAACGTGTGAATCAAAACTATGGGCCTGTTCTGATCTCCTCCCGCTCCACGCTTCACAAAATTCTGGAGCGGAGTCGAGCCGAACGATTCCGACGAAAGAAGCTAGCTTCGGGAAGCTCAACCTCCCTCCCATGCAATTTGAGAAGCAAGGTCCGCCGAGCTCCGCGTTTAACAGAAGCTGGAGTTGCACCTATTTACGAGAGTTTGCCATCGCCAAAGAAAACGATTCACGCTGACTCCACGACACAACCACTCTCGCCCACAGGATCACTAGTAGAAAACAGGGCTTTGGTTTTTGCCGGTTCGGAGCAACAGTCCCGGTTCGAGCGGCCAGGACGCCGGCCGGGCCTCAGCAGGCACCAGTCCCGGTTCGTCTGACCCCTTTAGTCCCGGTTCCAGACACGAACCAGGACTAAAGGGCCTCACTCCTCGCGCAACCCCTTCAGTCCCGGTTCTAGACACCAACCGGGACTAAAGAGATGCCTATATATATGCTCGCCCCTGCCCGCTCACTCCTTTGTTTTTTGACCGGCCGGCGTGTGGGAGGTGTGTGCTGCTCTGTTCTCACCTCTGATGCACATGAGGTGTTTGATGAAATGCCTGAGCCACACTTAAGCTTTCTCCTCTCCAAGCTCGACCTCCAAGCTACATTTTCCCCAAGATTTGTCTAGGTTTGACGGTGCACCAACTACACAAGTGTTCTAAAAGGTTAGCAACTTCATCCTTTCATCTCTCACTGCTAGTTTAGCTCATTTCAAATGCTCTAGAAGTAGAGTGTTTTGTGGGTTTTAGTGGAGGAGTGTATGTGGGAGTTCTTTTGATTTAGATGCACAATTTGAGCTCAAATTAACTTCTTAGAGTCTGCACATGTGTAGAGTGCCGTCTCGTCCCCGTCCTCACCGCCGTCGATCGCCCACGCCGATCTCGTCGCCGGCACCACCGTGGTGAGCCTCTTGTTCTTATCTTCTTTTTAAAAGAAAAAAATTCTTACTTATATGATTTAGATAGCTACTTGTATAATTTTCTTACTTTTATTATTGTTTGTTATTATATAGTGCCATGGTTTTGGTATCCGCCCCCGTTGGCTCTCATCCAGTCTATGATTCGGATGTGGTATATTATCTTTTATAACTATTTGTTTCATTTAGTGTTTATGACAATTATGCCGACCAACGTCACATAGATGTTTTTATCTAGGAGGTATGTGAACCGGAAATTCCAACGGACCCTTTTGTCGAGAGGTTAAATTTAGTTGAAAAAGAAAACAATTATTTGAAAGAAAAATTAAAAAGAATTGAAGAGGAGAAGATGAAATTGGAGTTGCATGTTGCCGATGTCGTCAATGATCACAAGATCCAGATGGATGCAATGCGCTTGAAGATTAGAAAGATTAGAAAATATGCCATTGATAATGTGGCTTGGTATCATTATGCTGTTGGATCAATTGTTACCTTAGTTGCGATTATGATCGCATTTGTTATTGCATTTAAATATTTTACATAGTTGTATGTTAGTTTCAATGTATGTTTTAATTAGATGCTCTAGAGAGCTGTATGTTGTTCTATAAGAACTATGTATGAACTTTATGTATTTATTTTTTCAGTAATAACATTTGATCACTACTGTACTTTGGTTTTAATGTGATGATGAACTTGTATTAATTTGGTCACTTCTCTATTCATGATGTTCTGTAATGGTTTTTGATATACTTAATTATACAATGCACGTAGATGAACCGGCAATGGATGTACGGTGACCGACGCACCTCCGACTACATTGAGGGCCTGCATAATTTTCTCGAAGTGGCTGAGGCAAATAAGCAGAATGGTTTTATGTATTGTCCATGTACTTTCTGTGGGAATACGAAGGATCACTCTTCCTCGAAAACCCTTCACTTCCACCTGCTTGAGAAGGGTTTCATGCCACACTATAATGTTTGGACCAAGCACGGAGAAAGAGGGGTTATGATGGAAGACAAGGAAGAAGCAGAGGATGATGACAACTATCCTATGTTCCCTGAATACAGTGATACTGTAATGGGGGAAGCTGAAGGTCAAGAGGCACCAGACGATGTGCCCAATGATAATCTTCGCCGGGTCATTGTTGATGCACAGAGAGAATGTGAAAGTGAAAGGGAGAAGTTGAAGTTCGATCGCATGTTAGAGGATCACAATAAAGGGTTGTACCCAAATTGCGAAGATGACAACACAAAGCTCGGTACCACACTGGAATTGCTGCAATGGAAGGTAGACAATGGTGTATCTGACGACGGATTTGGGAAGCTACTGAAAATTATGAAGAAGAATCTTCCAAAGGATAACGAATTGGCTGACAGTACGTACGAAGCAAAGAAGGTTCTATGCCCTCTAGGATTGGAGGTGCAAAAGATACATGCATGCCCTAATGACTGCATCCTCTACCACGATGAGTACAAGAATTTGAACGCATGCCCGGTATGCGGTGCATTGCGGTATAAGATCAGACGAGATGACCCTGGTGATGTTGAGGGTGAGCTCCCCAGGAAGAGGGTTCCTGCCAAGGTGATGTGGTATGCTCCTATAATACCACGGTTGAAACGTCTGTTCAGAAACAAAGAGCATGCCTAGTTGTTGCGATGGCACAAAGATTGGCCTGCTCTTAGTAACCTTTCAGGACAAACAAACAAGGGATACCACGCATGCACACACTGTTTACATGAGATTGATAACATATATTTGGACAAATGCAAGAAGAATGTGTACCTGGGACATCGTCGATTTCTTCCGACCAAGCATGCCTTAAGAAAGAAAGGCAAGCATTTCAAAGATGAGGCAGATTACCGAAAGAAGCCCGTCCTCCGTACTGGTGCTGATATACTTGATATGGTCAAGGATTTAGAAGTAATCTTTGGAAAGGGTCCTGGCAGATAATCTGTTCCGAATGACGCTGAGGGACATGCACCCATGTGGAAGAAGAAATCTATATTTTGTGACCTGCCCTATTGGAAAGACCTAGAGGTCCGCTCTGCAATCGACGTGATGCACATGACGAAGAATGTTTACGTGAACCTGCTAGGCTTTTTGGGCGTGTATGGGAAGACAAAACATACACCGAAGGCACGGGAGGACCAGCAACGTGTGAACGAAAAAGATGACATGCATCCAAAGCAGTATCAAGGTCCTGCCAGCTACGCTCTTGCCAAAGCAGAGAAGGAAATCTTCTTTGAATGCCTACTCAGTATCAAGGTCCCATTTGGCTTCTTGTCGAATATAAAGGGAATAATAAATATGGCAGAGAAAAAATTCCAGAACCTAAAGTCTCATGACTGCCACGTGATTATGACGCAACTGCTTCCGGTTGCATTGAGGGGGCTTCTACCAGAAAATGTTCGATTAGCCATTGTGAAGCTATGTGCATTCCTCAATGCAATTTCTCAGAAGGCAATCGATCCAGAAATCCTACCAAGGTTACAGAATGATTTTGTCCAATGTCTTGTCAGTTTCGAGTTGGTGTTCCCACCATCCTTCTTCAATATTATGACGCACGTCCTAGTTCACCTAGTCGACGAGATTGCCATTCTGGGTCATGTATTTCTACACAATATGTTCCCCTTTGAGAGGTTCATGGGAGTCTTAAAGAAATATGTTCGTAACCGTGCTAGGCCAGAAGGAAGCATCTCCACGGGCCATCAAACAGAGGAGGTCATTGGGTTTTGTGTTGACTTTATTCCTAACCTTAAGCCGATTGGTGTCCCTCAATCGCAGTATGAGGGGCGACTGAGTGGAAAAGGCACGCTAGGAGCGGATTCAATAATATGTAGGGACGAACATTCTTGGGCGCAAGCACCCTACACAGTTCTACATAATTCTACCTTGGTGGCCCCGTATATCAATGAAGACAAGAATATTCTATGCTCCAAACACCCGGAGCAGTCTGACGACTGGATTACACGTGAACACATCGGGACTTTCGGCGGTTGGTTGCAAACACATCTCATGCGTAACAACACTATTGGAGATGAGTTGTACTTGTTGGCCAGGACACCATCTTCGACTGTATTGACTTACCAAGGGTACGAGATAAATGGGAATACATTTTACACGATCGCCCAAGATAAAAAGAGCACCAACCAAAACAGTGGTGTCCGCTTTGATGCAGCAAACACCAAAGGGCAAAGGACACATATTATGGTTACATAGAGGAGATATGGGAACTTGACTATGGACATGAATTTAAGGTCCCTTTGTTTCGGTGCAAATAGGTCAATCTGTCAGGAGGCGGGGTACAGGTAGAACCGCAGTACGGAATGACAATAGTGGATCTCAACAATCTTGGGTACACAGACGAACCATTCGTCCTAGCCAATGATGTGGCGCAGGTTTTCTATGTGAAGGACATGTCTACCAAACCGAGAAAAAGAAAAGATAAGGAAGCGAATACATCATACGATGAGCCAAAGCACCACATAGTTCTTTCAGGGAAAAGAAACATCGTGGGAATGGAGGACAAGACAGACATGTCTGAAGATTATGAAAAGTTTCATGAAATTCCTCCCTTCAAAGTGAAGGCTGACCCAAGCATCTTGTTAGACGATGAAGATTATCCATGGTTACGGCGCAATAAGCAAGGGACACACGCGAAGAAAAAGTGAAGACTTTCTCTCTAGTGAAGACAACATATCAGATGGCTTTGATCTAGAATATCACTGCAGTTACATGTGAGAAAATGAATTCCCATTGTAATAGATGAGTTTTCGTCCAAAACCCTGATACTTCGAAAGAGATTATCCAGTTTGTACATGAAGTGCATCCAGTTTTTGCCGTAACCCTCTCAACTTTTTAGCACATGCTATGTGGGTGAAATTATGATACCATGCCAAGTTTCAACCTTTTCAGAGTTCATTTGTAGTGCTTTTCAATTTCAGGGTCATTTAGCTCAAAATAAATCATTAAATGCATGAAAAATAGCAAATGAAGTAAGAAAAGGGTTGAAAATTGATTATGTGGCTTTGAATGGTGCATATTGAACGCACAAAAAGTCTAGACATGTCCCTGATACTTCGAAAGAGATTGTCTAGTTTGTACACGAAGTGCATCCAGTTTTTGCCGTAACCCTCTAAACTTTTTAGCACATGCTATGTGGGTGAAATTATGATACCATGCCAAGTTTCAACCTTTTCAGAGTTCATTTGTAGTGCTTTTCAATTTCAGGGTCATTTAGCTCAAAAAATCATTAAATGCATAAAAAAAAGAAAATACTAAACTAAAACCTAGCTTTAGTCCCGGTTGGTGGCACCAACCGGGACTCAAGGCCTACCGCAGATTTTCACACCAGCATTTAGTCCCACCTCGCCAAGTGACGAGCTAGTCGACCACCTTAAATATCCGGGTCGTCCAGAAGGGATAAGCTTCTGACACCATTGCATCCTTTGTTAAGGATATTGACTCTTACTACGAATCAAGAAGATTCGTAGTAAGGGTCTATCTCCTTAACATAGAACAATGGCATCGGCTTTTTTGAATCACTATGTGTCTATGCATCAAAATAAATTAGGTTAACAAAAAGTATTAGGTTAAACTAATTACTTAACAGAAAAGAAAATATAACATTATTAGGTTAACAAAGAGTATTTTATAATATTTTGTTATGATCAACTAAAACAAAACTATAATATTCTTCAATAGCAAAAAGGATCAACTAAAAAGCTTTTATAAACCTCTAGTTATGATCAAAATAGCATTAACTTAAAATTATATAAAATTTATGCAACTAAAATTATCAAATATTTTTTGTTAAAAACTTAATAGCAAAAGAATTTCATAAAGTATTTTTGTTAAAAACTTTAATAGCAAACTAAAAAGTTTTTATAAAACTCAGAAAAGGAATCACTAAAAAGAATCATTAAAATATTTTGTTATGATCAACTAAAACAAAACTATAACATTCTTCAATAGCAAAAAGATCAACTAAAAAGCTTTTATAAACCTCTAGTTATGATCAAATAATATTAACTTAAAATTATAAAAATTTATGCAACTAAAATTATCAAAGTTTTTTTGTTAAAAACTTTAATAGCAAAAAGAATTTTCATAAAGAGTTTTTTGTTAAAAAATTTAATAGCAAACTAAAGCTTTTATAAAACTCTAATACCAAAAGGAATCAGCTAAAAAGAATCAATTAAAATATTTGGTTATGATCAACTAAAACAAAACTATAATATTCTTCAATAAGCAAAAAGAATCAACTAAAAAGCTTTTATAAACCTCTAGTTATGATCAAAATATAATTTTCATAAAGTATTTTTTTGTTAAAAACTTTAATAGCAAAAAATTTCATAAAGTATTTTTTTAGAATTTCCTATATTTTGTTGAAATTCTTTGATAATCATGTGCATTACACATAAGTGAGTATGTATAAAAATTAGAATGTGATTTGAAGAAGGTCAAGAAATTGACATAACATATGCAAAAAAATAACATAAAAAATAAAAAAAATGCCCGCCTACTAGGCCACCACGACCTGCATACGACTAGAAACCCAACTATACATGGGCCAGGATGCAGGACCGCGGGGCAAGTAGGCCCAACAGGGTGGAGAGAGTGTTAGGCATGTACTGCCTGCAATAGAGAGGAGGTCGAGAGGGAAGTCACAGCAGGGCTTATAAACCACTGCGAGCGCGCTTCGCTTGGCGAGGTGGGACTAAACTTCCACCGCCCCGTGGCTGTGCCAGCACCAGCCCTTTATTCCCGGTTGGTGGCTCCAACCGGGACTAAAGGGGGGCCTTTAGTCCCAGTTGGAGCCACCAACCGGGACTAAAGTGGGGGGGGGGGGGCTATATAAGCAGGACTTAGCAAAATTTCCAAAGTCATCTACAGTTTTCCCCTCGCCGTCAGGCTGCTGGACCTCGCCGTTGACGCCCTCGCCGTCAGGCTGCTGGACCTCGCCATCGATGCCCTCGCCGACGCCATGCCCCTCGCCGCGCCTTGCCCCTCTGCCCCGACGCGCGCCCTGCCCCGACGCCGCTGATACGTCCATTTTGCATCATGCTTTTATATTGATATTTATTACATTATGGGTTGTTATTACACATTATGGTACAATACTTATGCCTTTTCTCTCTTATTTTACAAGGTTTACACAAAGAGGGAGAATGCCGGCAGCTGGAATTCTGGACTGGAAAAGAGCAAATCTGAGATACCTATTCTGCACAACTCCAAAAATCCTGAAAATTTACGGAGAATTATTTTGGAATATATAAAAATATTGGGTGAAGAAATACCAGAGGGCGACCCACCAGGTGGCCACAAGCCTGGGGGGCGCGCCCTACCCACCTGGGCGCGCCCCTAGGGCTTGTGGGCCCCCTGGCAGGTCTCCGGTGCCCATCTTCTGCTATATGGAGGTTTTTGACCTGAAAAAAAATCAGAAGGAAGCTTTCAGGTTGAAGCGCCGCCGTCTCGAGGCGGAACCTGGGCAGAAGCAATCTAGGGCTCCAACGGAGCTGTTCTGCAGGGGAAACTTCCCTCCAGGAGGGGGAAATCGAAGCCATCGTCATCACCCTTGATCCTGTCATCGAGAGGGGGTCAATCTCCATCAACATCTTCACTAGCACCATCTCCTCTCAAACCCTAGTTCATCTCTTGTATTTAATATTTGTCTCAAAACCTCAGATTGGTACCTGTGGGCTGCTAGTAGTGTTGATTACTCCTTGTAGTTGATGCTAGTTGGTTTATTTGGTGGAAGACCATATGTTTAGATCCTTAATGATATTCAATACCCCTCTGATTATGAACATGAATATGCTTTGTGAGTAGTTATGTTTGTTCCTGAGGACATGGGAGAAGTCTTGTTATAAGTAATCATGTGAATTTGGTATTCGTTCGATATTTTGATGAGATGTATGTTGTCTTTCCTCTAGTGGTGTTATGTGAACGTCGACTACATGACACTTCACCATGATTTGGGCCTAGGGGAAGGCATTGGGAAGTAATAAGTAGATGATGGGTTGCTAGAGTGACAGAAGCTTAAACCCTAGTTTATGCGTTGCTTCGTAAGGGGCTGATTTGGATCCACATGTTTCATGCTATGGTTAGATTTCTCTTAATTCTTCTTTCGTAGTTGCGGATGCTTGCGAGAGGGGTTAATCATAAGTGGGAGGATTGTCCAAGTAAGGACAGCACCCAAGCACCGGTCCACCCACATATCAAATTATCAAAGTAACGAACGCGAATCATATGAGCATGATGAAAACTAACTTGACAGTAATTCCCATGTGCCCTCGGGAGCACTTTGCTTTATATAAGAATATGTCCAGGCTTGTCCTTTGCTATAAAAAGGATTGGTCCACCTTGCTGCACCTTTGTTACACTTGTTACTTGTTACCCGTTACGAATTAGCTTATCACAAAACTATCTGTTACCAACAATTTCAGTGCTTGCAGAGAATACCTTGCTGAAAACCGCTTGTCATTTCCTTCTGCTCCTCGTTGGGTTCAACACTCTTACTTACCGAAAGGACTATGATAGATCCCCTATACTTGTGGGTCATCAAGACTCTTTTCTGGCGCCGTTGCCGGGGAGTGAAGCGCCTTTGGTAAGGAAACATTTATATTACGTGCTGAAATTTACTATCACTTGTCACTATGGAAAATCATCCTTTGAGGGGTTTGTTCGGGGTATCTTCTCCCCGACCGGAAGAGCAAGGAGTTGCCCCTCAACCTACTGAACCTACTGAAAATATTTATTATAAAATTCCTTTGGGTATGATAGAGAAACTGCTAGCTAATCCTTATGCAGGAGATGGAACATTACATCCTCGTATGCATCTAATCTATGTGGATGAAGTTTGTGGATTATTTAAGCTTGCAGGTTTGCCCGGAGATGAAGTCAAGAGGAAGGTCTTCCCTTTATATTTGAAGGGAAAGGCATTGACATGGTATAGGCTATGTGATGATATTGGATCATGGAACTACAACCGATTGAAATTGGAATTTCATCAGAAGTTTTATCCTATGCATCTGGTTCATCGTGATCGGAATTACATATATAATTTTTGGCCTCGTGAAGGAGAAAGTATCGCTCAAGCATGGGGGAGGCTTAAGTCAATGTTATATTCATGCCCCAATCATGAGCTCTCAAGAGAAATTATTATTCAGAACTTTTATGCTCGGGTTTCTCGTAATGATCAATCCATGCTCGATACTTCTTGTACTGGTTCTTTTATGAAGAAGACTATTGAATTCAAATGGGATTTATTGGAAAGAATTAAACGCAACTCTGAAGATTGGGAACTCGACGAAGGTAAGGAGTCAGGTATAAACCTTAAGTTTGATTGTGTTAAATCTTTTATGGATACCGATGCTTTTCGTGAATTTAGCACTAAGTATGGACTTGACTCTGAGATAGTAGCTTCTTTCTGTGAATCATTTGCTACTCATGTTGATCTCCCTAAGGAGAAGTGGTTTAAATATCATCCTCCCATTGAAGTAAAAATAGTAGAACCCATTAAGGCTGAAGAAGAAACTGTTATTTATAATGTAGATCCTGTTATTCCTACTGTTTATATTGAGAAACCACCTTTTCCTGTTAGGATAAAGGAACATGCTAAAGCTTCAGCTGTGGTTCATAAGAGTTATACTAGAACACCTACACCCCCTGAACAAATTAAAGTTGAACCTAGTGTTGCTATGGTTAAAGATCTCTTGGTCGATAATATTGATGGGCATGTTATTTATTTCTGTGATGAAGCAGCTAGAATTGCTAAACCCGATGACAAAGATAAACATAGACCTATTGTTGGCATGCCTGTTGTTTCTGTTAAAATAGGAGATCATTGTTATCATGGCTTAGGTGATTTGGGTTCTAGTGTGAGTGCAATTCCCTTTACCTTGTATCAAGAAATTATGAATGATATTGCACCTGCTGAAATAGAAGATATAGATGTCACCATTAAGCTTGCTAATAAAGATACTATTTCACCAATTGGAATCGTTAGAGATGTTGAAGTCTTGTGTGGGAAAATAAAATACCCTACTGATTTTCTAGTTCTTGGTTCCCCACAAGATGATTTTTGTCCCATTATATTTGGTAGACCTTTCTTGAACACTGTTAATGCCAAAATAGATTGTGAGAAAGAAACTGTTATTGTAAGTTTTGGGGATGTGTCTCATGAGTTTAATTTCTCCAAATTTCATAGACAACCCCATGATAAAGAATTGCCTAATAAAGATGAAATTATTGGTCTTGCTTCTATTGTCGTGCCTCCTACTGATCCTTTAGAACAATATTTGCTAGACCATGAAAATGATATGTTCATGAATGAAAGAAGGGAAGTAAATGAGGTTTCTTTAAACAGGTGCCTGTTTTGAAACACAATTTGCCTCTTGAGACTCTTGGAGATCCTCTACCACCCAAGAGTGATCCTGTGTTCGATCTTAAACAATTACCTGATACTTTGAAATATGCTTATCTTGATGAAAAGAAGATATATCCTGTTATTATCAGTGCTAACCTTTTAGAGCATGAATAAAAGAAATTATCGAAAACTCTGAAGAAGCACCGTGCCGCTATTGGATATACTCTAGATGATCTTAAGGGCATTAGTCCCACTCTATGTCAGCACAAAATTAATATGGAGCCCGATGCTAAACCGGTTGTTGATCATCAGTGAAGGTTGAATCCTAAGATGAAAGAAGTGGTAAGAAATGAAATATTAAAGCTTCTAGAAGCAGGTATAACTGTCCTGTTGCTGATAGTAGATGGGTAAGTCTTGTCCATTGTGTCCCTAAGAAGGGAGGTATTACTGTTGTTCCCAATGATAAGAATGAATTGATTCCACAAAGAATTGTCACAGGTTATAGAATGGTTATTGATTTTAGAAAGTTAAACAAAGCTACTAGGAAAGATCATTATCCTCTACCTTTTATTGGTCAAATGCTAGAAAGACTATCAAAACATACACACTTCTGCTTTCTAGATGGTTATTCTGGTTTTTCCCAAATACCTGTGTCATAAGAGGATCAAGAAAAAACTACTTTTACTTGCCCTTTCGGTACCTTTGCTTATAGACGTATGCCTTTTGGTTTATGTAATGCACCTGCTACTTTTCAAAGATGTATGACTGCTATATTCTCTGACTTTTGTGAAAAGATTGTTGAGGTTTTCATGGAGGATTTCTCCGTTTACGAAACTTCTTTTGATGATTGCTTAAGCAACCTTGATCGAGTTTTACAGAGATGTGAAGAAACTAATCTTGTCTTGAATTGGGAGAAGTGCCACTTTACGGTTAATGAAGGTATTGTCTTGGGGCATAAAATCTCCGAAAGAGGTATTGAAGTTGATAAAGCTAAAGTTGATGCTATTGAAAAAATGTCGTGTCCTAAAGATATCAAAGGTATAAGAAGTTTCCTTGGTCATGCTGGTTTCTATAGGAGGTTTATTAAAGACTTCTCTAAAATTTCTAGGCCTCTCACTAATCTTTTGCAAAAAGATGTTCCATTTGTTTTTGATGATGATTGTGTAAAAGCATTCAAAATACTTAAGAAAGCCTTGATTTATGCACCTATTGTTCAACCACCTGATTGGAACCTACCCTTTGAAATTATGTGTGACGCTAGTGATTATGCTGTTGGTGCTGTTCTAGGACAAAGAGTTGATAAGAAGTTAAATGTTATCCATTATGCTAGTAAAACTCTAGATAGTGCTCAAAGAAACTATGCAACTACTAAAAAAAGAATTTTTAGCGGTTGTATTTTCTTGTGATAAGTTCAGATCTTATATTGTTGATTCCAAATTAACTGTTCACACCGATCATGCTTCTATTAAATATCTTATGGAAAAGAAAGATGCTAAACCTAGACTCATTAGGTGTGTTCTCTTGCTACAAGAATTTGATTTGCATATTATTGATAGAAAGGGAGCTGAGAACCCCGTAGCAGACAACTTGTCTAGGTTAGAAAATGTTCTTGATGACCCACTACCTATTGATGATAGCTTTCCTGATGAACAATTAGCTGTCATAAATGCTTCTCGTAGTACTCCTTGGTATGCTGATTATGCCAATTATATTGTTGCTAAATTTATACCACCGAGTTTCACATACCAACAAAAGAAAAAGTTTTTCTATGATTTAAGACATTACTTCTGGGATGACCCACACCTTTATAAAGAAGGAGTAGTTGGTGTTATTCGATGTTCTGTACGTGAGCATGAACAGGAACAGATCCTACGCAAGTGTCATTCCGAGGCCTACGGAGGACACCATGCTGGAGATAGAACTGCACACAAGGTTTTACAATCTGGGTTTTATTGGCCTACTCTTTTCAAGGATGCTCATAAGTTTGTCTTGGTTTGTGATGAATGTCAAAGAATTGGTAATATTAGTAGACGTCAGGAAATGCCTATGAATTATTCACTTGTTATTGAACCATTTGATGTTTGAGGATTTGATTATATGGGACATTTTCCTTCCTCTAATGGGTATACACATATTTTGGTTGCTGTTGATTATGTTACTAAGTGGGTAGAAGCTATTCCAACTAGTAGTGATGATCATAACACCTACATTAAAATGCTTAAAGAAGTTATTTTTCCGAGGTTTGGAGTCCCTAGATATTTAATGACTGATGGTGGTTCACACTTTATTCATGGTGCTTTTCGTAAATTGCTTGCTAAGTATGATGTTAACCATAGAATTGCATCTCCATATCATCCTCAGTCTAGTGGTCAAGTAGAATTAAGTAATAGAGAAATAAAATTGATCTTACAAAAGACTGTTAATAGATCCAGGAAGAATTGGTCTAAGAAACTTGATGATGCATTATGGGCTTATAGAACTGCTTATAAGAACCCTATGGGTATGTCTCCATACAAAATGGTTTATGGAAAAGCATGTCACTTACCTCTTGAACTAGAACATAAAGCTTATTGGGCAATTAAAGAGCTCAACTATGATTTCAAACTTGCCGGTGAAAAGAGGTTATTTGACATTAACTCACTTGATGAATGGAGAACCCAAGCCTATGAAAATGCCAAATTGTTTAAAGAGAAAGTTAAAAGATGGCATGATAAAAGGATACAAAAGCGTGAATTCAATGCAGGTGACCATGTCTTGCTATACAATTCTCGTAAGATTTTTTGCAGGAAAGCTTCTCTCTAAATGGGAAGGGCCTTACATTATCGAGGAAGTTTATCGTTCTGGTGCCATCAAAATCAACAACGCCGAAGGCACTAACCCGAAGGTGGTAAACAGGCAAAGAATCAAACATTATATCTCAGGTACTCCCATAAATGTTGAGACCAATATTATTAATACCATAACACCGGAGGAGTACATAAGGGATATCTACCAGAATGCTCCAGACTCCGAAAAGGAATAGGTATGTGATACGGTAAGTAAACCGACTCCAAAACTTTTCCAAAAGCAATTTTACCCAGTTTTGGAATATTTAAAAAATTAGAAAAATAAAAAGTAGTCCGAGAAGTGCACGAGGAGGCAACAAGCTGTGGGGGCGCGCCCTACCCCCTGGGCACGCCTCCCAGGCTTGTGGCCACCTCGTGTGCCCTTTGGACTCCGTTTTCTTGCACAATACTTCTTTTGGTCGGTAAAAATTCATTATATAATCTCCTAAAGGTTTTGACCACCGTACCACGGCAATATCCCCTGTTTTCATTTTGAGCTGTTTTCTGCCAGAGTTTTCAAGGCTGGTCATCATGTCTTCCACCTCCTCCAACAATGTGGACGATGATGCTTGGTTGATGCAGATGGAACTCAGGAGGGAGGAGGCCGAGGAAGTCACGATGGGAGAAGATGAAGGGGATTCACTTAAAGTCCACCCTCCGGCTTCGGAGAGAGGCACTCTTGCTTGCATCTCCACTATTCCGAATCCCCATCAAGCAATGGGGACTACAAGCAATCATGAAGATCAAGAGATACAAGGAGGACTTCCCCCAAGGAGGCCCTTGCACAGGTTACATCGGAACAACTTTCATAATTTGGTTCATAACTATGGAGTGGAGAACACCCCTCGCTCACATATACCCTCCAATTGGGATATATCCCGTCCAAGTGAAAGCAATGCAGTGAAAAGGTCTTGGTGGCCTGAAAACAAGCATCTTTTGGAGGAAATTCAGAAGAATGCGAATGCACTCCAACGTGTACTCCGCAAACTGCAAGATCTGAAGAGTATCTTATTGAAACTGGCAGACACATCATCAACTCCATCATCACCATATCTGAAGAAGGAGACTTGAGTACATGGGTATGGGCACTCCCCTTGGCTTGAGCCAAGCTTGGGCGAGTGATACGTCTCCAACGTATCTATAATTTTTGATTGTTCCATGCTATTATATTATCTATTTTGGATGTTTTATATGCATTAATATGCTATTTTATATTGTTTTTGGGACTAACCTATTAACCTAGAGCCCAGTGCCAGTTTCTGTTTTTTCCTTGTTTTTGAGTTTCGCAGAAAAGGAATACCAAACGGAGTCCAAACGGAATAAAACTTTCGCGATGATTTTTCTTGGACCAGAAGGAAACCAGGAGACTTGGAGATGAAGTTGGAGGAGCCACGAGACGGCCACAAGGATGGAGGGCGCGCCTCCCACCCTTGTGGGCCCCTCGTGCACTTCCTGAGCTAATTCTTTCGCCTATATATACTCATATATCCCTAAACCAACAGGGGCATCCACAAAAATACTTTTCCACCGCCGCAACCTTCTGTACCCGTGAGATCCCATCTAGGGACCTTTTCCGGCACCCTGCCGGAGGGGATTCGATCACGGAGGGCTTCTACATCAACACCATTGCCCTTCCGATGAAGCGTGAGTAGTTTACCACAGACCTACGGGTCCATAGCTAGTAGCTAGATGGCTTCTTCTCTCTCTTTGATTCTCAATACCATGTTCTCCTCGACGTTCTTGGAGATCTATTCAATGTAATACTTTTTTTGCGGTGTGTTTGTCGAGATCCAATGAATTGTGGATTTATGATCAGCTTATCTATGAATATTATTTGAATCTTCTCTGAATTCTTATATGCATGATTTGATATCTTTGTAATTCTCTTCGAACTATCGGTTTGGTTTGGCCAACTAGATTATTTTTTCTTGCAATGGGAGAAGTGCTTAGCTTTGGGTTCAATCTTGTGGTGTCCTTTCCCAGTGACAGTAGGGGCAGCAAGGCACGTATTGTATTGTTGCCATCAGGGATAAAAAGATGCGGTTTTCATCATATTGCTTGAGTTAATTCCTCTACATCATGTTATCTTACTTAATACATTACTCCGTTCTTTATGAACTTAATACTCTAGATGCATGCTGGATAGCGGTCGATGTGTGGAGTAATAGTAGTAGATGCAGAATCGTTTCGATCTACTTGACACGGACATGATGCCTATATTCATTATCATTGCCTTAGACATCGTCATAACTTTGCGCTTTTCTATCAATTGCTCGGCAGTAATTTGTTCACCCACCGTATTATTTTCTATCTTGAGAGAAGCCTCTAGTGAAACCTATGGCCCCCGGGTCTATTTTCCATCATATAATCTTCTACTTTTCATCATACAAGTTTTTGATCTACTATTTTGCAATCTTTTACTTTCCGATCTATAAAACAAAATTACCAAAAATATTTACTTTATTGTTTATCTATCTCTATTAGATCTTACTTTTGCAAATAACCGTGAAGGGATTGACAACCCCTTTATCGCGTTGGGTGTAAGTTGTTTGATTGTTTGTGCAGGTATTCGGTGATTTGTGCATTGTCTCCTACTGGATTGATACCTTGGTTCTAAAACTGAGGGAAATACTTATCTCTACTTTGCTGCATCACCCTTTCCTCTTCAAGGGAAAAACCGACGCAAGCTCAAGAAGTAGCAGGAATAATTTCTGGCACCGTTGCCGGGGAGATCTACGCCAAGTCAAGACATACCAAGTACCCATCATAAACTCTCATCTCTTGCATTACATTATTCACCATTTGCCTCTCATTTTCCTCTCCCCCACTTCTAAAATGATTTTCAAAAAGATTTGCCTTTTTCTTCGCCCCTCTCTTTGCCTTTTATTCGCCCTTCTTTCCGTTCGATCTTTTGTTTGCTTGTGTTACCATGTGCCTTCTTTTTGCTTGCATCTTCGCTTGCTAAAAGTTTATGGATCCTCATCCACTTGCTAATCTTTTTAAGCGATCCAATTATGATGAACCAATTTCTAGTGATTTGAGTGCACTAGATTATCTTTATGAAGTTTTGCTTGAAATCCGTGAATCTGAAAATTGTGATGAAGTGTTAAAAGAAGAAATCTATGAAGTGATTCACGATAGCTCCTTGGATGAAAAGCATGATTGCAATGGTTCTACTATAAATTCTATTAATGTCAATTATGTTAATGATATGCAAAACCCCAAGCTTGGGGATGCTAGTTTTGCTATGTCCACTACTTGTTGCAATGATCATGATTGGGGTGATTCTTCTTATGATCTTGAAAATTTATTTAAGCCCGATGATGAATATGAGATTGATAATAATGTTTGCCATAATATTGAAAGTGGGTTTGGAAGAGTGTCAACTTTAGATCCCACATATTTGGAGAATGTTCAATCTTATGAAATTTTTGATAAAAGTGGGTTTGGAGAGGTCATGACTTTAGTTAATGTTAATCCCACTATTTTGGAAGAGTGTCAACTTCGCATGCATGTGGATCATGTTGAATATGTTATGTGATAGCTATATTGTTGAATTTTCTTATGATCCTACATGTAATTATTATGAGAGAGGAAAATATGGTTGTAGAAATTTTCATGTTACTAAATTACCTCTCGTTATGTTGAGATTGCTATTGTTTCTTTCTTCTTCCTTGCATATGCTAGATCTTGCTTGCCTTGCTAATTTGTTTTCCTATAAAATTCCTATGCATAGGAAGCATGTTAGACTTAGATTTGTTTGTCACATGTTTTATGATGCTCCCTTTGTGCTTCAATTATTATCTTTCATGTGAGCATCATTGAAATTATCAATGCCTAGCTAAGGGCGTTAAACAATGGCGCTTGTTGGGAGGCAACCCAATTTTATTTTTGTTTTTTGCTTTTTTGGTTCTGTTTTGCAATAAATAATTCATCTAGCCTCTGGTTAGATGTGGTTTTATGTTTTAATTAGTGTTTGTGCTAAGTAAGACCTTTGGGATGGCTTACGGTGATAGTTGTTTTGATCTTGCTGAAAAACAGAAACTTTTGCGCCCAGGAAAATAAGTTTTATTTTTTACAGAAGCGTGATTTTGATCTGATTCTTTTTGTACAAGATTGGTACACAAATTTCCCAGGATTTCCTAATTTTTCAGAATTGTTGGTGTTACAGAAGTATTCGAAGTTCTCTGATTACTACAGACTGTTCTGTTTTTGACAGATTCTGTTTTCTATGTGTTGTTTGCTTATTTTGATGAATCTATGGGTAGTATCGGGGGGTATGAACCATGGAAAAGTTGGAATACAGTAGATATTACACCAATATAAATAAATAATGAGTTCACAACAGTACCAAAGTGGTGATTTATTTCCTTATACTAACGGAGCTTATGAGATTTTCTGTTGAGTTTTGTGTTGTGAAGTTTTCAAGTTTTTGGGTAAGGATTTGATGGACTATGGAATAAGGAGTGGCAAGAGCCTAAGCTTGGGGATGCCCAAGGCACCCCAAGGTAATATTCAAGGACAACCAAGAGCCTAAGCTTGGGGATGCCCCGGAAGGCATCCCCTCTTTCGTCTTCGTCTATCGGTAACTTTACTTGAGGCTATATTTTTATTCACCACATGATATGTGTTTTGCTTGGAGCGTCTTGTATAATTTGAGTCTTTGCTTTTTAGTTTGCCACAATCATCATTGCTGTACACACCTTTTGAGAGGGACACGCATGAATCATGATTTATTAGAATACTCTATGTGCTTCACTTATATCTTTTGAGCTAGTCAATTTTGCTCTATTCTTCACTTATACCTTTTTAGAGCACGGCGGTGGCTTTATTTTTTATTGAACTCTCATGCTTCACTTATATTATTTTGAGAGTCTTTAAACAGCATGGTAATTTGCTTTGGTTATAAATTTAGTCCTAATATGATATGCATCCAAGAGGGATATAATAAAAACTTTCATATAAAGTGCATTGAATACTATGAGAAGTTTGATTCCTTATGATTGTTTTGAGATATAAAGATGGTGATATTAGAGTCATGCTAGTGAGTAATTGTGGATTTGAGAAATACTTGTGTTAAGGTTTGTGATTCCCGTAGCATGCACGTATGGTGAACCGTTATGTGATGAAGTCGGAGCATGATTTATTTATTGATTGTCTTCCTTATGAGTGGCGGTCGGGGACGAGCGATGGTCTTTTCCTACCAATCTATCCCCCTAGGAGCATGCGCGTAGTACTTTGTTTCGATAACTAATAGACTTTTGCAATAAGTATGTGTGTCGGTGCACCAAACCCTGGGTCTGTTGCCTAGATTGTGCACAGGCACGGGGACGGGGTTGAAGCACCAACCCAAGTCAGAATACAAGGGACTAAGAGGTTCAAAGGACTAACATACAGATCAGAGGGACCAAGGTCAAGCCAAAGAAGCAAGGCACCATCAGGAGAAGGGCCTCCTTTGCCGGGCAGGCGAGCTCGGCAAGGGGCGAGGCCACCCCCGGAAGACTACGTCCAAGACGTCCCGGCAGGGCCTGCCGGGGCACACGGAGGCAAAACCACCTCACCAACTACTTCACCACGACCCACGTCGTCAATCAGTGCGGTGTCAAACCGCGGAGTGACTAAGTGGCAGCCATTCACCATATGGCAGCCTCTCCCTACATGAAACACCTGCTGATGACACCCGTCCTGCGACGTGTCAAGTGAGCAGGCGTGGAGCTGGCAAGATAGCCCGGCAAGCCTTGCCGGGCAACCAACGATGTGACGTTGAGCGATGCATTTAATGCGCCCTGTCAGCCCGCAGAGTTAGGTATGATAGCGCTGTTTGCTATCTTATCAGTACATAATGACTGTTTTGCCATTGTGGTGACCCCTTAATCTATAAACGGAGGCCCATGGCAACCGTAGAGAGGGTTAGAAGGTTGGATAACTCAGACCCCCATACGCGCGTAGCCACTGCCGCCCAGAGGCAACCCTTGCCGGGAAAGTGTACTACGCTCCACCACCACCTTTCCACCATCAATCCACCAAAGCAGGAGTAGGGTTTTACGCCTCACGACAGCCCGAACCTGGGTAAAAATGCCTGTGTGATCTCTGCCGTGCTGCCACACGCTCGTCTGCTCTTTGTGCAACGCGACGCCCCCCTGCCGAACCAGCAAGGGGCCTCCTGGTCCCATAGGTGGCCGTGGTTTCCCGTGACATCTTTGGCGCGCCAGGTAGGGGGACCGCTTGCGCGAACCTGAAGGCATGTGTAGCGCGTCACCTTCATCACCATCAGCATCTTCAACGACGCCGTCGACCATGGCGCCCAAGAAGAAACCCGGTTCTTCGGCTCGTCCTTCCACCTCGAAGGCTCTGCCGCCCGTGGTCTCTAACGCTGTGGGGGGCGCGGAGACACATGAGGACGCGGAAGCTGCTGGGGATGTGGTCGGAGCAGGCGGCGCCGTCACCACTTCCCCCGTGGCCGACGCAGGAGCAGGAGACATCGAAGGAGAGCAGCATCAGCAACATCCTGACGGCCACGCTCCACAAAGTCCGAATGAAGGGGTTACTCCATCTGCGCCCCTTCCGCCCGCCGACGGGCACAGCCGCAGCAACGGCGCTCGGGCCGGGGTGAATCGCCGCCCCCCGACCACTCCCACCATGGGTGCGGTCGCAGCGCGTGCACCTCCCCCGGGATGGGTCGACCAAGCCGCTACGCCCGACGGAGCCACTGGCCCTCGAGCGCCTTCGCCGCACCACCCTGCCATCCAGGTGGTCGCCCCGCAGCAGCGGGGGCGCAGTGCTGCCGCCACTGGCAACGTCAGGAGCCGAGCGACGGTGCGATCAACTTCATCATCACCCATGCCAAGTACAGCCTCGGAGACCATGGCACGGGCTCAACTGCTGCTGAGATTTCCGCCAGCGGCCGAGCAAATGGACGAATGGCGTGCCACCATCCAAAGTCTGCTCGGTTTCGCCGAAGCTGGGGGCTCATGCTGCTGACCATACAGAAGGGGCCGTCCCCACGGTGCAGTCCCCGCCACGGTAGCCAGCGCGAGCGCAACAGAATCAAGACCCCGACGATGTCTCGATGGCCTCTTCTGACCCTCGAGCGCGTCCAGGCCAACGACGAGCCCCGGAGGATAGGCGGAGAGGAGACACGCACGCCGTTATCGAGCAACGCCGCGACGACCTCCGCCGGATCGATGGGTGCGATGGCCCCGGTGTCGACGAGCCCGCGCTCGGTATTGGCGGGTGCCTACCTTTCGAGGTTGGCTGCCCTGCCTTTACCCGTGAGCTGCGGCAAGTCCGTTGGCCGTCCGTTCGCATGTTCAAGCCAGAGATACCTGAGAAGTACGATGGGAGGCTGAACCCGGCAGAGTTCCTGAGCATCTACACCATCGCTGTTCAGGCTGCCGGGGGAAGAGATGAGAAGGTGTTCGCCAACTACTTTCCTTTGGCCCTCAAGTCCAATGTGAGGTCTTGGCTGATGCACCTGCCGGAGAACTCCATTTCGTCATGGGCAGACCTATGCCATGAGTTCATCGGTGCCTTCACCGGTGGCCACCAAGAGCCGGGCCGACCCAGCGACTTGCAGCTTCTCCAACAAAAGGAAGGAGAGACCCTCCATAAGTATTTACAGAGATTCAGCAAAGTTCATAGAAATATCCCAAATATCCATCCAGCAGCCGTGATAGCCGCCTTCCAGTCCAATGTGCGCAACCGCTGGATTCGTTCCAAGATGAACGTGCGGTTGCCGAAGACTGTGAAGGAGCTCTACACGTTGGTGGATAACTGTGCTCGGATGGAGGAGGGAAGAAAGTTGCCCGGAGAGGAAGATTGCACCAATATTGATTCAGAGGATGAGGATGAATCAACCAGTCAGAAGAAGAGCAAGAAGCGCAGTAAGAAGCGAAGGGATAAGGCAGTAATGACTGTTAAAGGATCGTGTACGCCTAGTACCGGCAAGAAGGCCAAAGCTGAGGCCCCCGACAAGGAAGCTGCCGTGTGCGCTGACTGCTGGGAAGCCGCTGCTGCGGAGAAAGCCGGGAAAGGTGATGGGCCGTATTGCAAGATTCATCAGACCAAGGGCCACGACCTTCAAGAGTGTTATCAGGTTGAGCAGCTTGTCAAAAGACAGAAAGCAGAGTATGAGAAGCGTGACAAGGAAAAGGGTCAGAATGTTGCTGGCGGCAAGGGCCGAGGTGGTGAAGTAAATCACCCCGGCAAACCCTTTCGGAACCAAGGAAAACCCGCCAGAGGTCGAGAGAAGGAAGCCTGTGGTGATGAGAGTGATGGAGGGGATGAAGAGGAAACCAGTGAGCAAGGGTTTCAGAAGGCCACCGACGCCCTGTGCATTGACGGGGGTGCATCTCTGCACACCTCTCACCGCCAACTCAAGCGGTGGGCACGAGAAGTCAATGCCGTGGAGCCAGCGCCCGAGGCCCGGAAGCCGCTAAAGTGGTCCCGTACGCCCATCATCTTTGACGAGGAGGATCATCCTAGCCGTACCACTGTGGTACGGTGTTTGCCATTGTTGGTATCCCCAACAATCCGCAACCTCAAGGTCACGAAGATGTTGGTGGACGGTGGGGCCGGGTTGAATCTGATTTCCCCAGCAGTTATCAGCAAGCTTCAGATAGTAGAGGAAGAGCTGGAGGTTACCGGCACGTTTCAAGGAGTTAATCCCGGCAGGAGCCATCCTAAGGGAAAGATCACGTTGCCGGTAACGTTTGGGGGAGAACTGAACTACCAGACTCAGAGGATTGTGTTTGATGTGATTGATCTCCCCCTGCCATACAATGGGATTCTTGGACGCCTGGCCCAGGCTAAGTTCATGGCAGCATCTCACTATGCCTACAACACCTTGAAGATGCCTGGGCCACTGGGAGTCATCACCATCCCATCAGATGAGAAGGATGTAATCATTTGTGTGGACAAGATGTACCGGGATGTGGTCGCAGTAGAGGCAGCGGCAGAAGCAGCTCCCGCTAAGGAAAGCAAAGGAAAGAAGAGGGATTGCAGGAACTCCGGCAAAGAGTCCGGGAAGTGTGCCCCCACCGAGTGCATGGCACCCGTTGACGACGTGCCGGAGTGTTCCAATGGCAAGAGATCCAAGGTCGCTACACCCCAAGTGAGAAGGTCCCGGCAGGGCTGGCTGGCGTTGATGGTACTTTCACTATCAGCGCCACCCTCGATGACAAATAGGAAAGCGCGCTCGTTGCCTTCCTGCGGGCGAATATCGATGTGTTTGCCTGGCAACCATCTAATATCCCCGGTGTTCCCAGGGAGGTAATCGAGCACCACCTTGCTGTCTGCCCACATGCCCGACCTGTCAAGCAGAAAGTCCGGAAGCAGGCCTTGGAGAGGCAGCAGTTCATTGCAGAAGAGATCAAGAGACTAGAGGCAGTTGGATTGGTCAGAGGAGTACTGCATCCCACGTGGTTGGCAAACCCAGTGGTAGTCCGGAAGGCTAACGGGAAGTGGAGGCTTTGCATAGATTTCACAGATCTCAACAAGGCTTGCCCGAAGGACCCGTTTCCCTTGCCGCGTATCGATCAGATTGTGGATTCCACTTCAGGTTGTGATTTGCTCTCCTTTCTGGATGCGTATTCTGGGTATCACCAGATCTTCATGTCCAAGGAAGATGAAGAGAAGACGTCGTTCATCACTCCATGTGGTACGTACTGTTTTGTCCGCATGCCATTCGGATTAAAGAGTGTCGGGTCCACTTTTGCAAGGGCAGTCCAGATTGATTTTGAGCCACAGTTGCACAGAAACATAGAAGCCTATATGGATGATATTGTGGTCAAGACCAAGGATAGGGCCACCCTTATTCAAGATTTGGAGGAGACATTTGCTAATCTGCGCAAAATCAATTTGAAGCTCAACCCGGAGAAGTGTGTATTTGGTGTTCCCTCCGGCAAGTTGCTTGGGTTCTTTGTATCCCATCGCAGGATCAAAGCCAATCCCGACAAGATCAAGGCCATCGAGCAGATCCAAGCACCAAGGACAGCTAAGGATGTGAGGCGTCTGACAGGGTGCATTGCCGCGCTAAGCAGATTCATCTCCAAGTCTGCTGAGCGCGCCCTGCCGTTCTTCAAAATTGTGAAGAAGGCAGGACCCATGAAGTGGACCTCGGAAGCAGATGCAGCTTTGCAAGAGTTGAAGGCCTACTTGTCCTCCATGCCTACCTTGGTCGCTCCCAAACCCCAGGAGCTGTTGCTGCTGTACTTAGCGGCAACCAACCAAGTAGTCAGTGCAGCTTTGGTAGCGCAGTGAGAAGTGGATGAAGCAGAGAGTGAGCAGAGACCGGCAGAGTCAGAGAAGGATCAGGACAACAATGAGCACGGCAACAAGAGCAACCCCAAGGACGCGGCAAGAAAGAAAGTGGTGTAGCGCCCAGTGTACTTCGTCAGCTCCTTATTACAGGGGGCTAGATCGAGGTACTCTGGCGTGCAAAAGTTGATTTTTGGTCTCATCATGGCCTCAAGGAAACTGCGCCACTACTTCCAAGCCCATGAGATCACGGTTGTCACTAGTTTCCCATTGCAAAGGATACTCCAAAACCCTGAGGCTACCGGCAGAATAGTGGAGTGGGCTTTGGAGTTATCCAGTTTTGGTTTGAAGTTTGAAAGCACATCAACTATTCAGAGCAGGGCATTGGCAGAGTTTATTGCAAAATGGACGCCAACCCCTGATGAGGAAGTGACGGAGACAGCTATCCCCGGCAAGGAGTCGCCCCAAGAATGGATTATGTATTTTGATGGTGCTTTTTTCCCTACAAGGTGCAGGAGCTGGCGTGCTTCTTGTTGCCCCCTCCGGGGAGCACTTGATGTACTTCGTCCAAATGCATTTTGCCCGGGAAGAAGCAACCAACAATACAGCAGAATATGAAGGGCTCCTTGTTGGGCTCTGGATTGCAGCTGAGTTGGGAATTAAGAAGCTGATCATTCGAGGAGATTCACAGCTTGTGGTGAGACAAGTTAACAAGGATTACCAAAGTCCATTGATGGAGGCATACGTCGAGGAAGTGAGGAGATTGGAGGAGCACTTTGACGGATTGCAAACAGAGCACGTACCCCTTGTGGAAAACAGCATAGCTGATCATCTGTCAAAGTGTGCTCTGCAGAAGCTCCCTGTGGAACCAGGGACTTTTGTTCTCCATCTCACTCAGCCCTCCGTATCCCCAGCAACAATGGCCTGGAAAAGGAGAAAGTTGGACTCCAGTAAGCCTCTCCCGGTAGAGCCGTCCGCTCCTGGCAGAGACCCTGCCAGAAACAACTCCTCGCAGTCTACCGGACCACACCCTCCAGCCGAGCCCATGGACCCCGCGAACGAGGCATGTGCTCCCGCAGTAGAGGAGGTGCCACTAGTCCTCGTTGCCAAGCCCCAGGCTCCAACTTGGGCAAGGCACATTGTCCACTTCCTCCAAACCGGAGATCTTCCCGGCAACCAAGACGAAGCTGAAAAAGTAGCCCAGAGGGCCAGTATGTATCAGTTTGTCGATGACACTCTATATAGAAGGAGGCCCAACGGTGTGAAATTAAAGTGTGTCTGCCGGGAAGAAGGAAAGGAACTGCTGGATGAGATACACAAAGGCATGTGCGGTTCCCACATTGGATCAAGGGCACTAGTTGGGAAAGCATTCCGGCAAGGATTCTATTGGCCCATAGCCCTCCAAGATGCGGTTGAGCTAGTCACCAAATGTGAAGCCTGCCAGTTCCATTCCAAGAAAACCCACCTGCCTGCCCAAGCTCTTCAAACAATCCCTCTATCTTGGCCATTTTCGGTCTGGGGGCTCGATATCCTCGGCCCCTTCCCCCGAGCAATCGGGGGCTTTGAATTCTTGTTCGTTGCTATCGACAAGTTTACAAAGTGGCCGAAAGTGACTGCCGTGAGAAAGGTGGCTGCTCAGTCAGCTATCGAGTTCTTGAAAGAGTTGGTGTGTCGTTTTGGAGTTCCGGCAAGGATCATTACCGACAACGGCACCCAGTTCACGAGCCGCGCCTTCATGCAATATGTTCATGCCCTCAGATGCAAAATCTCATTTGCCTCTGTGGCACACCCCCGGAGCAATGGGCAAGCTGAGAGGGCAAACGCTGAAGTGCTGTGTGGACTCAAGACGAGAACCTTTGATACGCTGCAGAAGCACGGCAGGCGGTGGATTGAGGAGCTGCCGGTAGTTCTCTGGTCCCTCAGAACGACACCAAACCGAGCTACCGGGCAGACTCCCTTCTCCCTGGTCTACGGGGCAGAAGCAGTTATCCCCACGGAACTCATTTACGGGTCGCCTCGAGTGCTTGCCTATGATGAAGTAGCGCAAGATCAGCACCGGCGTGACGACGTTGTGCTACTCGAGGAGAACCGTCTCCGGGATGCTACGCGTGCTACACGCTATCAACAAGCCCTGCGTCGCTATCATAGCCGCAGGGTTCATGCCCGGCGTTTTGAGGAAGGTGACCTTGTCCTTAGGCGCGTTCAGTCCGCCAAGGGTGCAAACAAGTTATCACCGAAGTGGGAAGGCCCTACCGGGTAGTACGAGTCACCAGACCTGGCGCAGTCCATCTGGAGACTGGAGATGTCATTCAGTTGCAAAACTCATGGAATATTGAGCATCTCCGCAAGTTCTACCCGTAAGGCGCGGCTGTCGGGCCCTGCCCGGCAGCCACCCTTTTGTACAGGCCTTGCCTCAGCTGCATGTAACCCCTTGTACAAAGCCAGGGCGATGACCCTATGCAAGAGAAAATAAAGAATCGCTGTGGGGCGCCCCCGACCAAGATTGCATGCATGCATGAGCATTCCAAGATCACTGCATAAGCATTTCATGAGCATTTGCATATGCATATAGATAAGATCACATCCTGCATTCATTCTCATCCACATGAAGCTGCAGGTTCTTGTCGTGAACTTGGCTTTGACGAGGAGTTGAGAAGATTGCCCGGCACTGCGATCCCTGGCAAGCCAAACAGATAAGTTCTACCTCCTGTCCATTAGTGTTCTGTAAGTTATAACTTGTGCATAAGAAAACCCCGCCACTCTTTTGAGACTTAGGTGCTCCCATCCCTGACTCGAACGTTGCTTCGGACAGGATGGTCGTAATGGCCTTTGGTAAAAAAAAGTTGGCGGGGGGCTGGCCCCTTTGCCTGTTGCTCGGTAGACACAGCTCTCCGGCACTCAGAAAAGGTGCCAGCAGGATAGTCTACCGGGGAAAACTCGTTTATTTACACTAAAGAGGCATCTCGCCTCTGCATGGACATACACATGCACGGGTTCCCGGCAAGGTTCATCTTTTCCATTAATATGCTGATACAAGTACAAGCATTACAGAACACAAACATGGACTCGAGAGATTACATTATTTGAATTAAAATTTGGCAAATGCCGGCAAGTTTAAGATTGAAAAAATATAATTGCCCCGTAATGCCTTTGCCCCTGTCCATCTCCTACAGGAAGAGGTCGAAGAGGCCGGAGACGGGCACAACTGGGATTCGGTGCCTTCCCAGGATCAGGACGGCACCGCTCCCCAGCAAGGAGGAAGAAACCAGAGGGCAGGCGTGGATGGTGACGCTGCCGGAGGACCAGATGGGGGACACGGAGTCACCGGCAAACATGACTCGTCAGAGCGGTCGTCCCCGCTCTTGACGCGTCGTGGGTTGCCGCTGCCGTCCGCGTCACTACCACCCGAAGACCTCGGCACAGCCATTGCGTCGGGCACCATGCTCTCTAGGTCTTCCCACAGAGAGCATGGTCGTCCCCAGGAGCCCTGGCGTTGGAAGTCACTGCACGTCCCGGGGACGTTTGTGGAAGCAAGGAGCCCTCCCGCACGACAAAAGGACAGCGCCTGGGAGAAGTCAGATTCGCCTCTACTGGCAGCGAATCTCTTCCGTGACTCCTCCTCAGCGTCGCGAAGGGAAGAAGAATGGGGAGCGATCGACTACCACGCGCCATGCCCACCTCGAGCCTCGACATGGTGTCGTTCGCGTCCCCTCCCACTGAAATCAAGGCCATGGGCGGCCCGGCGGCGAGCACGCCAGAGTTGCCACCCCTGGCGTCGTCACCGCACCGCCCGAGTCCCCCTTTCAGACCCAGGAAAGGCTTCAAGGTGGAGCCCGGGGCGCGGCCCCAGGCTCTTTTTCCTAACATAACCAGCAGAGGCAGACAGCGGAGGGGAAGAAGAATGCGAGGGTGGATGACTCCTCCCTCCTCCACCCCTCCTTTTATAGGCGGATCGGGGAGGGGAGCCGCTCCCTCAACGGGCGGCCACCGTCCTCCTCCACCAACTCAAGACAACCGGGCCCTCGCCTTGACGCTCTCCCATGCCACGCGCCTCCGTTACCTACCCCGCGCGATGCATGCAGCATACGTGGCTAAGGATAAGGGCGTGGTGGGAAGAGTGAATTGGCGGTTTCTCCCTCGTGCATTAAAGCCATTCATGGGCCATCACTGGAGCGGCCCCACCACCATTGGCCTTACACGACGCGCGGAGAAACCGGAAACTGGCCCGGAATCAAGGCTAATGAAGAAGCAAAGAAGACCTCAAGAGACCAGCCTCTTCAGCGACCCCGCCTGTGAACTTATTAGGCCCTACCCTGACGATGCTCGGCAGCGCGTTCGGGGCAGGCCCGGGGGCTTCTGTCGGTGCAACAAACCCTGGGTCTGTTGCCCAGATTGTGCACAGGCACGGGGACAGGATTGAAGCACCAACCCAAGTCAGAATACAAGGGACTAAGAGGTTCAAAGGACTAACATACAGATCAAAGGGACCAAGGTCAAGCCAAAGAAGCAAGGCACCATCAGGAGAAGGGCCTCCTTTGCCGGGCAGGTGAGCTCGGCAAGGGGCAAGGCCACCCTCAGAAGACTACGTCCAAGATGTCCCGGCAGGGCCTGCCGGGGCACACGGAGGCAAAACCACCTCACCAACTACTTCACCACGACCCACGTCGTCAATCAGTGCGGTGTCAAACCGCGGAGTGACTAAGGGGCAGCCATTCACCATATGGCAGCCTCTCCCTACAGGAAACACCTGCAGATGACACCCGTCCTGCGACGTGTCAAGTGAGCAGGCATGGAGCTGGCGAGATAGCCCGGCAAGCCTTGCCGGGTAACCAACGATGTGACGTTGAGCGGTGCATTTAATGCACCCTGTCAGCCCGCAGAGTTAGGTATGATAGCGCTGTTTGCTATCATATCAGTACATAATGACTGTTTTGCCATTGTGGTGACCCCTTAATCTATAAAAGGAGGCCCATGGCAACCATAGAGAGGGTTAGAAGGTTGGATAACTCAGACCCCCATACGCGCGTAGCCACTGCCGCCCTGAGGCAACCCTTGCCGGGAAAGTGTACTACGCTCCACCACCACCTTTCCACCATCAATCCACCAAAGCAGGAGTAGGGTTTTACGCCTCACGGCGGCCCGAACCTGGGTAAAAATGCCTGTGTGATCTCTGTCGTGCTGCCACACGCTTGTTTGCTCTTTGTGCAACGCGACGCCCCCCTGTCGAACCAGCAAGGGGCCTCCTGGTCCCATAGGTGGCCGTGGTTTCCCGCGACAATGTGAGTTCTTTATGACTAATGTTGAGTCTATGGATTATACGCACTCTCACCCTCCCACCATTGCTAGCCTCTCTAGTGCCACGCAACTTTCGCCGGTACCATACACCCACCATATACCTTCCTCAAAACAGCCACCATACCTACCTATTATGGCATTTCCATAGCCATTCCGAGATATATTGCCATGCAACTTTCCACCGTTCCGTTTTATTATGATACGCTTCATCATTGTCATATTGCTTTGCATGATCATGTACTTGACATCATATTTGTGGCAAAGCCACCATTCATAATTCTTTCATACATGTCACTCTTGATTCATTGCACATCCCGGTACACCGCCGGAGGCATTCATATAGAGTCATATTTTGTTCTAAGAATCGAGTTGTAATTCTTGAGTTGTAAGTAAATAAAAGTGCGATGATCTTCATTATTAGAGAATTGTCCCATGTGAGGAAAGGATGATGGAGACTATGATTCCCCCACAAGTCGGGATGAGACTCCGGACGAAAAAAAAAGAGCCAAAAAAAAGAGAAGGCCCAAAAAAAATGAGAGATAAGAGAGAAGGGGCAATGTTACTATCCTTTTACCACACTTGTGCTTCAAAGTAGCACCGTGATCTTCATGATAGAGAGTTTCCTATGTTGTCACTTTCATCTACTAGTGGGAATTTTTCATTATAGAACTTGGCTTGTATATTCCAATGATGGGCTTCCTCAAATTGCCCTAGGTCTTCGTGAGTAAGCAAGTTGGATGCACACCCACTTACTTTCTTTTTGAGCTTTCATAAACTTATAGCTCTAGTGCATCCGTTGCATGGCAATCCCTACTCACTCACATTGATATCTATTGATGGGGCATCTCCATAGCCCGTTGATACGCCTAGTTGATGTGAGACTATCTCCCTCTTTTTGTCTTCTCCACAACCACCTTCTATTCCACCCATAGTGCTATGTCCATGGCTCATGCTCATGTATTGCGTGAAAGTTGAAAAAGTTTGAGAACATCAAAAGTATGAAACAATTGCTTGGCTTGTCATCGGGGTTGTGCATGATTTGAATATTTTGTGTGATGAAGATGGAGCATAGCCAGACTATATGATTTTGTAGGGATAAGCTTTCTCTGGCCATGTTATTTTGAGAAGACATAATTGCCTTGTTAGTATGCTGGAAGTATTATTGTTTTTATGTCAATATTAAACTTTTGTTTTGAATCTTACGGATCTGAACATTCATGCCACAATAAAGAAAATTACATGGATAAATATTTTAGGTAGCATTCCACATAAAAAATTCTGTTTTTATCATTTACCTACTCGAGGACGAGCAGGAATTAAGCTTGGGGATGCTTGATACGTCTCCAACGTATCTATAATTTTTTGATTGTTCCATGCTATTATATTACATGTTTTGGATGTTTTATATGCATTAATATGCTATTTTACATTATTTTTGGGACTAACCTATTAACCTAGAGCCCAGTGCCAGTTTCTATTTTTTCCTTGTTTTTGAGTTTCGCAGAAAAGGAATACCAAACGGAGTCCAAATGGAATAAAACTTTTGCGATGATTTTTCTTGGACCAGAAGGAAACCAGGAGACTTGGAGATGAAGTCGGAGGAGCCACGAGGCGGCCACAAGGACGGAGGGCACGCCTAGCGGGGTAGGGCGCGCTGATGACCCACAAGTATATGGGATCAATTGTAGCCTTTTCGATAAGTAAGAGTGTCGAACCCAACGAGGAGCAGAAGGAAATGACAAGTGGTTTTCAGCAAGGTAATGTCTGCAAGTACTGAAATTGTAAGTAGCAGAGTAGTTTGATAGCAAGATAATTTGTAACGAGCAATTAACGGTAGTAGTAATAAAAGTGCAGCAAGGTAGCCCAATCCTTTTGAGGCAAAGGACAGGCCAAAACGGTCTCTTATAATAAGCAAAGCATTCTTGAGGGTACACGGGAATTTCATCTAGTCAGTTTCATCATGTTGGTTCGATTCGTGTTCGCTACTTTGATAATTTGATATGTGGGTGGACCGGTGCTTAGGTGTTGTTCTTACTTGAACAAACCTCCTACTTATGATTAACCCCCTCGCAAGCATCCGCAAATACAAGAAAAGTATTAAGAATAAATTCTAACCATAGCATTAAACTTTTGGATCCAATCGGTCCCTTACGGAATAGCGCATAAACTAGGGTTTAAGCTTTTGTCACTCTCGCAACCCATCATCTAATAACTACTCCACAATGCATTCCCTTAGGCCCAAATATGGTGAAGTGTCATGTAGTCGATGTTCACATGACACCACTAAGGGAATCACAACATACACACTATCAAAATATCGAACACATATCAAGTTCACATGATTACTTGCAACATGATTTCTCCCGTGACCTCAAGAACAAAAGTAACTACTCACAAATGATAATCATGCTCAAGATCAAAGGGGTATTAAATAGCATATTGGATCTGAACATATAATCTTCCACCAAATAAACCATATAGTAATCAACTACAAGATGTAATCAACACTACTAGTCACCCACAAGCACCAATCTATAGTTCCGGTACAAAGATTGAACACAAGAGATGAACTAGGGTTTGAGAGGAGATGGTGCTGTTGAAGATGTTGATGGAGATTGCCCTCTCCAAGATGGGAGAGTTGTTGGTAATGATGATGACGATGATTTCCCCCTCCGGGAGGAAAGTTCCCCCGGCGGAATCGCTCCGCCGGAGGGCAAAAGTGCTCCTGCCCAAGTTCCGCCTCGAGACGGCGGCGCTCCATCCCGAAAGTCCTCTCCTTATTTTTTCTAGGTCAAAATGACTTATATACCAGAAGATGGGCACCGGAGGTGGGCCGAGGGGAGCACAACCCACCAGGGCGCGGCTGGGCTCCCTGGCGCGCCCAAGTGGGTTGTGCCCACCTGGTGGGCCCCCTCTGGTACTTATTGGCTCCAATATTCCTCATTTATTCCATAAAAAATCTCCGTGAAGTTTCAGCTCCTTTGGAGTTGTGCAGAATAGGTAGCCTGACGTAGCTTTTTCAGGTCCAGATTTCCAGCTGCCGGAATTCTCCCTCTTTGTGTATACCTGGCATATTATGAGAGAAAAGGCATTAGAATTACTCCAAAAAGCATTACTATGCATAAAAACATCATAAATAACAGTAGGAAAACATGATGCAAAATGGACGTATCACGTGCCCCCACCCTTGTGGACCCCTCGTGCACTTCCTGACCTAATTCTTTCGCCTATATATACTCATATATCCCCAAACCAACAGGGGCATCCACGAAAAGACTTTTCCACCGCCGCAACCTTCTGTACCCGTGAGATCCCATCTAGGGACCTTTTCCGGCACCCTGCCGGAGGGGGATTCGATCACGGAGGGCTTCTACATCAACAGCATTGCCCTTCTGATGAAGCGTGAGTAGTTTACCACAGACCTACGGGTCCATAGCTAGTAGCTAGATGGCTTCTTCTCTCTCTTTGATTCTCAATACCATGTTCTCCATGATGTTCTTGGAGATTTATTTGATGTAATACTTTTTTTGCGGTGTGTTTGCTGAGATCCGATAAATTGTGGATTTATGATCAGCTTATCTATGAATATTATTTGAATCTTCTCTGAATTCTTATATGCATGAGTTGTGCAGAATAGGTAGCCTGACGTGGCTTTTTCAGGTCCAGATTTCCAGCTGCCGGAATTCTCCCTCTTTGTGTATACCTTGCATATTATGAGAGAAAAGGCATTAGAATTACTCCAAAAAGCATTATTATGCATAAAAACATCATAAATAACAGTACGAAAACATGATGCAAAATGGACGTATCAACTCCCCAAGCTTAGACCTCGCTTGTCCTCAAGCGAAAACCGAAATCGAAAAACATGTCCACATGCTTAGAGAGAGAGGTGTCGATAAAAACAAAATACGGACATAGAAGCATCATGTGCATTATTGTAACAGCAGCAAACTTTAACATAAAACTTTTATCATAGAACTTTTATCATAGACTTCTCATGAATAAGTAACAATTCATCACACTATCGAAGTATAAAGCATAAACTCTATTAGAAACCAACAAACTATGTTCTCAGTCAACTTTGCAACTACAATTCATCATCTTTTTAGGAAGGGTCACATATCGGAGCCTTTAGGCAAGTCCACATACTCAACCATCATATAGTCTTCTATGATTGCTAACACTCACCGCATACACATGAGCAAAACGTTTCAACCAGACACATAGAAAGATAAGGGCTTTATAGTTTTGCCTCCCAACGTATTCACCTCAAGGGTGATGTCAACAATAATAACTCATGCTACCCATATTCAACTGGACATATGTTCCTAGATCTTTCCTCACCACATGATGCTTGCCAAAGGAGAAAAATAAAAGGAAAAGAGAGAAGAACTTTGAGTCTTGCATAAAAATAAATACATAAAAGTAAAAGATATGCCCTTCGCAGAGGGAAGCAGAGGTTGCCATGCGCTTATTTGTTTGTATGCTCAACCCCTTAGTGCAAGAGAACGTCACGTTATATTGCCCCTTGTGATGGCAACCTTTATTATGCAGTCTGTCGCTTTTATTTCTTCACCATCACAAGTTCGTACAACAGTCAATTTTCTCTTACACTAAATGATCTTGCACTTTTAGAAGCAATTTTTATTGCCTTATTGCACCGATGACAACTTACTTGAAGGATCTTACTCAATCCATAGGTAGGTATGGTGGACTCTTGGAAATAAGATTTGGGTTTAAGGGTTTTTTGATGCACAAGTAGTATCTCTACTTAGTGCGGAATTTTTGGCTAGCAAAGATGGGGGGCAAGCACCACATGTTGAAGGATCTATGACAATATAACTTCTATGTGAATATAAACAAACATAAATCATTAAGTTGTCTTCCTTGTCCAACATCAACAATTTTGGCATATAATATTTTGATGGGGGCTCACAATCACGAAAGATTTCTATGATAGTGTATTTATATGTGAATCTTCTCTTCCCTTATTAATTCTTTCATGAGTTGCATCATTGACTAATGCTATGTTTGTCAATCTCTAATAAAATTTTCTACTTATACTTTTCCTTATGTGGTGTTATCACCTACCATAGGATTAGCATATGATCTTTTCATTTATTTCTTTTCTTTTTATTGCAACAAGAAAGTAAAGAAAGCAAAAACTCAAACTAAACTTTATTTTATATCTCGCACACGATTAGAAGGATAGATCACTAAGCAAGCTCTCAAAAAGAAAGGATCGAACTAAACTTTTATGCATCTAAAGCAAAAGATCAAACTAAGAAAAGTAAACGCAAAAGGTAGTGGAGGTGATACGATACCGGGGCACCTTCCCCAAGCTTGGCGGAGCCAAGGGGAGTGCCCATACCCGATACTCAATTTTCTTTTGGTGGTGAAGAAGGAGGTGGTGATATAACTCCCAATATTTCCATGAGTGTCTCCTTCATGCCTTGAATCTCACGAAGGGCTTTATAAAGCAACTCAGTGTTTTCCTTCACTTTGGCCATAATATGCTTATTCTCCGGCCCCCAAGAACTTGCTCCTGCATCACTTTCTCTTGGACGAGATATGTCCCAATTGGACAGTATGTGCACACGAGGAGTATTTTCGAACCCATAATTGTGAAAATTGTTATGATTTAACCTGTGAAAAGGCCTCCTTGGTGGGAGTTCTCCTGGCACTTCCAAGCTCGCTTGATTGTTTGGTGATCTCATGGCTTGATGAGGATTAGGACGAGTAGAGATACCAGCTAGTGTGCCTCTATCGGAAGCCGGAGGGTGTACCCCAAGGGGATCCCCTTCATCTTCCTCCATGGCAACTTCCTGAACTTCCTCCCCCTCTAACTCCTCCTGCAGTAACTCTACATTGTCTTCTCCATTGTTGGGAAAGAAGGAAGACATGACGCCTGGCTTAACAGATCTGACCAAAACAGCAAGAAAAGAAAACAGAAGATTTCTCCGCGATACGGTGGTAAATAGGTTCGGGGGGTATATAAAGATTTTTTTCCTTGGGAAACAAGCAAATGGTAGAAAAACGGAGTCCGGAAGGTACCCGAGGTGGGCACAAGACACCAGGGCGCGCCTGGCAAGAACTGACAAAAAAATATTTTTGCAGATTTTTCGGAGTCCGTTTACTTACCGTATCATGTACCTCCTCTTTTTCACGATTCTGGAGTGTTCCGGAAGGACTCTTTTATGTGTTCTTCCGGTGTCATAGTTTGGATAATATTACTTTCAACATTAATGGGCGTACCTGAGATATAATGTTTTATTCGTTGCCCATTAACAACCTTCGGGTTAGTACCTTCGGCATTATTTATTTTGATAGCTCCAGACCGAGAAACCTCCTCGATAACATAGGGTCCTTCCCATTTGGAGAGGAGTTTTCCTGCAAAGAATCTGAAACGAGAGTTGTACAAAAGAACATATTCTTCAACTTTGATCTCATGCTTTTGGATTCTTTTATCATGCCATCTTTTAACTTTTTCTTTAAACAATTTGGCATTTTCATAAGCTTGGGTTCTCCATTCATCTAATGAGCTAATATCAAATAACCTCTTTTCACCGGCAAGTTTGAAATCATAGTTGAGTTCTTTAATTGCCCAATATGCTTTATGTTCTAACTCCAGAGGCAAATGACAAGCTTTCCCATAAACCATTTTATAAGGAGACATACCCATAGGATTTTTATATGCTGTTCTATAAGCCCAAAGTGCATCATCTAATTTCTTAGACCAATTCTTCCGGGACCTATTGACAGTCTTTTGCAAAATTAATTTTATTTCTCTATTGCTAAGTTCAACTTAACCACTAGACTGAGGATGATAGGGTGATGCAATTCTATGGTTAACATCATATTTGGCAAGCATTTTACGGAAAGCACCATGAATAAAGTGTGAACCACCATCAGTCATCAGGTATCTAGGGACTCCAAACCTTGGGAAAATAACTTCCTTAAGCATTTTAATAGATGTGTTTTGATCAACACTACTAGTTGGAATAGCTTCTACCCACTTAGTAACATAATCAACAGCAACCAAAATATGTGTATACCCATTAGAGGAAGGAAAAGGTCCCATGTAATCAAAACCCCAAACATCAAATGGTTCAACAGCAAATGAATAATTCATAGGCATTTCTTGACGCTTACCGATATTACCTATTCTTTGGCATTCATCACAAGATGAGACAAACTTACGAGCATCCTTGAAGAGAGTAGGCCAATAAAATCTAGATTGCAATACCTTGTGAGCAGTTATGTCTCCCGCATGATGTCCTCCATAAGCTTCGGAGTGACATTTCCGTAGGATTTGTCCCTGTTCATGCTCAGGTACATATCAAGTTCACATGATTTGTCCCGTGACCTCAAGAACAAAAGCAACTACTCAAAAATGATAATCATGCTCAAGATCAGAGGGGTATTAAATAGCATATTGGATCTGAACATATAATCTTCCACCAAATAAACCATATAGTAATCAACTACAAGATGTAATCAACACTACTAGTCACCCACAAGCACCAATCTATAGTTTCGGTACAAAGATTGAACACAAGAGATGAACTAGAGTTTGAGAGGAGATGGTGCTGTTGAAGATGTTGATGGAGATTGCCCTCCCCAAGATGGGAGAGTTGTTGGTGATGATGATGACGATGATTTCCCCCTCCGGGAGGAAAGTTCCCCCGGCGGAATCGCTCCGCCGGAGGGCAAAAGTGCTCCTGCCCAAGTTCCGCCTCGAGACGGTGGCGCTCCGTCCCTAAAGTCCGCTCCTTATTTTTTCTAGGTCAAAATGACTTATATACCAGAAGATGGGCACCGGAGGTGGGCCGAGGGGAGCACAACCCACCAGGGCGCGCCCGTGCTCCCTGGCGCGCCCAGGTGGGTTGTGCCCACCTGGTGGGCCCCCTCTGGTACTTATTGGCTCCAATATTCCTCATTTATTCCATAAAAAATCTCCGTCAAGTTTCAGCTCTTTTGGAGTTGTGCAGAATAGGTAGCCTGACGTAGCTTTTTCAGGTCCAGATTTCCATCTGCCGGAATTCTCCCTCTTTGTGTATACCTTGCATATTATGAGAGAAAATGCATTAGAATTACTCCAAAAAGCATTATTATGCATAAAAACATCATAAATAACAGTAGGAAAACATGATGCAAAATGGACGTATCACGCGCCCCCACCCTTGTGGGCCCCTCGTGCACTTCCTGACTTAATTCTTTCGCCTATATATACTCATATATCCCCAAACCAACAGGGGCATCCACGAAAAGACTTTTCCACCGCCGCAACCTTCTGTACCCGTGAGATCCCATCTAGGGACCTTTTCCGGCACCCTGCTGGAGGGGGATTCGATCACGGAGGGCTTCTACATCAACACCATTGCCCTTCCGATGAAGCGTGAGTAGTTTACCATAGACCTATGGGTCCATAGCTAGTTGCTAGATGGCTTCTTCTCTCTCTTTGATTCTCAATACCATGTTCTCCTCGATGTTCTTGGAGATCTATTCGATGTAATACTTTTTTTGCGGTGTGTTTGCCGAGATCCGATGAATTGTGGATTTATGATCAGCTTATCTATGAATATTATTTGAATCTTCTCTGAATTCTTATATGCATGATTTGATATCTTTGTAATTCTCTTCGAACTGTCGGTTTGGTTTGGCCAACTAGATTGGTTTTTCTTGCAATGGGAGAAGTGCTTAGCTTTGGGTTCAATCTTGCGGTGTCCTTTCCCAGTGATAGTAGGGGCAGCAAGGCACGTATTGTATTGTTGCCATCGGGGATAAAAAGATGGGGTTTTCATCATATTGCTTGAGTTAATTCCTCTACATCATGTCATCTTACTTAATGCATTACTCCGTTCTTTATGAACTTAATACTCTAGATGCATGCTGGATAGTGGTCGATGTGTGGGGTAATAGTAGTAGATGCAGAATCGTTTCGGTCTACTTGACACGGACGTGATGCCTATATTCATGATCATTGCCTTAGATATCGTCATAACTTTGCGCTTTTCTATCAATTGCTCGGCAGTAATTTGTTCACCCACCGTATTATTTTCTATCTTGAGAGAAGCCTCTAGTGAAACCTATGGCCCCCGGGTCTATTTTCCATCATATAATCTTCTACTTTTCATCATACAAGTTTTTGATCTACTATTTTGCAATCTTTTACTTTCCGATCTATACAACAAAATTACCAAAAATATTTACTTTATCATTTATCTATCTCTATCAGATCTCATTTTTGCAAATAACCGTGAAGGGATTGACAACCCCTTTATCGCGTTGGGTGCAAGTTGTTTGATTGTTTGTGCAGGTATTCGGTGATTTGTGCGTTGTCTCCTACTGGATTGATACCTTGGTTCTCAAACTGAGGGAAATACTTATCTCTACTTTGCTGCATCACCCTTTCCTCTTCAAGGGAAAAACCAACACAAGCTCTAGAAGTAGCAGGGAGGTGTCCCGGTATCGTATCACCATCACATCTTTACCTTTATCGTTTTTCTTAGTTCGATCCTTTTGGTTATATCTTGGTTTAGTAGAATAAAGTTTTAGTATGATCTTGCTTTGAGTTTTGCTTTGAGTTCCCTCTATGTAATCGAGTCCGAGAGTTATATAATAAAGAGTAGTTTTGAGTTGAGGGCGTTGCTTTCTTGCTATGATCTTGAGAAAAAGAAGTAAAAAAAAGAATAAAAGAAGTAAAAAGACTATATAACAATCTTATGGAGGGTGATGACCTCACATATAAGAAGTATGAGGATTGAAACTTGTTGTGAGTTGACAAACATATTATCGGTCATTGTTGCAATTAAAAGGAAGTAATAAAGAAAGAGAGGTTCACATATAAATATATTATCTTGGACATCTTTTATAATTGTGAGCACTCATTAAAATATTATATGCTAAGAAGTTGATGTTGGACAAGGAAGACAACATAATGAGTTATGTTTGCTCATTTCCGAATAGAAGTTATATTGTCATGGATCCTCTAACATGTGACGCTTGCTTCCACCTCATACTAGCCAAAACTTCCCCACCAAGTAGAGATACTACTTGTGCATCCAAACACCATTAAACCAGTTTTGCCATGAGAGTCCACTATACCTACCTATGGATTGAGTAAGATCCTTCAAGTAAGTTGTCATCGGTGCAAGCAATAAAAATTGCTCTCTAAATATGTATGATCTATTAGTGTGAGGAAAATAAGCTTTATACGAACTTGTGATATGGAAGAAATAAAAGCAACGGACTGCATAATAAAGTTCTTTATCACAAGCGGCAATATAAAGTGACGTTCTTTTGCATTAAGATTTCGTGCATCCAACCAAAAAGCGCATGACCACCTCTGCTTCCCTCTGTGAAGGGCCTATCTTTTACTTCTTAGTTTTTACCTTTATGCAAGAGTCATGGTGATCTTCACCACTTCCTATACTTCGCCCTTTTCTTTTGGCAAGCGTCATGTGTTGGGGAAAGATCTAGACACATATATCCACTCGGATGTGGGTAATCATGAGTTATTATTGTTGACATTACCCTTGAGGTAGATAGTTGGGAGGCGAAACTATAAGCCCCTATCTTTCTCTGTGTCCAATTGAACATTTGATCTCATAAGTACCGCATGAGTGTTAGCAATTATGAAAGACTAAAAGATGATTGAGTATGTGGACTTGCTGAAAAGCTCTTACATTGACTCTTTCCTACGTTATGATAAATTGCAATTGCTTCAATGACTGAGATCACAGTTTTTTGGTTTTCAATAAAGTTCTTGATTCATATTTTACCTTGTGAACTAATTGTCACTTTAGCATGAGAAGTTATATGACAATATATTGCTGTTCTAAAGATGATCATGATGCCCTTATGTCCGTATTTTATTTTATTGACACCTCTATCTCTAAACATGTGGACATGATTCTCGATTTCAGCTTTCGCTTGAGGACAAGCGAGGTCTAAGCTTGGGGGAGTTGATACGTCCATTTTGCATCATGCATTTATATTGATATTTATTGCATTATGGGTTGTTATTACACATTATGGTACAATACTTATGCCTTTTCTCTCTTATTTTACAAGGTTTACACAAAGAGGGAGAATGTTGGCAACTGGAATTCTGGACTAGAAAGGAGCAAATCTGAGAGACCTATTCTGCACAACTCCAAAAGTCCTGAAAATTTACGAAGAATTATTTTGGAATATATAAAAAATATTGGGTGAAGAAATACCAGAGGGGGACCCACCAGGTGGCCACAAGCCTAGGGGCGCGCCCCTAGGGCTTGTGGGCCCCCTGGCAGGTCTCCGGTGCCCATCTTCTACTATATGGAGGGTTTTGACCTGAAAAAAAATCAGAAGGAAGCTTTCGGGATGAAGCGCCGCCGTCTCAAGGCGGAACCTGGGCAGAAGCAACCTAGGGCTCTGGCGGAGCTGTTCTGCCGGGGAAACTTCCCTCCGGGAAGGGGAAATCGAAGCCATCGTCATCACCAATGATCCTCTCATCGAGAGGGGGTCAATCTCCATCAACATCTTCACCAGCACCATCTCCTCTCAAACCCTAGTTCATCTCTTGTATTCAATCTTTGTCTCAAAACCTCAGATTGGTACCTGTGGGTTGCTAGTAGTGTTGATTACTCCTTGTAGTTGATGCTAGTTGGTTTATTCGGTGGAAGATCATATGTTCAGATCCTTAATGATATTCAATACCCCTCTGATTATGAACATGAATATGCTTTGTGAGTAGTTACGTTTGTTCCTGAGGACATGGGAGAAGTCTTGTTATAAGTAATCATGTGAATTTGGTATTCGTTCGATATTTTGATGAGATGTATGTTGTCTTTCCTCTATTGGTGTTATGTGAACGTCGACTACATGACACTTCACCATGATTTGGGCCTAGGGGAAGGCATTGGGAAGTAATAAGTAGATGATGGGTTGCTAGAGTGACAGAAGCTTAAACCCTAGTTTATGCGTTGCTTCGTAAGGGGCTGATTTGGATCCACATGTTTCATGCTATGGTTAGATTTCTCTTAATTCTTCTTTCGTAGTTACGGATGCTTGCGAGAGGGGTTAATCATAAGTGGGAGGCTTGTCCAAGTAAGGACAACACCCAAGCACCGGTCCACCCACATATCAAATTATCAAAGTAACGAACACGAATCATATCAGCATGATGGAAACTAACTTGACAGTAATTCCCATGTGTCCTCGAGAGCGCTTTGCTTTATATAAGAATTTGTCCAGTCTTGTTGTCGGTTCTGTATCCGGCATATCTCGTAGTAGGGGTCCTAAGCTAGGCGTCTTGGAGCGATGGTAACACGGACACAGGATTTACCCAGGTTCGGGCCCTCTTGATGGAGGTAAAACCCTACGTCCTGCTTTTGATTGTATTCATATGGGGGATAGTACAGTGTACATGTATCTACCACGAGATTGTTCTAATGAATATTAGATCATCTATTGACTAGCCTGGCCTCGGTTTATATAACACACCGGAGGCCTAGGGTTTAGAGGAGTCCTCGTCTTGTGCGCCAAGTCTTGTGGAGTCTTCCTTGTATGCGGCATGGGCTGCCTGAAGTGGCCCATGATAGAACCGCCATGGGGGTCCTCGACCCGATCACCTGGTCGGGAGACGATGTGATGAGTACCCCCTAGTCCAGGACACCATCAGTAGCCCTCTTGAACCGGTCTTCAAGTTGGGGACGCTCCTTGGTTCTTCATCTTCGGTCGTCGATCATGAAAACTGGTTCTACAAATCTTCCCATCTTCGACCTTGAGGATTGCCGAGCTAAATCCGAAGAGTTCACACGTCGGGCATCCGAGGAGCCATTTAAGTCTTCAGCCTTTATCAATGCCTTGTTATTTTTTACGCCATACCTCAGGTTTGAAGTGTTTCCCGTGCGGCGTTGTCCTCTCGCGTCCGAGCTCCAACGCCGGACTCTATCCAAGCTCCAACACCGGACTATATTCGAGGTGTCTTTTCGCAGCCGAGCTCCAACGCCGGACTGCATTCGAGCTCCAACGCCGGACTGTACCCAAGCTCCAACGCCGGACTGTATCCAAGCTCCAACGCCAGACTGCATCCGAGGTGTCATAGATCACCTTGGTACGAAAAAGTTGAAGGAGTTCAGCCGAGCTTAATGCCGGAAATGCCCACTATGGAACCAGTCACTTGCATCCGAGCTTTACGCCGGACTGTATCCAAGCTCCAATGCCGGATAAGTCCCAGATGGTACCTATTGTTGTCCGAAGACGCGTTTGCCCATAGTTCGGTCATGCCGAACACTGAGCACTTTGAATTTTTTTGCATTGAATAGGCAATGCCGTAGCCCCCGAGCCACTGGTCAGGTGGCAACACCTGATCAGGGGGTCGATGTGCCCCTTTAATATTTGTAAATGATAAGCCCGAAGCCTAGTAGCCCCCGAGCCTTAATGTGGGCACGGGTGGCCGAATTAAGGATCGATATCCGGAGTAAAATCACAAATTAAGTGTAATGATTCAATGTATCCAAGTACTTGACATCAGTAATGCTCGGATCCGCATTGTACAAAACTTTGTTGACCGACCATCGGCTTCAACCTCCTCGGCCAGTAGCCGAGGAGTGTTTTCCAACTTTATAAAGCTGTTATAAGGGCAAAGATTTATGGAAAACAAGGCAATCCGGCCATATGGTTTATAAACAGAGGTACGCGGAGAGATATGTTATATTACTTTTTAACGTAAGAAACATCTTTCAAAGAAAATAGTCCCGCTATCGGTTCCTTTCGTTGGGTTGTCATGCTGACCATGATCATGAAACCTCACCTTCGATCAATGTGGGAGGAAAATATTAAGGATTTAGTTTGGGGAAAGTTGCCGAACTCTATGGTCTTAATGAACCAAAATTTTCACTTCCGTCGTTGCCGACCAATTATATTCTTTAAGATAGTTAGCTTTCGGCTTCACCCAGTCTGAGGTACTAACCCGGATGACCCGGTAGTATCAATCACAGAGGTGCTCCCTTTACCTCCTAGCCAAACAATCGGGAACGTAGGGTGTAAACACAAGAGCCAGGCAACCCAGCTTGGCCAAAATCTTAAGTCAAATTGATGCATATTTATGGCTTTATAATGATAATTACGGAAGGCAGTGCTCGTATATTGAATACAAACGCTGATGATATATGTTTATTTTGACTCCGTTGCGACCGTTTATAACCTAAAAGTGGTCCATCGTCGGCTTCTACCCCTTTGTAGATGCTACGCAGGGTATTTCCGTACTAACAAGACAACCCTTAGCCGACGTCTCGGTGCCCGGAGGCGGTTGTGTTAGCGGAAATGAGGCAATCAGATATGCAGACTTTATAACTTTCACTTAGTCATAAGAGCTTAAAGTTTGGAGGCCAGTTACTAGCCCCCGGTTAGTGATCGGCATCAGTCGAGGACAAGCCAGTAACACTTCGGCCAGTTTTATACAAGGCCCATCGTTTAACACGAGGTAACCTCTATCGATCTATAGTTTGACACAGTCATCGGATCGCTGACCAGTTTACGCTTATTGTGACAGTCAGTTTTCGGCTTTCTCCACTGAGGCGCTTAACCATGCAAGCTGGAAGCACACTCGCAGTGGTTCTCCCTTTGCACACCTAGCCGAACAAAGCGGAACGTAGGAGGCAATCATAGGAGCCGAGCAACCCAACTATTGACCGAAGACACAATTCAAAACTGATGCATATAAAGCAATATCCGAGAACGTTTTGCCGAGGACTCCATGGAATACCTCGGCTTTTGATGGGTTCGGCACTAGCTGCAGTCCCGCGATGATATTGCCGAAGCTTGATAGGTGTCCGGCATTGTACTGCGAGACTTATGCTAGAAACACACAAATAGGTTAAAAGTGCTTGAAAAACCAAAAAACTTCAGTAAAAACTTTACGTCTAAAGTAAATCAAGTTTTTTGGTGCCAACCGAAATTGGGCTTTAAAATTCGCTGCTTCTGTCGTGCTTTAACGTGACGCATCCGATCTCAAGGCTTCAAGCGGGTCAGCCTTCGGCTTCAACCTCCTATCCCGAAGGCGGAGTGCTTCTCAAGCCAATTTAGCGAATTGAACTCGAGTGGCATTAAAGAGAAATCAGGCTATCCGGCTATTGACCACACACTCGAGTCGAGAAAGGAGTGGTAGAAAAAGACTTTGCAATGACGTAGAAGAAAACATTTATTGTAACGGCTCAAAGAAATTTAAGAGCCCCGAGTTAACTTGGGTAAAGGAATTTGTTTTTAACAAACATTATTTTTAACAGACTAAGTTTTAACAAATTTTTTTGTTTAACACAAATATAACGTTTGGTCGAACCGAAGAAAAATTAAAAATTGAAAAGATTTGAGCATGAAAGCGACTTAGCTGGCTAATGCGCTCGGTGTTGATGATGTGGGCCGAGCTTGCGGCAGGTTGAGGTCTCAGCCCTCAAGCCAGTCCTGAGGTGGCCGATCGAGGAGTTCGGCATTCCGAAGTGGTGACATAGCACGGCCGATGTGGCGAGGCGAAACCCCCAGTCTGACCGAGGCGACGGAGCAGGTCGGTAAGGTGACGACGGAGCCCCCACATCAGTACGTCGGTATGCCGAGGTGACAGCGCTGTCCGACCAGAGTCACCTGCGCACAGAAGATAGTGCAGACCGGAGATAATAATAATAAATTAAAAAACGTTGCATAATTAATAATTTATGCGAAAGTGAATAAGAAAAGAAATATGGCCCGTGCGCCGAACACCCGACGAGGTAGAGCTCTCTCGGCGATGCCGAAGTCCCCGAGGCAACCGAACATGTCGGTATGGCAATCCGACCAACAAAGTGATCACGCGAGCCAAGTTATGCCCATTGGGACGACGACGTCGGCTTGCCAAAGTGACCGCGTGACACAGTCGAAGTCGATTACCTACACACGTAAAATAGTGGAGTCCAAAATAAAATAAAATCCATTGCATAGTTAATTTACGCAAAGTATATATAAGTAATAGAACAAATATGGCCTCTGCGCCGAAGTAGAATCGACAGCACGAGGCCATCGACGCGGATCGGAGGTCATCGGCTACAGTGAAATTCTGATTATACACCGCCAGCATAAATAACCTGCGCACAAAATTGTACAAATTACAAGTACAAAGGTCTTTGATAGTACTAATCTGCACGAACAATTTTAATAGGAGAAATATCACCTAATTGTTTATAAGCGGCCACACCAACCATTAGTACCAGTATAGGTGAGCACCAATTGTACTGTTGTACTAGTCCTAATAGCGCTAGTACTCGGCTGATCTCTTGTAACTTGAGCGTCTCGCATCTGCTACCGCGGTGCAAGAATGCACTCTGCTGGATTGCATTGATAAAGCCAGTTGCCAAGCTGGTAATGCACGCTGCAGACTACTAGCATTGATGTATTAGTACTTGTCCACGTGTATGCTTTGATAGGAATTAATGGCCTGACTAACAGCAACTTTGACATTTAATAAAGAAAGAGAAAAAAAAGGAAAGGAGAGAATCTCCCTGATGCGTGCTGCCCGAGAGCAGCCGCTGTCGGCTCCCGTGATCGCTCGAGACCTGCAGCCGGGTCGAAATTGATTTCGTGCTCGGACGGCCGGACACAGCTGGTGCCAATGCACCGATTCGACGAATCGGCTTGAGCTACAGAAGATGCGATAGCGACGGTTTGACGGATATTCGCCGTACGAGTAGGCGCCATTGCCAGAACAACTTCTCTCGAATCCGATCTATAAAAATAATTACGTGAACCGGCAGTACCAACTGACAAGGCATATTTAATTTGTGCAGAATAGATCTAGATTGAAAAGATGGAACCTGATTATGTCGCTCCTGAAAAAATTCTTTCCATCTCGATCGACGAGCTCGAGATCGATGTAGATAAAATCAACCCATCGAACCACGACGAACACCTAGCAGGCTCTCAATGAAAGCACCAATGTCGGTTCTGTATCTGGCATATCTCGTAGTAGGGGTCCTAAGCTAGGCGTCTTGGAGCGATGGTAACACGGACATAGGATTTTACCCAGGTTCGGGCCCTCTTGATGGAGGTAAAACCCTACGTCCTGCTTTTAATTGTATTCATACGAGGGATAGTACAGTGTACATATGTCTACCATGAGATTGTTCTAATGAATATTAGATCATCTATTGACTAGCCTGGCCTTGGTTTATATAACACACCGGAGGCCTAGGGTTTAGAGGAGTCCTCGTCTTATGCGCCAAGTCTTGAGTCTTTCTTGTATGCGGCATGGGCTGCCCGAAGTGGCCCATGATAGAACCGTCATGGGGGTCCTCGACCCGATCACCTGGTCGGGAGACGATGTGATGAGTACCCCCTAGTACAGGACACCATCACTTGTCCTTTGCTATAAAAAGGATTGGGCCACCTTGCTGCACCTTTGTTACACTTGTTACTTGTTACTCGTTACGAATTATCTTATCACAAAACTATCTGTTACCGACAATTTCAGTGCTTGCAGAGAATACCTTGCTGAAAACCGCTTGTAATTTCCTTCTGTTCCTCGTTGGGTTCGACACTCTTACTTATCGAAAGGACTACGATAGATCCCCTATACTTGTGGGTCATCAGCCGCCGCTCCCCGCGCCCCTGCCCTGCCCCGCCGCCGCCGCGCCCCTGCCCCGACACCGCCGTTCCACAGCCAGCCAGGTACTCCCTCCACCCCTCTCCTCCCTCCATCATCCTTCTTCCATCCCCCTTCTTCCCTGTTCCCAGCCGCGGCCATGGATCCCGGGGTTGCTAGTTCTTGTGTTCTTGTTGATCATACATGTTACTTGTTGTGATGATTTGCTGAGCAGATTATGCGGAACATTTAGACACTTGAGCCCTATATGTCATCTCCAGCATTTTAGTTTCTGTTTTGCAAAGCATGTGATCTACCTGTTACTATTTTGTCAAAGTTTTTTGTGGCAAAGGGGAATAGACTCATGGAAGTCTATGTAGCCTAATTAGATAACTAGCTTCTACTTCCTGAATACTTCATGTTTATGATCATGTGTGATTCCTTGTCGTTGCTTCATGGTAGTCAAAGTTTGCCTCTAAGCAGTTGTGTGGCATAATGACATTCTTATTTTCTGTAAGCATTTAATTTGTATAGAATTGAAATCACCTGGTTTGCATGAGCATTTCAAAGAGGCAAATATAACATACTGCCTATGTTTGTTGGTTAGTCATGCATAGTTATAATCTGTGTGTCAATTGAAATCAGTAGCTCATTGCATCACTCTTTTATTGATTTGCATGTTTCCTCAAGCGCAAGTGCCCTGATGTTTCCATCGTTGATGATGATCAAATAGATGGTGCTTCAAAATTAGTTTGTTCGATGGTGCTTCAAAACTTCCTTAGTGATGCCACAAACATATATTAAGAATGCTGAATTTTTGCTTATTTATACTCTACTAGCATATACTCTACTCTGCTCAAGATCGATGAGATCATGGACAAGTTCCAATGCAATTTTTGTCAAGTTTCTGTCAAGTTTCAATGCAATTTTTGTCAAGTTTCTATCAAGTTTTTTGACTTAGGGAGAACACTTTTTGCCATGGTAGAAGTAATATGGCAAATTTCTGTCAAGTTCATTTGAAATAGTTTTAGTTCAACAGGAGCATTTCAAAGTTTGAGAAATGCTCAAGTTCAACAGGATCTATTTTCTCCTTCATAAAAAATTGTTCAACAAGTTCAACAGAAATTGTTTTTTTTGCCATGTCAAGTGTTGTATTTTGGTGACAAATATACTTATTTTTACTAGGTTTTTTTGCCATGCAAGCGCTACTATACTTGGGTTTTGCCTATTTTTTTTCAATTGGTGGAATTACAGGTTGTGGTGTTGCATCTCCGTGGAGTTGGTCCATGATCGTCCCTTCGCTGTTCGACAAAAGGTGTCCATTTGTTGTATGTTGAGTTTTGTTCATAGGATGATGGTTGGTTCATTTGTTGAGTTGTGTATTCATTCATGTGTATAAATCTTGTATTCATCTTGTATTTATTTTGTATTCATCTTGTGTATAAATGTTGTATTCATCTTGTCGTTAAAACATAACCCCGATATATAACTTTGATTTTGAGGCATATGAAAACATGAGAGAGGGGGTCGTTAAAACATAACCCCGATAACTTCGACATGAGGGGGGGGGGTCATTAAAATATAACCCCGATAACTTTGATTTTGAGGCATATGAAAACATGATTTGTACGCCGGACATGCATGAGAGAGGCGGTCCGCAAAGTATCCTCTCCCGAAAAATAGGACAACTCATCAGACATAAGGAGGGAGGAGTCCTCGACGATCGTCTGAAACTGATTGTTATAAAACTTGTCAACTTTGCATGATGTTTGCCACTAATCCATTGCTCATATGCATATGATTCCTTGTTGTGATTAGGTTTATGTTTTCCACTAATCCATCTCTCATGGTTGTATATTGTCATGTTGTAATATTTGCAGAAACTATGGACATAGACTTAGAAAAAGAAGAGTTGTTGGGGGATATAATCCGCGACGGTGGTGATGATATCACCTTGTCGTTTATCAACGACACCGATGGTGAGGGAAGAGAGGATGATGGCTCCGTTGATCGAATGGAGGAGGGAGGAGATGACGGCTCCGGTAATCGAATGAAGGAGGGAGGAGATGACGGCTCCGCCGGTGTTGGAGCCTTAACTGTTGCAAAGTTCGGCGAGGTAAATATATATTAATTAAGCCTCTGTTGACTAGATGCATTAATTTTTTTATGTACATATATTAACACTTCTTTCTTCTTTTAGCCCTCCGGATCGAGCCAAACTTCTATAAGGAGACGAGGCCCGAAGAAAAGGTTGGGCGAGAATGAAAGGTTGACGATCGAAGAAGTCGCTCCAGATGGCCAACCGATTGCTCCCAAGTGGACCAAAGACAAATTTGTACATCAGTGCGGAGTTTTTGTTAGGGACAACATCCCGATCAGCATCGAAGAATGGAATAAGAAGAAGGACATTGAAGTATCTTATGTCGATGATAGACAGAAAGATGAGCTTTGGAACTTAGTCATGACAAATTTCAGCCTACTGCCAGAGGAGGATTCGAATAACCCAGTTATACAGCGAAAAGTCAAGGCATGGGCTCTTAAGAAGATGGCAGAACAATTCAAGAACTGGAAGAAAAGATTGAACGAGTTTGTCGAGAAAGACGAGACTCCAGAATTCACCGGTCAATATGCGAAGATAAAAGATCACTGGCCCGCATTTGTGACGTACAAGAAATCGGAGAAAGTTAAGAAAAGGTCAGAGACAAATAAGCAAAATGCTGCAAAGAAGAAGTATCACCATGTTACGAGGTCAGGTGGCTACAATGTTGCCCGGCCTACGTGGGACAAAGCTGAGAACGACCTGCTTGCTAAAGGGGTCCAACCGAAGACATTGAACTGGCCCAAACGGGCAAGGACTTGGTTCTTCGGGCATGGGGGAACTTTGGACCCAGAAACAGGGAAGTGTGTTTTCATGAAAGCTCAACTTGAAACACCCGTAAAAATGATTTAGGAAGCAATCCAGGAAGTGCAGGAAGGGAGGTTCCATCCCGACAGAGAGAAGGATGAGCTGTCAAAGGCCCTCGGGAATCCTGAACACCCTGGACGAACACGAGGCACATCAGGCTTCATTTCGTGGGTGCATGGGTTTCCTAACAGCATTGGTTATAGAAGCCGAGGGAGAAAGAAGAAAGAGGAAGCAGACCAGATACAGAAGTTGGAAGAAAGATTAACACTGCATGAGAAGAAACTAGAGGCGACACTTACCAGTCAGCGAGCTTCTCAGCAGCACGAAGATCCTTCATTCGATACTGCCCATGAATCTACCCCACCATCTCAGCGGAAAAGCAGCGTGGCTTCCACGGAGCTCGTTCAGCCTGATATCATGGCTCCTCGCTACCATGTGGATGATATCACGGAGAGGGAACATTGTGAGCTAATTGGGAAATGCCATAACCTAACCTTGAAGGTGGCGGTCGGCTATGTCTTACCTCGTCGACCTGATGGAACTTTCCATTTCGCTCAGATTCCATATGGCTTTGCTGTTGTTGGGGTGGATGAATTAATGAACGGATTTGAGGGGCTGGAGCTTGACTACCCTACAGGCGAAGGGGAGATTCATCTGAAAAATGCCTTAAGGACTACCTGTCTATGGAGAAAGGAAAACATCTTGCTTCCAAACTGGATGCCGCCTCAGCAGACTCAGCCAGAGGAGGCCCCTCAGCAGACTCCTCACAGTCCAGCTCTGCTATCTCCGCTGCCTCAGTCGTCTCTGGCGCGTCAGCGGACTCCGGCGGAGGAGGCCACTCAGCAGAATCCTCCTTCGCCTCAGCTGTCTCCGCCGCCTCAGCAGACTCCGCCTCCTCCGCCGTGTCAGCGGACTCCACCTCCTCCGCCGCGTCTGCGGACTCTGCCTCCTCCACCGCGTCAGCTGACTCCGCCGCCTCAGCAACGGCGGAAGAGAGCTGCCGCCGCTCCGGCGGCTAGCAGTACAACAGGGAAGAAATTCAGAGCATGTCCAAGCCCCAGGGCTCCTGCCAAGTTACCATATGAGATGACTGATGAGGAAAACAAGGACATCGTGGCTGCCGATGTGAAACGCCAGTTTGCCCCGAAACGTCCAACTCCAAAGGAGAAAATAGATCCGGTAAAAGTGAAGCGCTCTCTGGATGCCCTTAGGCGACCACCACCGCCTCCGCCGCTATCACACTATGACTGCTGTATTGAAAAGACATTTGATGAAGCGCAGCGGTCGGGAAGTACTAGCAGTGCTGCAAGAAGAAGTGCGAAAACAATTCCCCAGCTCGGCGAACAGGAAAAGCAATTGTGCCCCCCGCTCAAGGTGTTTATCGATATCGCTAATGATCCGGGGGTAGCGGCCGGTGGTCTTGATCTCACTCTTGGTGATTACGTAGACGATAATGTACAGTTCGAATTGGCTGAGGTAGTAACCTTCAGATACGAGCACAGGAAGCCTCTCGTCAAACCTGAGCAGCTCCCGCATCTATCAACGATGATCGAAGATTGCATGACTGGTACTTAAAAACCTGCAAGGATGGGACCGACGGTATCTTGCTGGGAATTAAAGATGATCACGACTTCATTGGAGTCGACGTGTTGTACGTTGAATTTGAAGAATTATTTCAGTTATACAATCAAGACGCCCTCGACAAAACTCTCATGACTTGCTATTGTCTGTAAGTATTATTTCTGTAATTAAGTCTCTAGCTCAGCTCGTTCATTGCATGTATAATTATCATCACTATATTATGCAGATTGAAGACCGTCGAATGCAATAGAGGACAAATCTATGACATTGGGTTCATTAACCCAAATACCGTAAATGAATATACGGCACAAAAGAACCCCGACGAAACTGAGAAAAACTTGCTAAAGGCATTACTTCGACAACAAAACAGAAGGGAAATACTCTTTCCTTACAACTTCAAGTGAGTGTTACTGTTTTGTGCATATTCTGTTTCGCTTACTCGAGGTTAAGTATAATCGATGAGTTGTGCGTGCGCAGCTTCCACTTTATTCTGCTAGCCATTCAGCTTGACGCGGGACAAGTAATTGTCTTCGACTCGAGACGTAAAGAGCCTAAGGAGTGGGCGGACATGAGTGAAATGCTCCAGAAGTAAGTTCAATCATTATCGCACCATATCGGCAACTTTCATTCATTTCCTGATATCAAGTAATCATTTTCGTTGCCGGACAGGGTTTGGAAAAAGTTCACCAGCAAGGTTAAGGGTGAATGGATAAAGGAGCTGCGATTTACACACCCCAAAGTAAGTAGTACTAACTAGTTCCGCGCATCTCTCATTGATTCTAGTTTCAATACCATTATCATGCTTGGTTATCATTTTGATTGAACTCTATTCTCGTAAAGTGCTTGTGGCAGGCACCCGGAAATAATGTATGTGGATACTACGTTTGCGAGTTCATTCGCCACTCGACCTCTGAGCGGGGCAGATCTTGATGACAATTTGAAGTACGTAAACAATATTCACAATTTTATTTTATTACCATCAATTGTGTTGAGTTTAATTCATATATATGTATTGACCCCCTTCTTTAAATTAGATCTGGAAGAAGCGGAACGAACTCCTACCAAATGATCGCATAAAAGCCATTCAATAGGAATTGACGGGATTCTTTGTTGAGCACATCATACCCGAAGACGGAGAATACCATCGGGAATTGCAATGCGATTTTGGTAGATGATGTTAGGGATCTTAAGAGATGTTATATTGTAGATATGCATGATCATGTACTATATGTAGTAGCGTCGGATAGATATACGAAAACTTGTTGTTCGACCAAGCACGGAGAAAGAGAGGTCACTTCTCTCTATATATGTTCATGACGATGTTGTGTAATGGTTCCTTCATTTGCTATATGTAGTAGCTAGCGTCGAGTTGAGTGGAAAACATAAAATAAAAATGAAACCCTAAATGTAAAAGAATTGAAGGGTAAACACAAAAAGAAAAGGGGAAACACAATATGAAAACCCCAAAACCCTAAACCCCTCCTTAAAAAAATAAATACCCCAGCACCTGCAGCTGGTGACGCGTGGCTGCCTTTTAGTTCCGGTCGGTGTTACAAACCGGGACTAAAGGTCCTCCTGCCTGGGCGCCCCACAACGGCCACGTGGAGCCCCTTTAGTCCTGGTTCGTAACACGACCGGGACTAAAAGTGGTGGGCATTAGTCCCGATCGTTTAGTCCCGGTTGGAGAACCGGGACTAAAGGCCTTCTGGAACCGGGATTGATGCCCTGTTTTCTACTAGTGGATCGAACCCTCCCTCTCGATCGAACCATTTTCTCTCGCTCGTTCGCGAACTGGGCTGCCTTTAGCCAGCCCATTATGGCGCTAAGACATGCCAGCCAACTATTTCAGCCCAAGCTAGCGATGGTGAAGCCAGCGACGCTGCCGAACGGGCATGATTCGTTGCGTGGAGCAAGAAGCTACAATCAGAAGCTGAATTTGGAGAGTTTTTAGAAGCGGGAGAGTTTCAAAACAGGCCCTAAATCTCATACTTGTATATTTTAATGACTTTTGAAAGTCGCTGAATGATGCCAGGACAATGCTAAAACACAACACAACAAACTCAACAACAAAGATGAGTCTATCGAGATAGAGCTTGACATAGATGCCATCGTCGATGAGCGTCTGCATGATGGCCCTGATCCAATGGGGTATCCATCAAGGGTCGGGCGCGCGAGAAGGTGATTGCGATGGCAAGGGAGCAGGGAGCGGGAGTGCAGTGTCGGACGAGGAGTAGTCCTAGTAGGATATTTGGTAGGGTCAGCCTATCTGGCCGACGTGGCGGACAGTCCAGACTCCCCTACTCCTCCCTTTCATTTGGGATCAGACTGGGGGATACCTGACAGTCAAGACTGTCCATGCCGAAATGTGGAAGTTCATTGGATGGTGTTTTCGGTTCGAACAGTCTGGTCCAAAACTATAGGGGTGATAGGGGTTACGCATTGGAGATGCCCTAAAAACTAGCATTCTTACGTAACCAAGATCACTGTCAGTGCTGCCTTGATGACGACACTCTTTCTTTGCATTTGGATCTTCTAGGGGAGGAAGAGATAATGACTTCCACGCACGTGACGATGATGCACTGCTGTTTGGGGATGTGGCTAGTTAGTTTGAGGGTTTAATTCACTAGGGAGCTATACTGCCTGCAATGACGGTGTTTGCCCCGTGCCTATTTGACGAGTGAGGCAAGAAGGTGTTGATGACTAGGGTGCTAACTTTGAGCAACTCTAGCAGAGTCACATATTCGCAGTCTTCATAATGTATATAAAGTGTACTTCATGACGTTTTCGAGGTTGTGGATGAACACAGAGTCGCCATAATGCGGTCTTCATATTGTTTTTCTTCTTTCTACCCAATTACAACAATTTAGATCAAATAATTCAACAAATACTATTACAAACCACTAATGTGAATAAAACAAATGATCCAAATTAATAAACACTTCGGATGCAACAAATCTGATAAAAAATTGTTTAAGTAAAAATAAATGAGTTCTAAAAAAACACATTATCTCCCAGTTAGCCGCCGGTGGTGCTCAATGAGATCCTCTTTCGGCTGATGATGGGAGGCCCGATCTTCAATCTTCAGGTACGCCTCATGAAATGCTTGAATGCGGTTTTTGTATCTACGAGGCATGACAATTATGCCAATATTTTCATAGTCAATGGGACTTGACATATCCCTCTAATCTTCGGTGTGTAGGATCACACAACGTGTCATGAACACTCCATAGTTGCAAACCCTCACCACAATTTCAGCTAACACTTTCGTGCACTTTATAACTGTATCTTCAGCCATTTGAAGATACTCATCCAATGCATATGCAAGAGTGCCATATGCAATCATCTGAAGTGTCGCAACCCTCTTATGGAAGAGGGAAAACCCAGTCATTTCTCCATTGCCGGAAGAACGGCTCATTGGCTTCCATGTCGTCGACAATTCCACAAAACAACAGTTCAATCATGAGGAAGTGTCGCTTGAACTGTTGAACGCATAGGCAGGGAAGGTGCAACCCAGCAGAAAGTAGTCGCGCATGAGCTAATCATGGCCTTCGATTCTATTCCGGGGAATCATCATACACTTGTTTCTTGTTGTTTATATTTATTTTGACTTTTTTTTCTTGTTTCTTGTTGATACAACAGCACAATACTAATTATCCACCACCGGATCAAAGGTTAACTATAGTAAATAAAAAAAGGAGATGAAGAGGGGTAATTCAATTCAACTCTACCTGATCTGATCAAATGGCTAGTAGGTTGATGGACTTGGAAACCATGCTTCGGTGCCATATTGAGTTCTTTTGTCCGGATCGTCAATGACTTGGAAACCATGCAAAAATACAAGAGTTCTACTGCAGTACGCGGTGCAACGTACGGGCCGATATGATAGACTCGGCCGGGTTCGATCTTGATTCTTGAGGTACTACCCAGACTCCACGGCAACTCCGAGCCCCCGCCATGGCAGCATCGTCCGCCGGTGCCTCCTCGTCGTCGCGGGCAATCCTACCCCGCCGCATCCCCGACCCAGGCTTCTCCACCGAAGCGTCCTCCTCCTCGCCCACGTCGCGCGCTGATGGGAGCGACGGGGACGTGCTCAACGTAGACTCCCCGTGGGTGGCGGCGGCCGAGGCGGAATCCATACTGGAGGACGCCACTGCTACGGAGAGAATTCACCTTCGCGCCGTGGAGGAGGATGAAGAGGGGATAAGAGTCAACCAGGAGCGACAGCAGGACGAGGTCCAGTACGCTACTAATTTCTGATCAAACTGGATTTTTTTTTAACAATTTTGTGGTCGATCTTGACCTCACTGATGCTAAGGTTTACATGGCTTTGGCCTTTGGACGGGGGTTGCAATTTTAGTCAGATTTTTGAGAAGCTTATGGCCTCATACTGGTGCCATATTGAGTCCTTTTTTTTTGCAAGTCTGGTAGCTTAACTATTTACAACATCGACATTGTACTTTTTTTTCTTGAGGTGAACATTGCATTGTACTATTGCAGGATGAATCCTCTGTTTGCTGACTTGATCTCATTGTCCACTGCAGCTGATGGCATTGGAAGCAATATATGGGGATGACCTGGTTGAATTTCAAAGCAAAGGAGGGCTCCGGTTTTTCCAGGTTTCATGTTTTTGGCCATCAGTTTCAGTGTTGTCTTGTTTCATCTGTTCTTGGATGTTGAAATTTGATTTTCATGGGTTTCTTTCTTTTAATTCTAGATGTACATACGCTACGACTTGCATCACAGCTCTCAAGTGTGCGCTAAGTTTTCTGCCGGTGGAGAATGCCCTCACGATGGTACAGAAGACGGTGATGAACCAGAGGAATTCTCTTGCACTTTCAACCTTAACTACTTGCCTCCTTTGGTATTGACATGCTTACTTCCTCAGTGGTATCCTAGCAAAGTGCCCCCATATTTTACAATCACTGCCAAATGGATGGATGGGTCTCAAGTTTCTCAGATCTGTGAGATGCTCGATGTCATATGGGCAGAGCTCCCGGGGCAGGAAGTGGTATATCAGTGGGTTGAGTGGATCCGCAATTCGTCTTTGTCACACCTCTGGATTGATGGCAAAATAATATTAGGTCTAGACAGTCCAGCAAAGAAAACGGATAACCGTGCTATCTCAAGAGGCATCCCATTGGATTATGTAATCCCTTCGATGCTCAGTTACAGTAGTAAGAAGCGTTGTAAAGATTTTCTTGAAGATCTTCATATGTGCATGATATGCCTTAACGAGAGCAATGGTAAGCCTTTTACCCTTTTGAATTCTCTCTATTGTGCATTCATACCAACAGATGACTGACTGGAAACAATAAGAACCAGTGGGCCTATTTTTCTTTCCAATGATAGCTTCTTAGGTAACTGAATTGTCTGAATAGAAGTTCGTTCCCGGTGAACTAACTTGAGCTTTCAAACAATTAGGTTCGAACTTCATCCAGCTGCCATGTCAACACTTGTTTTGTGTCAAGTGCATGGAGACCTTATGCCGGTTGCATGTGAAGGAAGGTAGTGTGTTCCGATTGGTGTGCCCCGACACCAAGTGCAACACTTCTATTCCGCCATATCTGCTAAAGAATATTCTTAGGGAAGAAGAATTTGAACGTTGGGATAGGCTTGTTCTTGAGAAAGCATTGGGCTCAATGTCAGACGTGGCTTACTGTCCAAGGTGCTCGATTGCTTGCTTGGCAGACGAGGATAAAAACGCACAATGTCCAAAATGTTCCTTTACCTTCTGCTCAGTTTGCAAGGATCCACGCCATCCAGGGAAACAATGTTTAACTCCAGAACAAAAGCTCCAGCGCCGTCAGGTAAGAATGCAACTAAAATCTCTTCTATTTTTGCATTGGTTGGGGATGCTGAGACTCTAGCGTCTTAAACTTGCATGTATTGTTATACTAAGCAATTAATACACAATCATCCTAGTATATAACCTGTTACCAGCAGAAAACCACGTTGTGGTTTGTTGGTAAAACCTTCAAAGATAAAATATACCCCCTCTATAAACTAATATAAGACCGTTTAGATATATTAGTTTACAGAGGGAGTACATTTGATGTGCTGTTACGGAGTTACATAATTGACTGTTGCAGCATAATCATTCAGTCTTCAATTCAATGTTTGCAGGCATCAGGTAAGTTAGCTGTGAGGGAGATGGTGCAGGAAATGTTGATGATAAAGACGTTGTACAGCGATGCTAGGGCATGTCCAAATTGTCGGGTGGCCATTAGCAAAACTGAAGGGTGCAACTTAATGTATTGTGTGAACTGTGGCAAGTCATTTTGCTACCGTTGTGGCAAGGCCATGGGTGAAGGCTTTTCTGATCATTTCAGGTAGGCCATGGGTCACCGGAGTGCGTGGGGATAACTTTCTAGTGCCGGATCTGTGCCCCCGTTGTCGCAGCTTTGAGATTTGTAACTTTTTTGCGAAACAGTCAAGATGTTGTGTTATGTATTGTAAATTGAAGATCGGCGGTATAACTAGGTAAAAACCAGAGTAAAAGACATACATCTATGATAGTATCAGAGAGGTATACATATATTTAAAGAAATATTTGAGATAACCTGCAACCTTTACTTGGATGAGTACTACTGCTATGAATCACTTTGTGTACAAACTAAGGTTGCTCCACAAACGAGATGCCATACAATTGCTTGCTTTTTTTTTGTTTTTGGAAAAGGGGATGCACACAGCCAATATAATTGCTTGTATAATTGAGTATGAGTTAAACAAAGAGATGTCTTAGTGATTTTTTCCATAAAAAAGAGTACCAATTAAAGCTCATGTTTTGTACTAGCAATTTCCCCTTGAGCTACCAACTCACAGCAATACTGTCACGTGCCGAGCCCACATTAGTACCATCATCATCAGGAGTTAAACTGTCTACTGATGCATCAAAATGTAAAAATGTGCAAACTGCCTCTCTATAATAAAATGTAAAAAATTGTAAACTGTCTACTCAGTGCTATCTACAAATTCATATAACGGGCTTTCAAAAATATATGATTTATACGGTGAGCATTTATCAATTCTTACACACATATTATCACATCTATACTATAATTATCCAAACTTTTTTTTTGTAAATGAATTATCATTCCTTTTTTTTTACAATGCACAATATGCACAAACCTCACATCAATGAACTTTTGTTTTGTTTTAGACTTTTCTATACTTTAATTCCCCAAGTTATTTTTCTTCTAAAAGGATTGTCATTCACTTGTACTTTATGATTTACTTGTTCAAGACTATGGTAACACTTCCATAAATTACATTTGTTTTTTTTGAAGATGAAATACTAGCTACTCAAATACCTAAAGACAAATGGGTTAGTTATATTTCACATGAGTTTCGTTTAGTAGTATACATGCAGTCTTCGAATATTTTGCAGCTGTAGTTTTATTTTAAATGGCGTGAACTCTGATAATTAAATCTACATCTACGTTATGCATCCTATGATCGACTCCAAATTTACATGTTATAATGTGGTATATGTTCATATTTATTCATACTTTAATTATCTCTATAAGCCCCTAGGCGCAATGCACATGTACCTTACTAGTACACCAGGAAGGTTACTGATTAAACCGTCGCATAGCCTCAAGTGGTGTGCTAGTGGGCCCATCGCTCCGGTCTAGTAGTGCGCGCTTCTTTCGTTCATTCACTTTGCTCTTTATTCGTTCGCTTCGTTAGTTTTTGCCTTTTGTATTTTCACCATTGTTTATATTTTAAATATTATATATATATCAAAAAATTATAATTCAATTTTTAAAAAGTTCACCGTGCGTTAAAAAATGTTCATAAAACGAAAAACGATTGTTTGCACAATTTTTAAAAAATGCTCATAACATTTTAAAAATGTCCACATGTTTGAAATTTTGTTTATTATGATTTCTAAAAATGTTAACGAAGATGTAGACAATTATTTTTGTAACCTGTAAAAAGTGTTCGTGACCTTTAAAAATTGTTTGTTCATTCAAAAAATATTTGCGCATTTAAAAATATGTTTCAGGACAGTTTAAAAAATTCATGAAATCAAAAGAATTGTTCTGACAATTTTATAAATATGTTCATAACATATAAAAAAATGTTTGTACCATGTTAGAAAAAATGATCTAACACTTAAAACATTTTTGCACATTTTAAAAATAAATTCATGAAAATTGTAAAAATATATTTAAAAATATTTGCTGTGCATTTAAAAAATATTTTATATACATTTTGCAAAATTTGACACGCATTCAAATAAATGTTCAACGTGTATTTAAAATTTATTCAATATATAAAAGAAATGTTAATTGTATTTTCAATAAATGAAAAGGGTTCATGAATTTGACAAAAGGAAAAAAGAGAAGAAAAATAGAAAAGTACGTACTCCCTCCGCCTGGCAATAGTGTAGTACCAAAAAACGTGTTACATTATGGGACGGAGGGAGTAAGAAGTAAGAGAAAACAAAAAGAAGACCCAAAAACTGGTAATGAAAAACACAGAAAAAAGGACAACGATCTTCCCGTAAGGGATGAAAAGTTCCTAAAACCAGTCCCATTGTACATTAAAGGTTCCAAAAATCGTTCAGGTATGACTGCTATTGGGTCTAGCAATAAGCGAGATTTAGCCATGGCGGCCACAGGACCGTATGATGACTCGGAAGCAGAGGCAATGTAGCACGTAATTTCCCATCAACCAAGCAAAAATAAAATAGTTGCACTGCAGTACGCGGTGCAACGTACATGCCGATCTGACAGACTTGGGTTTGATCGAGAGGTATGACCCACTCCGACCGACTCCTTGGCAACTCCAAGCTCTCGCCATGGCCGCAGTGTCCGCCGGTGCCTCCATGTCATCACCGATAATGGTCCTCGACCCGGGCTTCTCCACCAAAGCGTCCACCTCCTCTCCCTCATCGCACGTTGATGGTAGCAACAAGGAGGAGTTGTTCGGAGTCATCAAAGTTGGAGGCTTGGGTGGCATGGTCAAGCTAGAGGTGCAGGAGGAGTTGCTTTGGGTCGTCGCTTCGGTGCCGGAAGGTCGTCGAGAATGGGCCCATGGGCAAAGAAGCGCAAAAAAGTAATCCATAATAGGCTCTTTTTTTGACATGCAGATTAGGCTCCAGTTGAGCCAAACTAGCATATGAAGGAGGACATTGATGCTCGCATTTTTTGAATTTATTTTAGATTTTCCGGCGATGTTCATTCAGTGGGAAGAGATGTTCCCGTCGACTACGAGATGTCTATGGTGACTTCGTCAATATCAAGATGCTATGCCGGCTCAGTCTCTCGGAGATGCTTATAGGGATAGGGTGTGCGTGTGTGTGTTCATCAGGGTGAGTGTATGATCTGAGCGGTTTCGTTTATACTGTGTTTTTTTCTTGAATTGTTTGGATTGTACTGTGTTAAAAAAGAAAAGGCGGAGGAGTCCTTCTATTTGACGCTGTCTGCAATGTTGAGCCCCAAAGTCCCAAAGTAATTTCCAGACCGTCGTCCGTGACACGGAAACGGAAGCAAAATACCGTAGAGTACGGCTTATGCGGTGCGACGGGCCGGTTCGATCGAGAGGTACGACACCTCCGGCCGACTCCACGGCAGCTCAGAGCTCCCTCCATGGCAGCAGGGCCCGCCGGCCCCTCCTCGTCGTCGCAGGCAATTGTGGTACCCCACCCGGGCTTCTCCACCGAAGCGTCCTCCTCCTCGCCCTCGCCGTGTGATGTGTCCGTCGAGGACGTGCTCAACCTGGACTCCCCGTGGGTGGCGGCGGCCGAGGCGGAATCCAGGCTGGAGGAGGCCGCTGCTACGGAGAAAAAACACCTTCGCGCCGAGGAGGAGGAAGAAGAGGGGATAAGAGTCAACCAGGAGCGACAGCAGGACGAGGTCCAATACACTACTAATTTCTGATCAAAGTGGATATTTTTTATAACTTGCTTATGATCGATCTTGGTCTGTGGCCCTGTGCTCTGATTCATAGCTTGCAACGGAGCTTCCGTGCTCGTAGGGTAGTGATTCCAACGTTTCCATGGCTTAGGGTTGCAACTTTAGTCAGTTTTTGGAGAAGTTTATGGCCACATACCACTGGGAAGCCAGGAACGACAAGGCCTTCAGGGCCGTAGACAGAAGCTCAACTACATCATCCGTCAGACTAATCATCTCAGATCTAGACATTTGGTCACATTGGCTATCCTTGGCCGGTGACAAGTGTTATCACTGAGCTTGGAGCTCTAGCAATGGCGATGAAATGACGCGAGACTAAAAACTGTTTTTTGTGCAGCACAAGCTCTGCTGCTTTTCTCCTCCTCTCTTTATTCACTTGGCCCTGATTGGATTGGCGTTTCATGGCGCAATACCCCTGTAAAATATACAGACCTTCGTCGGTCGTTTTTCTTTCCAGCTCAAAATCAAGTGTGGCCGGTATTATACACCTGTAAAACAAATACATGTGTATAAAAATACCCCCATGCCAAGCGCGGCCTTGGTGAACGGGAAAAAGGATCGAGAACAGCCCGCACTACTGGATCGTGCCATCCCACGATCATGGGCGTGCTCGCGCCGTGAGCTAAGGCCTCGGGATCGCACATGCCGCGTCCTCAGGCTCGACTAACTGAAAGCAGGAAAGTAGCTGACAGACGAAACTGAAAAAATGACGCTACTGCTGCAGCCCAACTAACCTACTGAAACTACTCGGCCCTAATGACCTGTCACGCTAGATTATTAGCTAACAATCTCCCCCTAAGCTAGTCGTGACAGAAGGCCTAAACCTCAATCATGCCAATGCGTGCATGCAGCTCCTGAAACCGCCTGCGCCCAAGTGACTTTGTGAAGATGTATGCGAGCTGATCGCCGGTGGCAATGTACTCAACCTTGATCCTTCCCTCTTCAACGCACCTTCGAATGAAGTGGAACCGGACGTCGATGTGTTTGCTTCGGTCGTGGAAGACGGTGTTCTTGCACAGCTGGATCGCCGACTTGTTGTCGATAAGAATGGTGGTGGCGCCGGCCTCCTTCATGAGCAGATCACTCATGAGCCTGCTCAGCCAGATGCCCTGGCACGCCGCAGTCGTCGCGGCCACGTACTCAGCTTCACATGAGGACAGCGTGACAATCTTCTGCTTCTGCGATTGTCAAGTGATCGGCGCTCCTCCAAGGAAGAAGAGATTGCCGGACGTGCTCTTGCGATCATCAATGTCGCCGGCCATGTCCGAGTTGTTGTACCCAACGAGCTCGCCGTTGCCGCCCTTGAGATACCTGCACCCATACATGTGGGTGCCTGCAATGTAGCGTAGCAGGTGCTTGACTGCGGCGAGATGCGCAGTAGTCAGCGTCTCCATGAAGCGGCTCAGGTACCCCACCTCGTAGGTGATGTCCGGCCGTGTGTGGGTGAGGTAACGGAGCCCCCCAATGATGCTGCGGTAGTCGGTGGCGTCCACACGCGGTTCCGGCCCCTCCTTGCTCAGCTTGAGACGCGGCTCCATGGGAACATGCACAGGATTGCAGTCTGCCATGCCCGCCCGCTCCAGGAGCTCGCCGGCGTACGCCGCCTGCGACAGAGTGATCTCCCCGGCTCACTGCTTCACCTCTATGCCTAGGTAGAAACTGAGCAAACCAAGATCACTCATACGAAACCTGGCCATCATCTCCGTCTTGAAGCTGTGGATCGCCTGGGCGTCGGCTCCGGTGACGATGAGATCGTCGACGTACACGCTGACCAGGAGCCGCGTAAGCCCTTCGCCTCGTGCGTACATGGCGTGCTCCGACGGGCAGCTCGCGAACCCAAGCTGCTGCATAGTGCAGTCGAGCTTGGCGTTCCAAGCCCGTGGCGCCTGCCGCAGCCCGTAGAGCGCCTTGTGAAGGCGATATACCTTGAGCTCCTCGCCTCTCCGCGCGAAGCCAGGTGGCTGCGTGACGTAGACCTCCTCCTTGAGCTCGCCGTTGAGGAAGGCCGACTTGACGTCGAGGTGGTGTAACTCCCAGCCGCGCTGTGCCGCCATGCCAACCATGACGCGCACTGAATCCAGCCTCGCCATAGGCGCAAACGCGTCGTCGTAGTCCACGCCCTCTTTCTGCACGAAACCCCTTGCCACGAGCCTCGCCTTGTGCTTGACCACGACACCGGCGGCGTCTTTCTTCAGTTTGAACACCCACTTGAGGCCAATTGCCGTGTGACCTGCAGGCAGATCAGTGAGCGTCCATGTACCATTGTCCTCGATTGACGCTAGCTCCTCCAGCACAAGGTTTTGGATTCAGAATGGACGAATTTTCTCACTAACGGAATGACCTACTAGCCGTCGGCATAGGCCCAAACCCCGTCGGCAAAGGGCTATGCCGACGGCTGTCGTTGGCATCATTTGCGTCGGCGTATCCCTGTGAACCGTCGGCATAGAAAAGCCATCGGTATAGACACCTATGCCGACGGCTTTCCATACGGCCATCGGCATATCTTCCCCGTCGGCAAAAATGGCGAGACGGCAGCTGACAACGCCGTCACTAAGTCCACCCAGTCAGTAGGCGACACATGGCGCTGATATGCCGACGGTCAAACCATCGGCATATCCATCAATCTATGCCTACGGCAAGGCCATCGGCATATTAACACCACGTGTCGCCCCCTGATTCGCCTCGTGGTGACGCACCTATGCCGACGGCAAAGCCGCAGGCATAGCTTGAAACACGTATGAAAAAAAATGGCTGCCCGACAGCCGATGAGCACGGCGAGCAGGGACAGCGACACGCAGGTCGTGTTCGTCCAGAGGCCAGCCGTCATGCGGCTCCGACGAGCAGCGCGTCTTGCCACACCGACGTCCTAGGTTTCCGGCGAGCAGCACATCCTGCATCTGGTGAGCAACGCGTCCTGCGAGCAGAGTTCCGACGAGAGGCACCACAGCTCCCTCGACGGTGCTGCTCGTGCACCTTGGGCCTAGGGTCTGGAGGGTCTCGGACCTCACATGGCTCACTGGCGCTCAGGCATCACGGTTCCCTCGGCGATGGAGGCGAGCGGCCGAGGCGAACGGCCGGTGGGGCACCACGGCTCCCTCGGCGGTGGAGGCGAACGGCCGAGGCGAAGGGCCGGTGGGGCACCACGGCTCCCTCTGCAGTCGAGGCGTGCGGCAGGTGGGGGCGAGCGGCCATTGGAACGCGATGGCGGTGGGGCCAGCCGGCGGCGGATCCGTAGGGGCGAGCGGCGGCGGCGGATCAGCAGGGGAGAGCGGCGGCGGCGGATCCGCAGGGGCGAGGGGCGACGGCTTCGTCCGGTGGGGGCGACAGCTAGAGACGAGCGAGAGAGAGAGAGAGCGCGTCGTGCGCAGAGAGAGAGAGCGCGCGTCGTGCGCAGAGAGACGAGCATGAGAGAGATGAGGGAACGAGCGAGAGAGAGATAAGATCGAGGGGAGAGGATAACGTGCGGTGGACGTGGGGTGGTGCACGCACCCAGCCATCCACGTCATCGATCCAGGTGAGTGGGTGGCCAGCCAATAGGAACGCTTCATTTTTTGTGCTTCTTTACGTATTTGTTTTGCTAGATTTATTAGGTTTATTTTTACTAAATCTTTTCAAACTTTTTCCACACATTCTATGAATCATAAACTGACATCCTGCCAAATTTCGTATTTTTTTAATTTTTTTTGAATTTTTTAGAATTAAAAAATTGATAAACTCATTTTGCCTAGAGTCATTTGAGAAATTTTACGCAAAGTGGTTTCTCAAATCATATATGATGGCTTTGGGGTATGTGTAGGCCTAGTGCAACCAAAGGAGGGGCAGGCTCCACCACCGAGGGGCGAATGTACATCGGCGGCAAGCCGAATGTAGCCATTAAAATCCATTGAAAATCATATGATATCGGAAATCCTTGGGACCTGGCACGGTGTCGTCATATGGCCCTTGTAGGGTGTGTTAAAAGTTTGACCGCGTTTCGCAGAAGCCTGACCGGAGGCCGCTTCTAAACTGCACCATGTCCGAGGTAGTATCAGGCTATATAGAGAGAACATGTCCGGATTGTGAAGGAAGTGCGCTTCACGTTGTTCTGTTGTACTCGAAACTTCTCGTGCTCTCAAAGGGGGCCATTGCATGACACGTGTCAGGACATGGCATTTTTCGGGCGCGCCTGCAATATTTGAGAAATTTATTGCATCTTTAGGGTTTCAATGCGGGAAATTGCCGACGTGCACGGCGGCCACCTTAAATGATGTCAAGAAGTGGTTTGTAAAATCATGTATGATGTCTTTGCAGTTTTTGTAGGCCTAGTGCAACCAAAGGAGGGGCATGCCCCACCACCGGGGGGCAAATGTACCTCGGCGGCATGCCGGATCTAGCTGTTAAAATCCACAAAAAAATCATACGATGCCGGAAATCCTCGGGACCTGGCACGGTGTCGTCATATGGCCCTTGTAGGGTGTGGTAAAATTTTGAGCACATTTAGTAGAAGCCTGACCGGAGGCCGCTTGTAAACGGCACCATCTCCGAGGTAGTATCTGGCTATCAAGAGAGAACGTGTCTAGTTTGTGAAGGAAGTGTGTTGCCCGTTACTCCGTTGACCTCGAAAATTCTCGTGCTCTCAAAGGAGGCCATTGCATGACATGTGCGAGGATATGGCATTTTTCGGGCCTGCCTGCAATATTTGAGACATTTACTGCACCTGTAGGGTTTCAATGCGGGAAATTGCAGGTATGCATGGCACCACACCCCGGAGCCTTGGGACGGGCTTTGACCAATGGACTTATCCACCTGGTTGTGATAGATCAGCCCATGGGAAGACTCCAGAACAAGGTCCGGGCCCTACCCACCACAAGATTCCCTCCGCGTCGAACTGACGCGGTCGTTTCCCCCCTCCAAGTGCTGGCGGCAGCACCGTCCGTGATGGAGGTCACACTCCAGAGCTCCGCACCGGGTGTTTGCACCTGCCACCACCCTTCCAGGGATGTAAGAGGACCCAGCGCAAGATTTGGTGGCGTAGCTAGCCCCCGAAGGCCACCGACCACACTCGTAGACACACGAAGAACAATCTGTAGCGGGGGATGTTTGAGCATACTCTTGCATCTTAAAAAAGTTTAAGAAATTGCCATGCATCTTATATGACATGTGTCTGTACTGTATAAAAATTTCATGAGTTTATCATGCTCCGAGTGTTCAGGAATATTCACGCAACACCAAAACCGCAGAATTACTTCGGTGTCATCGCCGTACGTGAGGGGGGACCACACCCCGGAACCGCGTATTGCCTCTCCAGACATCCCACCACACTCTGGAACAAGGTCTGGGCCCTACCCACCACAAGATTCTTTCCGCGTCGACCCGCCGCGGTCGTTCCCGCCGCCAAGTGCCGGCGGCAGCGCCGTTCGTGACGGGGTTCACACTCCGAAGCCGCTGTCCTTTCAAGATTTTGATAAAAAAACATATAAAATTTGTCAAAATCGATGCAAGTATCAATTACTTGTGATTTTAATAAATTATAAGTCCCTATACGCAAAAGTACACGAGGTCACATTTCTAGCTTGCTCAAAAACAAAAACATATCGGATATTCATAATGTATGGAAAATTCTACCCCAAATCGATATATAATTTGTGGATGTTTAAGTTTCGATAAGTCAGATTTAAATTAATCAAATTTTAATATTTAACAAATAAAAATAATTTAAAAGAAAAAGATAATATCTATGCCTATGACAAGGCCGTCGGCATAGTTTTGGTAAGTCAGATTTAAATTAATCAAATTTTAACTTTAAAAAATAAAAACAATTTTAAAGGAAAAAACAGATAATATCTATGCCTACGGCAAGGCCGTCAGCATAGTATTGCCATGTGGCAGTTCCTGAAAAAAAATAACAGATAAAACATATGCCGACGGCCGCCGTCAGGGCCGTCGGCATATATTTGACGGTGTTAGGCTGCCGTATGAGACCGGGTCACCAGGGCCATCTATACGCCGACGGCCTCACTGTACCGACGGCTGCCGTCGGCGTAGGTAGAGATATGCCGACGGCCTTTCTATGCCTACGGCTGCCGTCGGCATAGTCTGAGGTACGCCGACGGCCTTTCTACGCCTACGACTTACCCTAGGCCGTCGGCATATCTTTGTCTATGCCGACGGCCCCGACAAAAAGCCGTCGGCATAGAAAAGGCCGTTGGCGTCTAGGTTTATTCTGGTAGTGTCTCATGGGGGGGCGAGATTCTCGGTTACCACGGTTACCGAGAAATACCGAATATATTTCGGACGAAATTTATTATTAAATTTTGAATTCAAATTCTTTTGGTCTAGATATAGATAAAACTTGAACCAGTATTGGTCAGAAAAGCGATAGTATCACAGTGGAACGTCTACACAAGCCAGGCACAGAGGCTGCGAGTTCGACTCCTTGGGTCCTTTCTTTTTCACGTACATATTTAAAAAATTAAACAAAAAATGGTTATGCAAAAGAAGGGGACTCGAACCTGCGTCGTCCTGATGACGGAAGTACACGGTTACCACCACGCCAGAGCTAACTCTAGTGATATTCTTGAGATGTTACCATCTTGTTGTATATATTGAAGGTAAAAATTCAAAAAAATCGGGATTTTTGCCCGGGATATGTCTTTCTCGTGGGGCGGCGAGATACTCGGTAACCGCCCGGTAACTGTTTTTCTCGGGCGATACCCAAAACCATGCTCCAGCATCGCCCTTCGCTAGCTCTCGTGAGGCTCTGCTTCGGCAAATGTAGCTGGTTCCTCCTCGGCCAGCAGCAGACGCTCCGCTGGTGCAGTTGACTAGGCCGCCCCGCCGTATACGTCCGTGACACAGCGGAAACGATGCCCCGCGAACGGGTCGTCGTCGGTGTCGAACGAATCGAGCCGCGTTGCGGGCGGCGTGACAAACTCCACTTCCCCTGGAGCCTCGTCGGGGGGCGTCCCGCCGCCAGGCCCATCCGGAGAACTCGTGGGCGTGCTGGACCGCGGCGTTGCTGAAGATTCGGCCACGACCGCGCTCTGGGGCGTGGCGGGAGATTCGGCCACGTCCGCACTTTTCGGCGTGGCCGGAGAAGCCACCGAGGTGTCGTCCTCCCCTTCTCGGTCCCCGCTTGCATCGCCCGCCGTGGTGGGTGTGACGACCCCGGCTTAATCGTGCACTAACCATACACACAAATGCACACGATCAAGCCAAAGGACTCACTTGAAGATATCACAACACAACTCTAAAACATAAATAAAGTCATACAAGCTTTATATTACAAGCCATGGCCTTGAGGGCTCGAATACATAGCTCGATGGCATACAAGTGTCAGCGGAAGCATCAGATATCTGGGTACAGATATATATATTACAGAAATAGAGACAAGCCTTTAGAAAGGCGGGGCAAAATAAAATACTACGATCGAAAGGCGTAGGCCTCCTGCCTAGGACCCTCCGAATCCTACTCCTGGTTGTCGGTCGGCTCCTCGTAGTAGTAATTGCCGAGAGGGTAGTAGTAGTAGCCATAGTCGTCGACAGGGGCAGCTACCTCAGGGGCTCCGTCATCTGGCGGCGACATATGGATATGGGGAGAAAAGAAAGTAAAGCAAACGTGAGTACTCATCCGAAGTACTCAACAAGCAAGGATCTACACTACATATGCAACATTTTCAAAGGAGGGATGTATATGTGGACTGGGCTGCAGAAATGCCAGAATAGAGGGGGAAAGCCTAGTCCTATCGAAGACTAGCATCTTCAAGCATCTTCATCGGTCTTGCAGCATTAGAAGAGTGCAGATTAACTTAATGTAAAGTAGTTGTAGTATCATCAACCTCGGCCAGAGATTCTTCCTCGACTCCCTGCGAGAAAGCAATCCCAGAGCCATACTAACCATTTAATCTCAAGTCATCAGTTCTAGTTGTACCGATCGGGATACAACTCCGAGTGTCCGTTACCGTAGGACAGGCTATCGATAGATTAGTTTTTACCTGCAGGGGTGCACCAACTTACCCACCATGCTCGCTTAACTTCGGCCGGACACACTTTTCTGGGTCATGCCCGGCCTCGGCTAAGCAACACGCCGCAACCCGACCAAATACTTAACAGAGAGGTCAGCACGCCGGACTAACCTATGCCCCCAGGGGTCTTGGGCCATCGCCCCGGACGCTCCTGCATGTTGCGTACACCGCCGGTGACCAGACATAGCAACCCCTTATACAAGTGCGGTTGCGTTCCCAGTCCAACCCAGCGTGTGCCGCTCAGTTGCTGACGTCTATTAAGCTTCGGCTGAAGTATACGACACAGAACGCCCATACTATGCCCACGTGATGGTTAGTAATATCAGGCCAGAGGCCCCTCGGATCAAATATCCAAACCGTTAGTGGATTAGGAGCGCGCGGTAACGAGCAGAGACTCACGATCGATGTGACCCCGTCGCCTCGTCTCGAGGACTTGCGGCAAGGGCTAAGAATGCCCGGCCACGCCTCGTAGTTATCTCGCGAGCACCTCTTAGGTCAACCCGACTCCATATCACTCCGCATTCATGCTCGCGCGGGTACCCCTCAGGGCCGACCCGTCTTTAGTATCAGGGTTCAGTGTTCAGTCATAGTAACCAAGTCTCCGTGTGTCTGACACCAAGGGGGAACCCTGAGGAATCACCCCCGATGGAATCCCACTCGATGTTATCATCAAGGTGAACGAAGGAGGTATCACCCTCGAGGTCCACACTTGAAGTGTTGCACGACAGCGTCGGTATCGGTGGTGGTGTAGGAGGAATCACCCTCGCTTACCACGACCGATAACTAACCTACAAGGTTACCTTCAAAAGTGCTGACGAGGTATCACCCTTGGCACTCGATAGTAACCCAGTAGTGTCGGCAACTAAGGGGAAGTGACGTGCGGTGTCGGGGCCTGGTCTTCAATCCCGTTGCTCGGGTCTTCTGAGAATCCAGTGGGGCAGTCGGGACAAGTGGGTCTCTGATAGGGCTCTATCCATCCTATACTAAACAGTTTAGGATAACAGGAAGGTAACAACAGTAGGCTACAATTAAACAGGCTATGCAGCAGATATAGGACAACAACAGCAGCAGTAACTTCTAATGCAAGCATAAGAGAGAAGAAAGTGGGCGATATCGGAATGCTCAAAATGGGGGTGCTTGCCTGTCTGCTCGACGGCAAGGGCAAGGTCGTCAACTGTGTCGTCGGGCTCCTGAGCAGCGTCGGCCTCGGGAGCTACGTCGACGTCGGGGTCTACCGAGAGAGAAGAGGGGAAAGAAACATATAAATACACAGCTAACGATGCAACACAGAACATGTCATGACTAAGATGCAGTGCAGGGTTGCCTGAAGTATGCCTACGTCATTTTTAGTTATTATAGGATTAACGCGGGATTTCTTAATCGGAGTGTGTGCACTAGTCATATAGCGGAATTGGGCTCGGAGTTACGAGTTCTCCTACGTAGGGGGTTATGGCATGGAAACAGACGGCACGATCAGACTTGTCTCGTCGTTCTGAGCAACTTTCATGTTTTAAGTTTTTCGATCTGAGCTACAGTTTAAAAGTTATTAATTTTCAAAGTTTAAATGATTTTCTAGATTTATTTCTATTATTAATTCAACATTATCCAGAACAGTGATTGTGTGATGTCAGCATGACGCAGAGATGACATCAGCAGTCAACAGTGGCGCTGACCTGGTCAAATCTGACCTGTGGGTCCATTGGGACCCACATGTCAGTCTCTGTGACTAAATAGATTTTAGTTAAAACAAATCAGGGGTTAATTAGCAGCTGGCCCCACCTGTCAGTGACTCATTAACTAAACTAATTAACTTTTAATTATAAAAAACATTTTTTAATTAATTAAAATGCGGTGGGGCCCGCATGTCAGTGGGTGGGCTGCCCAGTCAGCACAGTTGACTGGGTCAACTCAGTCAACTGGGCCCCATGGTCCACGGTCAGTGGCTCAGGGATGGGGCCCACCCATGCCACGTCGGCGACGACGCCGGAGCGACGCCGGCGACCAGAAAATGCGGCGGCGCGCGTCGGACGTCACCGGAAAACGTGCTCAGGCGACCGTTTCGAGCGGGGTTGGTCGCGTTTGAACGGGCGTGAAGAGCCGCATCCAGTGGTGACACTGGTTCGGCCGGAGATGGGGTAAATTGCCGGCGGCGAGCGACGTGGCGGACGCCGGCGTTCGGGCGAAGAAGGAAACGGCGAGGTAGTGCGCCGTAGCTCGAGCTAGTGGGCTAGTCGTGCTCTACGCATGCAGGCGAAGCTGTTGGACGCCGGTATGTGACCATAAGGTCACTGGATCCTTGCCGGCGGCGAGGTCCACGGCGACGGGCTCGGACTCGCGTGGACTAGTAGCTACGGGCGCGCTGGAGCAGAAAGAAGGGCGCGGGAAGGGGCTGCGGCTCACCTTGCGGCACGCACGACGGCCCGTGAAAGGTTAGTAGCTGCAGAACGGCGGGGCTCGTCAGGGATCACCGGAGATGCCGAAAACGGGCGCGGCTCGATCCGCAACCAACGTCGTCGCCCAGCCCGAATGGCGCTCCGCAGGTGAGGTAGTCGATGTCGCTGTGCCTTCCAGACATGGTCGCCGAACTCGGGGACGCCGGTGGCCACGAGGACGATGGAGCTGCGGCGGCGGCGGTGCTTGGCCAGAGAGGGGAAGGAGAGAGCTAGCGCCGGGGAGACGGAGAGAAGTGGCGAGGGGGTCCAAGGGGGATGGACGGGCTTGACCTTATCCCCTTCGCTGCCCTGTAGCGTCGGTGGCTGCCGCAGTGTCGCCCTGTCGCCGGCGCGCGCGCGCAGCCACGGGCGCGGCGACACGACGAAGGAGAGAGAGGGAGGTTGGGCTAGATGGGCCGTTTCGGGGCACTGTGCACTTAGGCCCAGTGCACAGTGCCTCGTTATGTTTTTCTGTTTTCTGTTTTGTGTTTTTCTTTTATTTCTTTTCTGTTTTGTATTAGTTAGGACACTTTTGCACTTTTGTAAAATATGAGACTAGGCCCAAATATTACAATGCAATATTCCTTGTCACCAAAAACTTGTTTGAGCAGATTTGGATTTCATTTGAATTTGAAATGAATTTAATTAGATTAAATAATTCTGTTTTGGTGCTGTTTCATGTGGTTTGAGTCATTTAACCAATCCAAGTATCATTGGTTATATTTTTTTATGAGTGTTTCTGGAATATTTGCTATTTAGTGAACATTTTTCCAAAGGTGTTTGAGCAAATTTATTTTGCACTTTTGAATTTGAGTTGATTTTCAGAATGGAGTTTGAATTGTTTTGATTAACCACTATGACTAGGCACTGCAAATGATATGACTTGGCATTATTAGCAGTTGAACACAGTGACTAATACACAGGGGTGTTACAGTGGGCGCCCCCTACGCTTCAGTGGTGAGCGGGAGCTCGTGGTGGACGACGAGCGGCTCTGCCGTGAGCTCGCTGGCGGCGCCCCAATCCCAGCTCGCGCCCTCGTCGAACACCACATCGCGTGACGCGTACACGCGTTTGGTCAGTGGGTCGTACACTCTGTATGCCTTCGAGCCCGCTTCGTAGCCGATGAAGACCATCTTCGTGCTGCGGTCGTCGAGCTTCTTCAGCCCGGGCCGCGTGTTCTTAACGTAGGCAATGCAGCCAAAAACGCGCAGATAGTGCACGGCGGGCTTCTTGCCATGCCACACCTCATACGGGGCCTTGCCGTCGACGATGCGGGTGTAGGATCTGTTGGGGATGAACACCGCAGTCACCACGGCTTCCCCCCAGAACCAGCTTGGCATGTTCTTTGCCTTGAGCATGCTCCTGGCCATGCCGACGACGGTCTGGTTACGCCGCTCCACCACGCCGTTCTGCTGCAGCGAGTAGGGCGCAGTCAGGTGCCTCTGCACGCCCTCATCAGTGAAGTACTCGCCTAGCGCAGTGGACGTGAACTCGCCGCCCCGGTCTGTCCGGAACGTGCGCAGCTGTGCTCCCCGATCCGCCTCAACGGCGGCGGCGAAGCGCTTGATGCTTACCGCGGCGGCATCCTTCGCAGGGAGCATCACGACCCACATGTAGCGACTGTGGTCGTCGACGACAAGCATGAAGTAGCGCTTCCCGCCGGGGGTGGCCGGAGTGATGGGCCCGCAGAGGTCGGCATGGACTAGCTCGAATGGCCCTGTCGCGCGGTAGCGAGCCTGGGAGGGGAACGGAGCACGCCGTTGCTTCCCCACCAAGCACGCGTCGCAGATCTGCTCGACGTGGTCCACCAGTGGCATCTCGTGCACCATGTCCGCGCGCCCCATGCGTCGAAGTGCGTCGAAGTGCTGGTGGCCGAACCTGGCGTGCCACCTCCATGCCTCATCGCCTTCGTGTGCTGCCAGACAGACAGGGTGTGTGATGTCCAACCGTACAACATACAGGCATCTGCCGTTTCGGCGTACCTGGGCCAGCTCATGCTAACGGTGATCATACAAGGTCAGGACGCCGCCATGGATCTTGGTGGTGCAGCCGTGCTCGTCCAGCTGCCCGAGGCTGATGATGCTCGTCTTGAGGCGCGGGATGATGTAGACGTAAGTAAGGGCGCGATGGTCGCTGCTGCGCATGGTGAACGTGACCGTGCCACGGCCGTGGATGGCCACGCTGGAGCCGTCTCCAAACCTGACGCTGCCGGTGACACCTTCGTCCAGCTCCGCGAACGCCGCACGATCGCCGGTCATGTGGTTCGACGCGTCGGTGTCCAAGAACCACCGGCCATGCACGGCGCCTCCTCCATGCCCAGGTTCGCCTCTGCATGCTCCTTGTTGAGCATGACCCTGCTCCCCTGCGTTCTGTGCCGGGGTCATGGCGATCACCACCATCAAAAGTGTCGGGTCGTCATCATGCCCGTCTGCGGCGTGCCCGCCTTGTTCGGCGAGGTTCGCCTCTGCGCGCTCCTGGCGGATGCGCGTCTTGCACTCGCGCGCCCAATGCCCAAGCTTCTTGCGGTGGTGGCACTGATCTGTGGGCTTTGCGCGGCTGCCGGATCTGCGTCGACCGCCGCGTCTACAGCCTCGCCCGCGGCGTCCGCCGCCGCGCCCTGGCCCGGAGCCGCTGCCTCCGGATCCGTCGTTGTCGTGGCGTTGCAGATGCGCGTGCCACTCCTCTGCCATCATGAGGAGCTGGCCGCCGCCTGTGCCCGTGGAGTCCAGGCCGTTGCTGGAGATTCGGCCACGACCGCGCTCTGGGGCGTGGCGGGAGATTCGGCCACGTCCGCACTATTGGGCGTGGCCGGAGAAGCCACCGAGGTGTCATCCTCCCCTTCTCGGTCCCCGCTTGCATCGCCCGTCGTGGTGGGCGTCCCCTGCGCTTCAGTGGTGAGCGGGAGCTCATGGTGGACGACGAGCGGCTCTGCCGTGAGCTCGCTGGCGGCGCCTCAATCCCAGCTCGCGCCCTCGTCGAACACCACATCGCGCGACGCGTACACACGTTTGGTCAGTGGGTCGTACACTCTGTACGCTTTCGAGCCTGCTTCGTAGCCGATGAAGACCATCTTCGTGCTGCGGTCGTCGAGCTTCTTCAGCCTGGGCCGCTTGTTCTTGACGTAGGCGATGCAGCCGAAAACGCTCAGATAGTGCATGGCGGGCTTCTTGCCGTGCCACACTCGTACGGGGTCTTGCCGTCGACGCTGCGAGTGTAGGATCTGTTGAGGATGAACACCGCAGTCGCCACGGCTTCCCCCCAGAACCAGCTCGGCATGTTCTTCGCCTTGAACATGCTCCTGGCCATGCCGACGATGGTCTGGTTACGCCGCTCCACCACGCCGTTCTGCTGCGGCGAGTAGGGCGCCGTCAGGTGCCTCTGCACGCCCTCATCTGCGAAGTACTCGCCTAGCGCAGTGGACGTGAACTCGCCGCCCCGGTCTATCCGGAACGTGCGTAGCTGCGCTCCTCGTTCCGCCTCAACGGCGGCGATGAAGCGCTTGATGCTGACCGCGGCGGCGTCCTTCGCAGGGAGCATCACGACCCACATGTAGCGACTGTGGTCGTCGACGACAAGCATGAAGTAGTGCTTCCCGCCGGGGTTAGCCTGAGTGATGGGCCTACAGAGGTCAGCATGGACTAGCTCGAGTGGCCCTGTCACGCGGTAGCGAGCCTGGGAGGGGAATTGAGCACGCCGTTGCTTCCCCACCAAGCACGCGTCGCAGATCTGCTCGACGTGGTCCACCAGCGGCATCCCGCGCACCATGTCTGCGCGCCCCATGCATCGGAGTGTGTCGAAGTGCTGGTGGCCGAACCTGGCGTGCCACCTCCATGCCTCGTCGCCTCCGTGTGCTGCCAGATAGACAGGGTGTGTGATGTCCAAACGTACAACATACAGGCGTCTGCCGTTTCGGCGTACCTGGGCCAGCTCATGCTGATGGCGATCATACAAGGTCAGGATGCCGCCATGGATCTTGGTGGTGCAGCCGTGCTCGTCCAGCTGCCCGAGGCTGATGATGCTCGTCTTGAGGCGCGGGATGAAGTAGACGTTAGTAAGGGCGCGATGGTCGCCGCTGCGCACGGTGAACGTGACCGTGCCGCAGCCGTGGATGGCCACGCTGGAGCCGTCTCCAAACCTGACGATGTCGGTGACGCCTTCGTCCAGCTCCGCGAATGCCGCGCGGTCGCCGGTCATGTGGTTCGACGCGCCGGTGTCCAGGAACCACCGGTCGTCGCACGGCGCCTCCTCCGCACCCAGGTTCGCCTCTGCACGCTCCTCGTTGAGCATGACCCTGCTCTCCTGCGTTCTGTGCCGGGGTCATGGCGATCACCACCATCAGAAGTGTCGGGTCATCGTCGTGCCCACCTTGTTCGGCGAGGTTCGCCTCTGCGCGCTCCTCGCGGACGCGCGTCTTGCACTCGCGCGCCCAGTGCCCAAGCTTCTTGTAGTGGCGGCACTGATCTGTGGGCTTTGCGCAGCTGCCGGATGCGCGTCCACCGCCGGGTCCGCGGCCTCGCCCGCTGCGTCCGCCGTCGCGCCCTGACTCGGAGCCGCTGCCTTCGGATCCGTCGTTGTCGTGGCATTGCAGACATGCGTGCCACTCCTCTGCCGTCATGAGGAGCTGGCCGCCACCTGCGCCCGTGGAGCCCAGGCCGTACTGATCCTCCGCCGCCTTGAGCCGCCCGACGAGCTCTTCCATCGAGAGGTTGTCGTGGTCGACAAGCGTCTCAATGGAGAGCGTGATCTGAGAGAACTGCCGCTAGCAAATAGGTTGAGAAGCGGCCAGCTAGAGAGGGAAGCGGCCAGCTAGTAGGATATGAACACCATGAACATAAATATCATAGAGGCTATGTTGGTTTTGATTCAACTACATGCATGAACATGTGCCAAGTCAAGCCACTCGAACATTCAGAGGAGGATACCATATCATCATACTACATCACAATCATTTTAACGCAATGTTGACATTCAAGATAAATCATTATCCACTCCTAGCTATCTAAGCATGGCATGAGAAACTATAATCTCTAATTGTCATTGCAAACATGTTTGATCATAATAGGCTGAATCATGGATACTAGGTTAAACATATTTACAAAAACAGAACAAGTTGAGTTCATACCCGTTTCTCTCTGCCACAGCCAGTTCATCAAATATCGTCATTATTGCCTTTCACTTGCACGACCGAATGATATGAAAATGATAATAGTGCAATAGTGCCGTGGACTAAGCTGGAATCTGCAAACATTTTATTCAAGAGGGAGAAGACAAGGTAATATGGCTCTTTGTTAGATCAATATCAATGCATATGAGAGCCACTCAACATTTTCATTGTGATCTTCTCCTTGGTATGACTCAATAAGAAGAAAAGAATTTCAGAGAAACACACTGAAATATTTTTGGAGTTTTTTAGTTTTTCTTGAAGAAAGCAAACTAAAGAAAAATGAAAAACAAAAATGAGAAAAATTATTTACACGGGAAAACTCCCAACAAGCAAAAGAAGAACAAGGAAATCTTTCTGAATTTTCTTTTAGTGATACAGCTAATTAAGCTAGAAAGAAAAACTGAAAAGAAGCAAGAACCATTTTTTTTGGGTTTTCTCAAAGTTTTTCAAACACACAAGAAGAAAGCGAGAAGAAAATAAATCTAGCATGGATAATACAATGAAAAAGTGTGAACACCAACAACTGGAATGAAATGTATGAACATGAATATAATGTCGGTGAAAATACGTACTCCCCCAAGCTTAGGCCTTAGCCTAGCTTGGTAATCACCACTCGTAGTAGCCATCTGGTCCTATGTTGAAGTGCTGTGGTGTGGGTACCCGACCGTCCCACTCCTGAGGCTCTTCCTTTGCCTCTGCCTGGGCATTCTAGTAGACAATAATGTCCTCAGGCATGATCCTGTATCCGTCCCTGGCAATAGAATCAAACAAAGCAGGTGCAGGCAACTGAATAATATCATGGGTGTTCTCACTGAAAACCAGATTGTAAGGAATATTATTAATGGAGTTATCAATATCTATAAAATGGTGATCCCTCATCACCTGGTGAGCTAAATAAACCTTGGGTAAAGGATAATCATGTTAGCGTATCTGAACGTTAAAGTGACTCGCTAAGCGAGTAGCATAAATACCGCCATGAATTTTGCCCTTAGTTCTGTTAAGGTGCAGACGACGTGCAATAATAGCCCCAAGGCTAAAAGTGTTATCGCCATAAAGTGCATGGCGCAAGATGGCAAAGTCGGGGCACTAAGTGCACCAACCTTTTCTCTAGCAACTAAACACTTCGCGATGAACAGAGCAAAATAATGCATTGAAGGAAACTGTAAGCTAGTAGTAGTGATGCTCGACACGCCTCTCTCATCTCCCACTGAAAGAGTACGATAAAAGTCCTCAAACTCTGCAGGCCTAGGCTCTCTTATTTCCCCGTCAGAAGGGATCAAGCATATGTCACAAAAATCAGTGAGTGGTATCTGGCGAGTTTCAGCATATAAATTAAACTGCACTTCAGGTGGGTTATTCCTACTCAGAAAATGAAAATTTTGCACAAAGGAATTGGTGAGGAGATGGTATTGTTCACACTCAGCTGCGATGAAGTCGGTAAGCCCAGCATTAGCAGCAAATTGTGCGAACTCTTGACGGATTCCGGCTTCATCCATGAAGGGGTTATGCGGCCATTCGCACGGCCGCACCTCTGCCCTTCTCCGAATAGTGAGATCATTGTCCGATGATTCCCCAATGACTCCCTTAGAGCTCTTCTTGGAGGCAAACTTCCTAAAGAAACTCATCTTATTCCTATGAACAAAATTCTGAAAAATTTTAGTCCACAAAATTTTTGTCAACAAAACTTCACAAGATTGATAGCAACTACTAATAGGGATGCATAGAGGCTATATTGAGCATTCAAACTACTTAGAACTCAAAGAATTCAACATGCAAGCTCATCTACAACAGCACCAAGAGTAGCTAATTATTCAAAATATAATCCACTAAAGCAAAAACTAATTGGAGCAATGGAGGAGTCACATACCAAGTAGCAATCCACCAAAACAGTTTTGGAAACGGAGCTTCGAGCAAAGAGATCGAAATCCGCGGGTTTGAGAGCAAGAACACGAGAGAGAGAGAGAGCAATGGTGATTTTTTTCTGGAGGTAGGTGATCACATGGGCTAAAGAGATAAGTGAGGGGGCCCACATGGGGACCACAACCCACCAGGGCGTGCCCAGGTGGGTTGTGCCCACCTGGTGCACCCCCTCTGATGTTATTTGCATAAAAAATTCTTAAATATTCAGAAAAAATTCGTATTAATTTTCAGGGCATTCTGAGAACTTTTATTTTTGGGTCATTTTTTTATTGCAGGGGAAAATCAGAAAACAGACAAAACATGGCATTTTATTTTATTTAACCAAGAAAAACAGAAAACAGAAGTTGGGAACAGAAGGTGGTGCTTACTAAATTCATCAACTTCATACCTCCCAAAAATGATCCATTAATAAGGTTGATCAGGTCTTATTAACAACCACTTTCGATTAGCATGAAACCGAAGAACTTTCGTAAAACACTAAGTTACCTCAACGGGGATATGCATGTCCCCAACAATAAGCATTTCATATTTCTTGTTGGCAGTAGGTAGAGGTAGTTGAAAACTTCCAATAGTGAGTGTCGGAGATCTTTCAATAACATGAATACCATTCACTTGGAATTGTTTCTTCGGAAAGTGCACCGTATGCTCATTACCATTGATATGAAATGTGACCTTGCTTTTGTTGCAATCAATAATAGCCCTTGCAGTATTCAAGAAAGGTCTACCAAGGATAATCGACATGTTGTTGTCCTCGGGCATCTCAAGTATAACAAAGTCAGTTAAGATAGTAACATTTGCGATAACAACGGGCCACTACTAGGAGAAAGCCTACTAGTAGCGCTTGAAATACCTATAGCAGTAGCGCTGGATCCAGCGCTACTGCTAATGCGCTACAGCTAAGTTGTAGCAGTAGCGCTACCCGGACCAGCGCTACTGGTAAGTATGGTTAGCAGTAGCGCTACTCTGACAAGTGCTACTGCTAACTATTTGTAGCGCTGCAACAAAGCAAGCGCTGCTGCTAATCCAGCATTGCCGCTAGATGCCTACCAGTGCTACTGCTAGTTTTCCTGCTTTCACAGATTTATTCCCCCTCTACGTATTTGTGATGTATTTGTGCATGCTCTATACAGTAGTTTCATCAGATCATAATAAACATACACTATTCTCATCATATCATATACATACAGTAGTCTCGTCATACCATCATCATCATCATTCAACACAAATATCATCACATCTCGAAAATAGCGATACACAAGTCATGTCATGTCTCGAATAAATGCAACTGCATGGTCATGGCACACACACACAAGTTTCATCATCTCTATCTAAACCATGATGTAGAAGAGAAGAGCGATCATCATGAGCAAGAGCGCGACTATGTAGTACTTCTTGAGGCACCGGCGGTTTCGCTCCCACTCTTGCCGGAGCGTCCACCTCAAGTAACTATTTTCCGCTTCGGCTCTGCTGTCGAACCCTCTGTGGCTAGCACCAGGGTACTTGTCCACCTGGGCCTGAGCGTCTGGCCAGTGGTCGTACACTCCTGGAACCCTCCCAACGAACACGGCGTATCAATCCATCGCCATCTCTGATCTATATACCTGCATCGTCAGTTGATGAATTCAACGATAATATGCAACATAATGTACTTAAGAAAACAAAGAGGCATAATTAGCAAAATACAAGCAACCTATAGTAAACATAAATAACGAAGTTCCTCATACCCAAACTAAATAACTAGAGCGATCTATGCTAGTTTAGGAGGATGGTTTAATTACATTACAGAGTTTCACCGTGCATAAATTCAAAGTTTTGCCATAGAAAGACAGTAGTGACACATTGTCATCGATAATCAGTCCTCCGTGTCAGCGGTCCAATCTTCATAGTCAGGGAGGAAGCACCCGAGCTTGTTGAAAGGCTTCAGTTCCAGACGCTGAGCTCGTAGTAGTGTTCGGACATCATCCCGCATGATTGGCCCACGGTAGAACATCCCTGTTGGTTCGAGGACATCCTTCATGATCACTTGGGCAAGTTCACACTGTACGTGATAAAACTCAGCTCGGATTTGATGATCCGGTGTCTTTCCTATGCTTGTGGCCTAGTTGACAATCTCGGCATCATTGGTAGTAGCTGACATGCGAAGGCGTTGATTATCCCTTCTGTACTCGATCAGGTGATGCATGAGGTAGAATCCATCAGCCTTACTGGTGTACGGTTGCTGGATGCAGCAGAAGTCGGTCTTATGGCTGAAACCTAGCCCGTTCTTTCTTTGCTTTTTCACCTTGATATATCCACCAGACAGGCTGAAGGTGAACATGGCAGTATCGAGAACACTCTTTATGTGCGTGTAATCCTTTTTCTTGATGTTCTTCAATGAGTCCAAGTACATAGCATGGGAGTATCCTGGGTACAAAACGATGAGGACGCCCCCCCCCCCCGCTGCGCAAAATAATTAAACCTTAAATTATCCTCCATGCTTGCAAAGGAATGATTAAAACTTATGAAAGGATATCCATGGATGACTTACATGGGATGATAAGGCAGGAGAATTGCTTCCTTGTCCTTATTAGCGCACATGAACTCAGTGATGTACTTGCTTGCATAGTCACGGTGCTCTTTGCAAACTTCCAAGAAGCTCTCATGCATATAGTACGGGTCCATGACGCAAATATATTTTATGTTCTCGAGCCTGATGAAGTAGTTGAGATACAGCGCATACATGTGGATGAACTGGAAATCCAGCTTGGTCATGTGGAACATGTCGTATATGTAGTCAAATCGCAGGATGAACTTATCTGTGGGCCATCTCTCGATGTACAACTTCCCACCCGGCACCTGAGCCGTGTAAAGCGGATATCCTGGTTTTTCCGAGATGAGAAGGCTTTTATCTCTGGCCAGCACATCTTCATGAAGCCTCCTTAGATCATTGTTCAGTATGTGCTCTAGTGCTTTCGGAGGTAGGATTGGGTTGCCGACGACATGGAAACGGTCCGCACCTTCGACAGGTATTCTGTCTACCTCCTGGGGCTTCAGAGGCGGCTGGCAGCTTGAAGCAGCTCTGGCGCCTTTAGGGCCTTTCTTGTCTGATATCCTCCTTTGCTTCTTGGCGGGTGGCGGTAGTGAGCCCACCATACCTTCCCTAACCACCACCCCCAGTGTCGTCGGGCTAATCAGTGGACGACCCTCGGGTTGTTGCTGGGTAGAGGCGGCATCTGGAGGCGTCTCCTGCGAGGATCGCATGAAGAGAGACTTTTTTCATTCTGCCTTAGGACGTTCCGGCTCCGGCAAATCAGGCAGCATCAAGTCATCATCTCCACGCTCATATCCCGAGTCATAGTCCCCAGCCATCAATCCTTCATCGTCATAGGTGGTATTGACATAATTGATGTAGGAGATATGCCCTAGAGGCAATAATAAATGTTATTATTTATCTCCTTGCTCATAATTATGTTTATGTTCCATGCTATAACTGCTGTGGTTCCCGAGCCCGTATATCCATAAAGGCTCTGGGGAAAACCCATGTGCACGTGTGGAATAATAAACGGTAAAAAGTATTCCTAGTCATGCCTCTAAGACTAGCTCAAGTGTTGCATGATGATTATGTTTTCCCAATCATGGGCATGTCTATGCCAGCAGCTTTGAGGGCACAATGTTAGAAGAACATTTGTGTTGAATCGACCCGATTGATGTTATGCTATGAGATTCATTCGTCACAAGTTAATGGTTGATAACACAAAGATGGTTAACGTTTGCATGATTCCTCAGACCATGAGAGTATCGAGTTTCTTCATGCTTGATTCATGAACTTTGGGGTTTGTTAAACGTCATCCGTAACTGGATGGCTATTACGGCGGCTTACGGGTTCATGGGAAAGTATGTTAAGTAACTTGATAGCTCAAGATTGGGATTTGCTCCTCCGACGATGGAGAGATATCTCTGGGCCCTCTCGGTGTTAAGGTATCCATCATCGTCTGGCCAGACACTTTGTGATTTGATCACGGGGATGCTGGAACACGGTAACGAGAAAAGAGAACAATACCGGTAACGAGGTAACTAGCATAGTGGACAAGTTGTTGATCCACGGGAATGCCAACATGTCTCGCCTCGGGTATTTGTAACATATCGCGAAGCAACAGGAATAGCACACGGCAACTGGAGGTTCACTCGAATATTCATTCGTGTGGGTATAGGGGTCAATATGGGTGTCCACGGCTCCGATGTTGATCATTGATCGGAAGGGGTTCCGTGTCATGTCTATACTTCACCGAACCTATAGGGTCACACGCTTAAGGGTCATCTATCTGTTGAACGCTAGACAGGGAGTCTGAGAGAAAGTCACCGAAAATGTTTCGGACACAACGGAAGAGTTCCGAGAGGGAGAACACCGAAAGAGTTTCGGTAAAACCGAAAAGTTGTTTCGGAATATATTATTTGGTCAAAAAGGGTTTCGGCACCGCCTGGAAATTTTCAGAGGATGCCAGAATTGGTCTGGGAACTTCTGGGAATTTTCGGAGAGAAAAACCGGAAATGTTCCGAAACTGCCGTAACCGCTGTTAATGCTTTCCGCTGATGAAAACCACCGCACCGAAAATGTTTCGGATCATGCCCAGAATAATTTTAGAGGGTGCCAGAAATGTTCTGGGACCTTCTGGAATTTTTCAGAAAAAGTTTCGCGGAAAACATCTTGTCTCAGCGCGAGGGGACAAGATCCCACGAATCGGGGGTTGCATGTTTGGTGGCTTTTTGTCTAGGGAGCATGCATGTTTCATGGAGACATGTTGGTGGCTTGTTGGGGGGCCCCCCCCATGGGGAGACAAGGTGTGGGCCGGCCCAAGGGCTGCCATGGTGGTGTCCCCTTGGTGCCCCCCTTGTGTTACCATTATGCCCTTTCATGTGTGACATGAAGCTTGGGTATTTTGGTATTTCAACATCCCACCCCACCCCTTGCCTTGGCCTATAAAAGGAGGAGAAGGGGCTGCCATTCTCCCCATCCCTTGCTCTCATACACATGCCAAGATGTTATCTGGCTTCTCTCTCCCTCCCACGAAAAGAGTTTCGTAGAGCCGAAAGGCTGTCTGGGTTCCGGCAGGAACTAGTTCTGGACGGCGAAGCCCTGCCGGATAGGTGACACCGTATGTGTGCAACTCTGTAGAGAGGTCGTAGTTTCGATCTTAGTGCCCGAGGGGCTGTTCGAGAGTGCCTCCCGAAGGGCTGTCCAAGTGACGGTCCGAGTTCTGTGAGTCCTCCTGAAGGGCTGTCCGAGTGACCGTTCGGTTTTCGAAGGTCCTCCCGAAGGGCTGTCCGTGACATCGTCCGGTGGACTGTTCGACCGCCTCCCGGAGGGCTGTCCGAAGGGAAGACGAGGGTATACATCCTCGCGGTTGGGAGGTTGTAAATCCTAGCTGCGGGGATCTGCACCGCCGATCGTCATCGACTCTACTTCCGCTGCGCTACGAGTCGGTAACGAAAATGATCAAACCATGTATGCAGTCTCCATAGTGGTCCTGGGCTGGTGCGTAGGGCGGAAAATTTTTGTTTTCTGCTGCGTTACCCTACAACTACTGCAGGTAGTTGCTCCGTAACTCAGTCTGAGGAATCCAGGTTCGACCTGTGATTCACATACATACAAAGCCAAGTCCACACAAAATATGAATTTTGTGAAAGCGTGAAAATGTGAGGATATGCAAAGATACACACGGAGCTGAAGTCGTCAGATCCGTTGGACATCAGGCTATACCACAAGCGAAGCATATTTACACCGGTGTGCCACAGGTGTAAAGTGCATTAGCATTAACTAGATTATTGACTCTAGTGCAAGTGGGAGTCTGTAGGAGATATGCCCTAGAGGCAATAATAAATGTTATTATTTATCTCCGTGTTCATAATTAGGTTTATGTTCCATGCTATAACTGCTGTGGTTCCCGAGCCCGTATATCCATAAAGGCTCTGGGGAAAACCCATGTGCACGTGTGGAATAATAAATGGTAAAATGTATTCCTAGTCATGCCTCTAAGACTAGCTCAGGTGTTGCATGATGATTATGTTTTCCCAATCATAGGCATGTCTATGCCAGCAACTTTGAGGGCACAAATGTTAGAAGAACATTTGTGTTGAATCGACCCGATTGATGTTATGCTATGAGATACATTCGTCACAAGTTTATGGTTAATAACACAGAGATGGTTAATGTTTGCATGATTCCTCAGACCATGAGAGTATCGAGTTTCTTCATGCTTGATTCATGAACTTTGGGGTTTGTTAAACGTCATCCGTAAATGGATGGCTATTACGGCGGCTTACGGGTTCATGGGAAAGTATGTCAAGTAACTTGATAGCTCAAGATTGGGATTTGCTCCTCCGACGATGGAGAGATATCTCTGGGCCCTCTCGGTGTTACGGTATCCATCATCGTCTGGCCAGACACTATGTGATTTGATCACGGGGATGCCGGAACACGGTAACGAGAAAAGAGAACAATACCGGTAACGAGGTAACTAGCATAGTGGACAAGTTGTTGATCCACGGGAATGCCTACATGTCTCACCTCGGGTATTTGTAACATATCGCGAAGCAACAGGAATAGCACATGGCAACTGGAGGTTCACTCGAATATTCATTCGTGTGGGTATAGGGGTCAATATGGGTGTCCACGGCTCCGATGTTGATCATTGATCGGAAGGGGTTCCGTGTCATGTCTATACTTCACCGAACCTATAGGGTCACACGCTTAAGGGTCATCTATCTGCTGAATACTAGACAGGGAGTCTGAGAGAAAATCACCGAAAAAGTTTCGGACACCGAAAAGTTTCGGACAGCGGAAAAGTTCCGCAGAGAGAGGTCACCGGATGAGTTCCGGTGAAACTGAAAAGTAGTTTCAGGGGATACCATTAAGTCAAAATGGTTTCGGCACATGCCTGATAATTCTTGGAGGATGCCAGAATCATTCTGGAAACTTCTGGGAATTTTCTGGAAGAAAAACCGGAAATGTTCCGGGGCTGCCGGAACCGCTTCAGATGCTTTTCGCAGATGAAATCACTAAACTGGAATTGTTCCAGAACGCGTTGAAAATTATTTTAGTGGGTACTGGAAATGTTCCAAGCCCACATAAATATTTTCAGTTCGTACGGACGCTGAAAAATGTCGTCATGAATAGTGAAAGTGCTTTTTGGGAATTTTATGGAAAGCACCTTTTGGGAAATTTCCCAAAAGGCTTCTAGAAGCCTTAGGCACTAAGGAAGCCCCCTTGGGGGGGGGCCCCAAGGGGTGGCCGGCCATGGAGGGTGGAGCTCCATGGAGCTCCACATGGCACTCCTTTTTGCTTTATTCTTTATGTAAATGACATAAAGTGGGGGTACTTTCGGTATTTGTGAATGCCAACTTTACCCCTTGGTTTTCCTATAAATAGAGGAGAGTGGGCTGCCCACAAATCAATCCCTTCTCACATACAAGTGCCATTGCCATGATCTGGCTTCTCTCTCCCTCCCCGCGAAATAGTTTCGTAGAGCCGAAAGGCTGTCTGGGTTCCGGTGGGAACTAGTTCTGGACGGCGAAGCCCTGCCGGATAGATGACACCGTATGTGTGCAACTCTGTAGAGAGGTCGTAGTTTCGATCTTAGTGCCCGAGGGGCTGTTCGTGAGTGCCTCCCGAAGGGCTGTCCAAGTGACGGTCCGAGTTCTGTGAGTCCTCCCGAAGGGCTGTCCGAGTGACCGTTCGAGTTTCGAAGGTCCTCCCGAAGGGCTGTCCGCGACACCGTCCGGGGGACTGTTCGACCGCCTCCCGGAGGGCTGTCCGAAGGGAAGACGAGGGTATACATCCTCGCGGTTGGGAGGTTGTAAATCCTAGCTGCGGGGATCTGCACCGCCGATCGTCATCGACTCTACTTCCGCTGCGCTACGAGTCGGTAACGAAAATGATCAAACCTTGTATGCAGTCTCCATAGTGGTCTTGGGCTGGTGCGTAGGTCGGAAATTTTTTGTTTTCTGCTGCGTTACCCTACAATTGAGAGGGCCATCATCATCCTCCTCCATGACATCATCAGCATTTGCTTCTTCGACGGGGGCGACGTTATCTGGTACTAATGGAGGCTCTCCCTCGCGTCGTCCGCTATCAACCGCCATGACAGGTGCAGGTAATTGGGTAGGTGGGGTGGTGTTCATACCTTCTTGAGAAGCTATCATTGGTGTGATACTGGGCACCTCACACGAAGAAGAATCTTCGGCCAAGGCAAGAACCAGCTCTTGCATGCGCCAATCCGTTTAGGGGTCTCGTCGTCATCAACTGGTATCGGAGGAGGCAAATCCTGCAAGCCCACTAAGACACTGGCCATGTTAACCTTGAAGACGCCATGGGGCATCTCTCGGTTGTGGAACATGTGGTCCTTCGGCTTCACGATTGTTGCCTTTCCCACAACCACCTTCTGGCCCTTGATGTCATACAGTAGGGTGCACAGGGTATCGTCGGCCTACGAAGACATGTCTGCGACGTCAAACATCCGAAAGGCAACTGAAATGGAAGACTATAGACATGCTGGTGAAAAGGGTATGCCGCGTAATTACCGTGAGGGCGTTGAGCTCAGCCATAGACGAAGCCCTGCCGAGCATGCCAGAGACGGAGGTCAGGCTACTATGAACAGGAGCGGGACCTTTTGCGGTTGCTTGAGCAGGTGCTGGGGGTGTGATGTTCATCGAATTGCTCCCGACATAGCTAGGAAGGGGAAAGTCCGCTGGCCCTTTATCTGGATTGCTCTTCGACCAATCGATAATTGCCAGAATCAAGCTGGTAATAATTGAAGATTGGAAGTGAGCCGTGACGCCAGCCACTTCGTCATTGACCGCTGCATTGACTACCTCGAGCAACTCTTCTTTGGTCTTAGCTTTGGTCTTATTGACCGCAATCGTGACCTTCTCGTCGATGGTCTGTTGAGTGAGCAACCGTCTCTTCCTTCTTTCCTCTGGCTCCTCGTGGTAGCATGTCTTCCATGAAGCGCCATCTCCGACGCCGTGCATACGTCCATAGGACGGCGGTTGATACGTCTCCAACGTATTTATAATTTTTGATTGTTCCAAGCTATTATATTATCTGTTTTGGATATTTTATATTCATTATTATGCTATTTTATATTATTTTTGGGACTAATCTAATAACCTAGAGCCCAGTGCCAGTTTCTGCTTTTTCCTTGTTTTTGAGTTTCGCAGAAAAGGAATACCAAACGGAATAAAACTTTTGCGATGATTTTTCTTGGACCAGAAGACACCCCGGAGACTTGGAGTTCAAGTCAGAAGAGCCACGAGGCGGCGACAAGGGAGGAGGCCGCGCCCCTGCCTTGTGGGCCCCACGTGACTCCACCGACCTACTTCTTCGTCCTATATACTCACATATATTCCCAAACCCTCAGAAGCATCCACGAAAACACTTTTCCACCGCCGCAACCTTCTGTACCCATGATATCCCATCTTGGGGCCTTCTCCGGCATCCTGCCGGAGGGGGATTCGATCACGGAGGGCTTCTACATCAACTCTATTGCCCTTCCGATGAAACGTGAGTAGTTTACCTCAGACCTACGGGTCCATAGCTAGTAGCTAGATGGCTTCTTCTCTCTCTTTGATTCTCAATACCACGTTCTCCTCGTTTTTCTTGTAGATCTATCCGATGTAATCTTCTTTTGCGGTGTGTTTGCCGAGATCCGATGAATTATGGATTTATGATCCGCTTATCTATGAATATTATTTGAATCTTCTCTGAATTCTTATATGCATGATTTGATATCTTTGTAATTCTCTTCGAATTATCGGTTTGGTTTGGCCAACTAGATTGGTTTTTCTTGCAATGGGAGAAGTGCTTAGCTTTGGGTTCAATCTTGCAGTGTCCTTTCCCAGTGACAGTAGGGACAGCAAGGCACGTATTGTATTGTTGCCATCGAGGATAAAAAGATGGGGTTTACATCATATTGCTTGAGTTTATTCCTCTACATCATGTCATCTTACTTAATGCGTTACTCTGTTCTTCATGAACTTAATACTCTAGATGCAGGCAGGAGTTGGTCGATGTGTGGAGTAATAGTTGTAGATGCAGAATCGTTTCGGTGTACTTGACATGGACGTGATGCCTATATTTCATAATCATTGCCTTAGATATCGTCATAACTTTGCACTTTTCTATCAATTGCTTGATAGTAATTTGTTCACCCACCGTATTATTTTCTATCTTGAGAGAAGCCTCTAGTGAAACCTATGGCCCCCGGGTCTATTTTCCATCATGTAAGTTTCCGATCTACTATTTTCCATCGTATAAGTTTCTGATCTACTATTTTGCAATCTTTTACTTTCCGATCTATAAACCAAAAAACCCAAAAATATTTACTTTATCTTTTGTTCAGTTTTATCTATCTCTATCAGAGCTCACTTTTGCAAGTGACGGTGAAGGGATTGACAACCCCTTTATCGCATTGGGTGCAAGTGTTTGATTGTTTGTGCAGGTATTAGGTGATTTGTGCGTTGTCTCCTACTGGATTGATACCTTGGTTCTCTAACTGAGGGAAATACTTATCTCTACTTTGCTGCATCACCCTTTCCTCTTCAAGGGAAAAACCAACGCAAGCTCAAAAAGCAGCAGGAAGAATTTCTGGCGCCGTTGCCGGGGAGATCTACGCCAAGTCAAGACATACCAAGTACCCATCACAAACTTTCATCTCTTGCATTACATTATTTGCCATTTGCCTCTCGTTTTCCTCTCCCCCACTTCTAAAACAATTTTCAGAAAAATACAAAAAGATTTGCCTTTTTGTTTGCCTTCTTTCCGTTCGATCTTTTGTTTGCTTGTGTTACCATGTGCCTTCTTTTTGCTAGCATCTTCGCTTGCTAAAAGTTTATGGATCCTCATCCACTTGCTAATCTTTTTAAGAGATCCAATTATGATGAACCAATTTCTAGTGATTTGCGTGCACTAGATTATCTTTATGAAGTTTTGCTTGAAATTTGTGAATCTGAAAATTGTGATGAAGTGTTAAAAGAAGAAATCCATGAAGTGATTCACGATAGCTCCTTGGATGAAAATCATGATTGCAATGGTTCTACTATAAATTCTATTAATGTCAGTTGTGCTAATGATATGCAAAACCCTAAGCTTGGGGATGCTAGTTTTGCTAGGCCCACTACTTGTTGCAATGATCATGATTGGGGTGATTTTTCTTATGATATTAAAAATTTATTTAAGCCTCATGATGAATATGTTTGCAATAATACTGAAAGTGGGTTTGGAAGAGTGTCAACTCTAGGTAAAAATGATCCCACTATTTTGGAGATTGATCGATCTTATGAAATTTTTGATAAAAGTGGGCTTGGAGAGGTCATGACTTTATTTAGTGATAATCCCACTATTTTGGAAGAGTGTCAACTTTGTATGCATGTGGATCATGAAGAGAATATTTTATGTGATAGTTATATGGTTGAATTTTATTATGATCCTACATGTAATTATTATGAGAGAGAAAAATATGGTCGTAGAAATTTTCATGTTACTAAATTACCTCTCGTTATGTTGAAATTGCTATTGTTTCTTTCCTCTTCCTTGCACATGCTAGATCTTGCTTGTCTTGCTAATTTGTTTTTCTATAAAATGCCTATGCATAGGAAGTATGTTAGACTTAGATGTGTTTTTCACATGTTTTATGATGCTCTCTTTGTGGCTCAATTCTTTTCTTTCATATGAGCATCATCAGAATTATCAATGCCTAGCTAAAAGGCTTTAAAGAAAAGCGCTTGTTGGGAGACAACCCAATATTTTTCCTTGCTTTTTTCAATAAATTTTTCATCTAGCCTCTGGTTAGATGTGTTTAGGTGTTTTAATTAGTGTTTGTGCCAAATAAGACCTTTAGGATGGCTTACGGTGATAGTTGATTTGATCTTGCTGAAAAACAGAAACTTTTGCATCCAGTGACAGAATTTTAATAATTCACTGGAGCGATGAACAACCCTGAATTTTTTACAAGAGATTTATATACAAATTTCCTAGGCTTTCCTAAATTTTAAGAATATTTTGAGTTACATAAGTATTATAACAATTCGGATCTTCGAGACTGTTCTGTTTTTGACAGATTCTGTTTTCTTTGTGTTGTTTGCTTATTTTGATGAATCTATGGGTAGTATTGGGGGTATGAACCATAGAAAATTTGGAATACAGTAGATATTACACCAATATAAATAAAGAATGAGTTCACGACAGTACCAAAAGTGGTGATTTATTTTCTTATACTAACGGAGCTTATGAGATTTTCTGTTGAGTTTTGTGTTGTGAAGTTTTCAAGTTTTGGGTAAGGATTTGATGGACTATGGAACAAGGAGTGGCAAGATCCTAAGCTTGGGTATACCCAAGGCACCCCAAGGTAATATTCAAGGACAACCAAGAGCCTAAGCTTGGGGATGCCCCGGAAGGCATCCCCTCTTTCGTCTTCGTCTATCGGTAACTTTACTTGAGGCTATATTTTTATTCACCACAAGATATGTGTTTTGCTTGGAGCGTCTTGTATTATATGAGTCTTTATTTTTTAGTTTGCCACAATCATCCTTGCTGTACACACCTTTTGAGAGGGACACGCATGAATCATGATTTATTAGAATACTCTATGTGCTTCACTTATATCTTTTGAGCTAGGCAATTTTGCTCTAGTGCTTCACTTATATCTTTTTAGAGCACGGCGGTGGCTTTATTTTATAGAATTATTGAACTCTCATGCTTCACTTACATTATTTTGAGAGTCTTTCTAAACAACATGGTAATTTGCTTTGGTTATGAATTTAGTCCTAATATGATAGACATCCAAGAGGGATATAATAAAAACTTTCATATAAAGTGCATTGAATACTATGTGAAGTTTGATTCCTTTTGATTCTTTCGAGATATAAAGATGGTGATATTAGAGTCATGCTAGTGAGTAATTGTGGATTGTAGAAATACTTGTGTTAAAGTTTGTGATTCCCGTAGCATGCACGTATGGTGAACCGTTATGTGATGAAGTCGGAGCATGATTTATTTATTGATTGTCTTCCTTATGAGTGGCGGCCGGGGACGAGCGATGGTCTTTTCCTACCAATCTATCCCCCTAGGAGCATGCGCGTAGTACTTTGTTTTGATAACTAATAGATTTTTGCAATAAGTATGTGAGTTCTTTATGACTAATGTTGAGTCCATGGATTATACGCACTCTCACCCTTCCACCATTGCTAGCCTCTCTAGTGCCGCGCAACTTTCGCCGGTACCATACACCCACCATATACCTTCCTCAAAACAGCCATCATACCTACCTATTATGACATTTCCATAGCCATTCCGAGATATATTGCCATGCAACTGTCCACCGTTCCGTTTTATTATGACACGCTTCATCATTGTCATATTGCTTTGCATGATCATGTAGTTGACATCGTATTTGTGGCAAAGCCACCGTTCATAATTCTTTCATACATGTCACTCTTGATTCATTGCACATCCCGCTACACCGCCGGAGGCATTCATATAGAGTCATATTTTGTTCTAAGTATCGAGTTGTAATTCTTGAGTTGTAAGTAAATAAAAGTGTGATGATCTTCATTATTAGAGCATTGTCCCATGTGAGGAAAGGATGATGGAGACTATGATTCCCCCACAAGTCGGGATGAGACTCCGGACAAAAAAAAAGAAGAGGCCAAAGAAGCCAAACAAAAAATATGAGAGAAAAAGAGAGAAGGGGCAATGCTACTATCCTTTTTCCACACTTGTGCTTCAAAGTAGCACCATGATCTTCATGATAGAGAGTCTCCTATTTTGTCACTTTCATATACTAGTGGGAAATTTTCATTATAGAACTTGGCTTGTATATTCCAACGATGGGCTTCCTCAAATTGCCCTAGGTCTTCATGAGCAAGCAAGTTGGATGCACACCCACTTAGTTTTCTTTTGAGCTTTCATATACTTATAGCTCTAGTGCATCCGTTGCATGGCAATCCCTACTCACTCACATTGATATCTATTGATGGGCATCTCCATAGCCCGTTAATACGCCTAGTTGATGTGAGACTATCTCCTTCTTTTTTGTCTTCTCCACAACCACCATATTTTATTCCACCTATAGTGCTATGTCCATGGCTCACGCTCATGTATTGCGTGAAAGTTGAAAAGGTTTGAGAACATTAAAAGTATGAAACAATTGCTTGGCTTGTCATCGGGGTTGTGCATGATTTGAATATTTTGTGTGATGAAGATGGAGCATAGCCAGACTATATGATTTTGTAGGGATAAGCTTTCTTTGGCCATGTTATTTTGAGAAGACATAATTACCTTGTTAGCATGCTTGATGTGTTATTGTTTTTATGTCAATATTAAACTTTTGTTTTGAATCTTATGGATCTGAACATTCATGCCACAATAAAGAAAATTACATGGATAAATATGTTAGGTAGCATTCCACATCAAAAATTCTGTTTTTATCATTTACCTACTCGAGGACGAGCAGGAATTAAGCTTGGGGATGCTTGATACGTCTCCAACGTATCTATAATTTTTTATTGTTCCATGCTATTATATTATCTGTTTTGGATGTTTTATATGCATTATTATGCTATTTTATATTATTTTTGGGACTAACCTATTAACCTAGAGCCCAGTGCCAATTTCTGTTTTTTCCTTGTTTTTGAGTTTCGCAGAAAAGGAATACCAAACGGAATAAAACTTTCGCGATGATTTTTCTTGGACTAGAAGACACCCCGAAGACTTGGAGTTCAAGTCAGAAGAGCCACGAGGCGGCGACAAGGGGGGAGGGTGCACCCAGGGGGGTAGGGCTCGCCCCCTGTCTTGTGGGCCCCACGTGACTCCACCGACCTACTTCTTCATCCTATATATTCACATATATTCCCAAACCCTCAGAAGCATCCACGAAAACACTTTTTCACCGCCGCAACCTTCTATACCCGTGAGATCCCATCTTGGGGCCTTTTCCGGCATCCTGCTGGAGGGGGATTTGATCATGGAGGGCTTCTACATCAACTCTATTGCCCTTCCAATGAAGCGTGAGTAGTTTACCTTAGACCTACGGGTCCATAGCTAGTAGCTAGATGGCTTCTTCTCTCTCTCTTTGATTCTCAATACCATGTTCTCCTCGTTGTTCTTGGAGATCTATCCGATGTAATCTTCTTTTGCGGTGTGTTTGCCGAGATCCGATGAATTGTGGATTTATGATCAGCTTATCTGTGAATATTATTTGAATCTTCTCTGAATTCTTATATGCATGATTTGATATCTTTGTAATTCTCTTCAAATTATCGGTTTGATTTGGCCAACTAGATTGGTTTTTCTTGCAATGGGAGAAGTGCTTAGCTTTGGGTTCAATCTTGCGGTGTCCTTTCCCAGTGACAGTAGGGGCAGCAAGGCACGTATTGTATTGTTGCCATCGAGGATAAAAAGATGGGGTTTACATCATATTGCTTGAGTTTATTCCTCTACATCATGTCATCTTAGTTAATGCGTTACTCTGTTCTTCATGAACTTAATACTCTAGATGCAGGCAGGAGTCGGTCGATGTGTGGAGTAATAGTAGTAGATGCAGAATCGTTTCGGTCTACTTGACACGGACATGATGCCTATATTTCATAATCATTGCCTTAGATATCGTCATAACTTTGCGCTTTTCTATCAATTGCTCTACAGTAATTTGTTCACCCACCGTATTATTTGCTATCTTGAGAGAAGCCTCTAGTGAAACCTATGGCCCCCGGGTCTATTTTCCATCATATAAGTTTCCGATCTAATATTTTCCATCATATAAGTTTCCGATGTACTATTTTGCAATCTTTTACTTTCTGATCTATAAACCAAAAAACCCAAAAATATTTACTTTATATTTTGTTCAGTTTTATCTATCTCTATCAGATCTCAATTTTGCAAGTGACGGTGAAGGGATTGACAACCCCTTTATCGCGTTGGGTGCAAGTGTTTGATCGTTTGTGCAGGTATTAGGTGATTTGTGCGTTATCTCCTACTGGATTGATACCTTGGTTCTCTAACTGAGGGAAATACTTATCTCTACTTTGCTGCATCACCCTTAACTCTTCAAGGGAAAAACCAATGCAAGCTTAAGAAGTAACACGGTTTGTCCTTTGGGACCTTTTTCAGTATGTTCAGGGCCCGGTTGAATGGGTGTCCCACTTGGGCCTCGCCGACGACTGTGATGAGTTGTCGCTTTCGGCTGCCTTTTGGTGCTGCTCTTTCTGCAAAAGAAGCATGGATGGTTTACTAATGTGACAAAACTTGTAGTCGAATTGATTGGAAGCTAATATCATAAGGTGGTAATATAACAATTACCAGAAGTCTCATGAACTCCCTCGTGTTCGGGTCAGTGTAAAGGATCTTATTGACGCGGTCCCACTTATACTGGGCCCTGATCCAGTCACGCTCCAGCGGGTCGGTGAACTCCGCCAAGGGGTCTGGGATTCCGCGACTTTCACGTTCGGCGTCCTCCTTGGCCCATACGTGCCTCTTCCCCTCATAACCACGGCTTCCGAGGCGGTGGGGAGGCGTGTTCCTGGCCTGGAGCGCCTTCATTTTCTCCAACCTTGCCTTGACTTCTTCTTTAACGCAAGTCTCCGTCAATTTTTCAAAGTCCTCTTCCTTTAATGACGGATTGTCAGCATGAATCTTGGACCACGGTTCATTCTTCGCAATCGCTTTTTTCACCCGAACTTTCCAGGCGGACAAGTTGTTGGTGAACGTCACCATCGCCTTGCTGTTTATCTTTGTCATGGCGTCGTCGTCCCACGGATGTTTGCTTTCATCCCGGCCGAGGAACAGGAACCTATTGTGCAACTTCTTTAGGAGCATGTGCTCCATATGTGGTATCTTCTTCAACTTCTCATCGTTGATGTTGGCGGTTTCCCTGAGGATGTATCCTAGTTGATTGCCCCAGCACGAGAGCGCTTCCTTTGACGCCGTTGGCTCTAATTTCTTGGGGTGCATCTCCGTGACCACAATTTGTCTGATGCCGAGCTTGTTTGGTCTTCGTGTCCTCTTCTGCTTCGGTGCTTTACCGGCTACGACAGCATCATTGCCGGTCTCGGGAGTGGTGTCAGTGCCGGTGCCAGTGCCGGTGTCGGCATCGATGTCAGGGTTGGTGCCACTACCGCCACCCTGCATCCGGAACTGGTGTTCATCCAGTTAATCGAAATAATGATTTGCTGCCTCAACGGGGTCTTCTTCGAGGCGACCAGAACCCCCGGCTTCGGTGTGGCTAGACATGTTTCCTATTCAACAATTGTAAATAAAAGATATAATGAAGAGAAAAAAGGGGCCTATATTTGGTCGGAATGTTGATTCATTCCCCCCGGCAAATCCCGGGCACTCCATATGTCCTAGTTTCTAGCACAAGTCATGCCGAAAATCACGAAAATTTTCGGCATGACCTTTGCTAAAAAGTGGACATATGGAGCACCTGAAATTTGCCAGAACGGAAATGAATCAACATTCCGGCAAAACATAGGCCACTCGGATATTCTTCGACATTCAACCAACATTTCAAAATCATATAACATCAATGACATATATCATTTGCAAAATATATCATTCAAGCAAGTACATAGAGTGAAATGACCTCACTAAACATTGCAAAATAGTGGTCTTTTCAAAAACCAAAAACCTTTGCAAAATGACCTCACTAAACATTTGCTACTTTTTTTTATTTATAGCTATTATATATACCTACAAAAATTCCTAAATGCTCTCTCTCTCTCTGCTACTGCCCTAACCAATTAAATTGCCCTAAACTAATTTGCTACTGTTTTTTCCCTAGCTAAATGCCCTAGCTAAATTTGATAAAAATGTCATAGCTAATTTTCCTAGCTAAATGCTACTATTTATTATAGCTAAATTCCCTAGCTAATTTTTCTAGCTAAATGCCCTAGTTAAATGCCCTAGCTAAATTTGCTAAAAATGCCCTAGGTAAATGCCATAGCAAATTATTTTCCCTAGCTAACTACTCTCTGTTAACTCAAAATTTTACTAATTTTGTTTAAAGCAGCAACAACATCACCTAATTGTTGCAGTTAAAGAAATTTCTATAACTTTTGACATATGAACCCTAGAACCCTAGAAATTTTCTTTGCTAATAAATATTTTGTCCTAATAAAAATTCCTAAATTGAACCCTAAAATTGATTCCTATTGCCTACCTAATTGAACCCTAAATTGAAAACCTAGTTTCATTTCTAAAACAAAAAAAAAACCTAATTGACAGAGAGAGGGGGAGGGGGGGGGGGGCGGCCAGTACCTGAAGGGAGGCATAAGGGGACGCTGGCTACCGGGGGTGAGGTCGACGGCGGCGGCGCAGACGAGGAGGCGGAAGCGGCGGCGGCGCGAACGAGGAGGAGGTCGGAGCGGCGGCGGCGCGGACGAGGAGGAGTTCGGAGCGGCGGGCAGGGGCTCGGGCCGGCGTCAAGGCCGAGGGCGGGCAGGGGCTCGGGCCGGCGTTGAGGTCCAGGTCAAGGGGCGGGCAGGGGCGACGGCCGGCGGGCAGGGGCGTGATGTTTGCTTGAACTACGCGGTATTTCCCCAAAGAGGAAGGGATGATGCAGCACAACAATGGTAGGTATTTCCCTCAGTGATGAGACCAAGGTTATCGAACCAGTAGGAGAACCATGCAACACCACGTAAACAGCTCCTGCACACAAAGAACAAATACTTGCAACCCGACGTAAGAGAGGGGTTGTCAATCCCTCACGGGTAAAAAGATAGATAAAATTGTAGTAGATTGGATAAATAGATCTCGTGGGAACGCGAGATAAATTAAATAAGTAAAAATTGCAGCAAGGTATTTTTGTATTAATAGATCTGAAAATAAAAGCAAATAAAAATAGATCGCGAAGGCAAATATATTAAAGAAGAGACCCGGGGGCCGTAGGTTTCACTAGTGGCTTCTCTCAAGAAAAATAGCAAACGGTGGATAAAAAATTTACTGTTGGGCAATTGATAGAACTTCAAATAATCATGACGATATCCAGGCAATGATCATTATATAGGCATCACGTCCAAGATTAGTAGACCGACTCTTGCCTGCATCTACTACTATTACTCCACACATCGACCGCTATCCAGCATGCATCTAGTGTATTAAGTTCATGGAAAAACGGAGTAATGCAATTAGAACGATGACATGATGTAGACAAGATCTATTTATGTAGAAATAGACACCATCTTGTTATCCTTAATAGCAACGATACATACGTGTCATTTCCCCTTCTGTCACTGGGATCAAGCACCGTAAGATCGAACCCATCACAAAGCACCTCTTCACATTGCAAGATAAATAGATCAAGTTGGCCAAACAAAACCCAAATATCGGAGAAGAAATACGAGGCTATAAGTAATCATGCATATAAGAGATCAAAAGACTCAAATAACTTTCATGGATAAAAACATAGATCTGATCATAAACTCAAAGTTCATCGGATCCCAACGAACACACCGCAAAAAGAGTTACATCAAATAGATCTCCGAGAGACCGTTGTATTGAGAATCAAAAGAGAGATAGGAAGCCATCTAGCTACTGCCTACGGACCCGTAGGTCTACAATGAACTACTCACGCATCATCGGAGAGGCACCAATGAGGATGATGAACCCCTCCGTGATGGTGTCTAGATTGGATCTGTGGTTTCTGGAACTTGCGGCGGCTGGAATTGATTTTCGTCGACTCCCCTAGGGTTTCTGGAATACTAGGGTATTTATAGAGCAAAGAGGCGGTGCAGGAGGTCTCCGAGATGGGCAACACCCATCAGGGCGCGCCTGGGGGCCCAGGCGCACCCTGGTGTCTTGTGCTCACCTCGGGCCCCCTCTTCGGTACTTCTTTGGCCCACTGGATGTCTTCTGGTCCAAAAAGTTTCGCTGCGTTTGGACTCCATTTGATATTGATTTCCAGCGATGTAAAAAACAAGCGGAAAACAACAACTGGCACTGGGCACTAGGTCTATATGTTAGTCCCAAAAAATGATATAAAGTTGCTATAAAATGATTGTAAAACATGCAAGAATGATAATATAACAGCATGGAACAATCAAAAATTATAGATACGTTGGAGACGTATCAGCATCCCCAAGCTTAATTCCTGGTCGTCCTCGAGTAGGTAAATGATAAAAACAGAATTTTTGTTGTGGAATGCTGCCTAACATGTTCATCACATGTTCTTTTCTTTGTAGCATGGACATTTGGACTTTTATATGATTCAAAGCAATAATCTAGTTTTGACATGAGGACTTTAATACTCAAGCATATCAACAAGCAACCATGTCTTTCAAAATATCAACGCTAAAGTAAGTTATCCCTAGCCCATTATGCTTAATCATTGATCCATTCATGAAACACACTCGCATATTAGCTACACCCAATACTCAAATATGATCATAGTACCCCTTAGTTGGCACTTTATAAGAGAAGATGGAGACTCAAATAAAAATAAAAATTGCATAAAGTAAATAGAAAGGTCCTTCGCGGAGGGAAGTAGGGATTTGTAGAGGTGCCAGAGCTCAAAGCGAAAAAATTAGAGATCAAAACATTTTGGGAGGCATGCTTTTCCTACCCACAAGAACGATCGAGAAGTTCCCAATACTTTCCATGCTAGATATATCATAGGCGGTTCCCAAACAGAAAGTAAAGTTTATTCCTTTTTCCACCATACTTTCACTTTCCATGGCTAACCGTATCCATGGGTGCCCTCCATACCAGCACTTTCCAAGGAATTTATTATTTGACAACATAAAGTAAATTCATTTTTCATTTCGGGACTGGGCATCCCTAATACCTTTGCCGTACTCTCGTGCAATGACAAGTGGATAAACACTCATCGTGAGAATAACATATCTAGCATGGAAATTTATTAGCCACCCCCTACCGTTTCGCGAGCGGTACGAGCACACAAAAGAGAAGTTTATTTCAAAAATTAGAGATGGCACATACAAATTTGCTTAGAACGGCACGGAAATACCGCATATAGGTAGGTATAGTGGACTCATATGGCAAAAACTGGTTTAAAGGATTTGGATGCACAAGTAGTGATCATACTTAGTGCAAAATGAAGGCTAGCAAAAGATTGAGAAGCATCCAACCAAGAAACGAAAAATCTCATACGCGAGCATTAAGCATAAGTAACACCGAATAATGCACCACAAGTAGGATATAATTTCATTGCATAACTATTGACTTTCGTGCTTGCATAGGGAATCATGAACCTTAACACCAATATTCTTACTAAAGCATAATTACTCATCAACACGTCTCACATATCACTATCATCATATCTCAAAACTATTACAAAGAATCAAGTTTATTTTATCCAATGATCTGCATGAAAGTTTTTATTATATCCTCCTTGGATATCTATCACTTTGGGACTAATTTCATATGTTGCTTTTACTAAGCTCCAACAAATATAAGTGAAGAACATGAGCATCATATTTCTTTCTCTCAAATTAATTTAAGTGAAGCAGGAGAGAATTTCTTCAAAATTTTACTAACTCCCAAATTAATATAAGTGAAGCATGAGAGCATTTCTTCAAATATAATAAAGCACACCATGCTCAAAAAGATATAAGTGAAGCACTAGAGCAATTCCAAGGCTCTAAAGATTTAAGTGAAGCATAGGAGCAAGCATAGCATAATTTTTGGCTTTCTCAAAAAGGTGTGTCCAGCAAGGATTCAAGACTTAAAATAAAAAGCAAAACAAGCAAAGACTCATACCATACAAGACGCTCCAAGCAAAACTCATAATATGTGACGAATAAAAATATAGTTCCAAGTAAAATACCGATGGTCGTTAGAAGAAAGAGGGGATGCCACTCGGGGGCATCCCCAAGCTTAGTTGCTTGATACTTCTTGAATATTACCTTGGGGTGCCTCGGGCATCCCCAAGCTTAGCCTTTTACTAATCCTTATTCCTTCATCCATCGTGATCTCACCCAAAACTTGAAAACTTCAATCACACAAAACTCAACAAAACCTTTGTGAGATCCGTTAGTATAAGAAAGCAAATCACTACTATAAGTACTGTTGCAAACCCATTCATATTTTATTTTTGCATTATATCTACTGTATTCCAACTTTTCTATGGCAAAAACTCTTCAAAGGAAACCATAGAATCATCAAAACAAGTACACAACGCAAAGAAAACAGAATCTGTCAAAAAACAGAACAGTCTGTAGCAATCTGAAAACTTCGAATACTTCTGTAACTCCAAAAATTCTTAAAAATTAGGACAACATTAGCAATTTTTTTATTAATCTTAATTAAAAAAATCAAATCAAAAGCGCTCTTCTGTTAAAAATAAGAATTGTTTTCCTGAGCGCAAAAGTTTCTATTTTTGAGCAAGATCAAATCAACTATCACCCAAATCATCCCAAAGGCTTTGCTTGGCACAAACACTAATTTAAACCACAAAAACACATATAACCAGAGGCATAATTGGGTATTTTATTGAAAACAACAAGAAAACCAAAAAGCAAAAAGATACAAGTTGGGTTGCCTCCCAACGAGCGCTATTGTTTTACGCCCCTAGCTAGGCATAACGCAAAGGATCTAAGTATTGTCATCTTTGTCCTCTAACTCTTCAATCAAGCACTTAGAATCCTTCAAGGATTTAGCATATAAATTCTCAATGACAATACTTCTAGGAACAAGATTGAAAAATTCATTCTTGCAAATAGGGTCTCTTATCACTTCAATAAAATTGGGATGGATACTAATCATCTTAAGATCTGCTTTATCATTACTAGAAGTTGCACCCTTGTTTTTAGTAACTTGAGTGGTCTTGCCAATTTTTACGGGAGTTTTGGTGGAAGCAAAAGCCGTACTTAAATTACTAAAGATTTCTTCTAGTTTATCAATCCGAGACGGGCTTTCTTCATTTCTTTCATGAATTACAGTCCCCTTTTCTTTTAACAACTTAAAAACCTCTCCAGCTTTTGACCCAATTTTGGTAGCAAAATTGTGCATCTTTTTATCCAAGTTTTCAATATGTTCCTCGGTAAGCATTTTCTTTTCGATAGCATCTAGTCTTTCCTGTGACAACCCTGGCTTAATCGTGCACTAACCATACACGCAAATGCACACGATCAAGCCTAAGGACTCACTTGAAGATATCACAACACCACTCTAAAACATAAATAAATTCATACAAGCTTTATATTACAAGCCAGGGCCTCGAGGGCTCGAATACATAGCTCGATGGCATACAAGTGTCAGCGGAAGCATTAGATATCTGGGTACAGATATATTACAGAAATGGAGATAAGCCTCTAGAAAGGCGGGGTAAAATAAAGTACTACGATCGAAAGGCATAGGCCTCCTGCCTAGGACCCTCCGAATCCTACTCCTGGTCGTCTGTCGGCTCCTCGTAGTAGTACTCGCCGGGAGGGTAGTACTAGTAGCCGTAGTCGTCGACGGGGGCAGCTACCTCAGGGGCTTCGTCATCTGGATGCGACAAGTGGATATGGGGAGAAAAAGAAAATAAAGCAAACGTGAGTACTCATCCGAAGTACTCAGCAAGCGAGGATCTATACTACATATGCAACATTTTCAAAGGAGGCTGTATATGTGTACTGGGCTGCAGAAATGCCAGAATAGAGGGGAAGGCCTAGTCCTATCGAAGACTAGCATCTTCAAGCATCTTCATCAGTCTTGCAGCATAAGGAGAGTGCAGAATAACATAATGTAAAGTAGTAGTAGTGTCATCAACCTTGGCCAGAGATTCTTCCTCGACTCCCTGCGAGAAAGCAATCCCAGAGCCATACTATTTAGTTCTCATCTCAGTTCTAGTTGTACCGATCGGGATACAACTCCGAGTGTCCGTTACCGTAGGACAGGCTATCGATAGATTAGTTCTTCCCTGCAGGGGTGCACCAACTTACCGACCACGCTCGCTTAACTCCGGCCGGACACACTCTACTGGGTCATGCCCGGCCTCGGCTAAGCAACACGCTGCAACCCGACCAAATACTTAACAGAGAGGTCAGCACGCCGGACTAAACCTATGCCCCCAGGGGTCTTGGGCCTTTGCCCCGGGAACTCCAGCACGTTGCGTGGGCGGCCGGAAGCAGACCTAGCAACCCCTTAATACAAGCGTGGTTGCGTAACCAGTCCAATCCAGCGCGCGCCACTCAGTCGCTGACGTCTATTAAGCTTCGACTGAAGTATACGACGCAGAACGCCCATACTATGCCCACGTGATGGTTAGTGCTATCAGGCCAGAGGCCCCTCGGATCAAATATCCAAACCGTTAGCGGATTAGGAGCGCGCGGTAACGAGCAAAGACTAACGATCGATGTGACACCGTCGTCCCATCTCGAGGACTTGCGGCAAGGGCTAAGAATGCCCGGCCACACCTCGTAGTTATCTCGCGGGCACCTCTCAGGTCAACCCGACTCCACATCACTTCGCATTCATGCTCGCGTGGGTACCCCTCAGGTCCAACCCGTCTTTAGTATCATGGTCCAGTGTTCAGTCATAGTAACCAAAGTCTCCGTGTGTCTGACACCATGGGGGAACCCTGAGGAATCACCCTCGATGGAATTCCCTCTGATGTTACCGTCAAGGTGAACGAAGGAGGAATCACCCTCGAGGTCCATACTTGAAGTGTTGCACGACGTCGTCGTTATCGGGGTGGTGTAAGAGGAATCACCCTCGCTTACCACGACCGATTAACTAACCTACAAGGTTATCATCAGAAGTGCTGACGAGGTATCACCCTCGGCACTTGATAGTAACCCAGTAGTGTCGGCAACTAAGGGGGAAGTGACGTGCGGTGTCGGGGCCTGGTCTTCAATCCCGTTGCACGGGTCTTCTGATCTTCCAGTGGGGCAGTCGGGATAAGTGGGGTCTCTGATGGTCTCTACCCAACCTATTCTAAGAAGTTTAGGATAACAGGTAAGTATCAACAGCAGGTTACAAGTAAACATGCTATGCAGCAGATGTAGGATACAGTAACAGCAGCAGATTCTAATGCAAGCATAAGAGAGAAGAGAATGGGCGATATTGGAATGCTCAAAAAGGGGGTTGCTTGCCTGCAAGCTCTGGGGCAAGTGGCTGGTCGTCGGGGACGTAGTCGTACTCCGGAGCGGCGTCTGCCTTAGGAGCTATGTCAACGTCGGGGTCTAATCGAGAGAGAAAAGGGGGAGGAAACAGGTAAACACACACCAACGATGCAATACAGGGCATGCTACAACTATGATGCAGTGTAGGGTTGCCTGAAGTATGCCTAAGTCATTTTTGGTTATTTTAGGATTAAGGTGGGATTTATTTACCGGTGACTATGCACTATTCATCTATCGGAATCGGGTTTGGAATTATGAGTTCTTCTACGTAGGGGGTTCCGACAAAGAAACAGACGACACGATTAGATTCGTCTCGTCGTTCTGAGCAACTTTCATGTTTTAAGTTTTTCGATCTGAGCTACGGTTTAAAAGTTATTAATTTTCATAGATTTTAATATTTTTTGGAATTATTTTATTTAACAGAAAATGATATATGATGTCAGCATGACTCAGAGATGATGTCAGCAGTCAACAGAGACGCTGACCAGGGTCAAACCTGACATGTGGGTCTAATGGGACCCACATGTCAGCCTCTGTGACTAATAGGTTTTAATTAAAGCTAATCAGAGGGTTAATTAGCAGCTGGCCCCACCTGTCAGTGACTTATTAACTATACTAATTATCTTTTAATTATAAAAATATTTTTAATTAATTTAATTGCGGTGGGGCCCGCATGTCAGTGGCTGGGCTGCGCAGTCAGCACAGTTGACTGGGTCAACCCAGTCAACTGGGGCACCAGGGCCCACGGTCAGTGGCTCAGCGGTGGGACCCACCTGTGCCACGTCGGTTGCGTCGCCGGAGTTGCTCCGGCGACCATTTTAGCGGCGGTTTCTCGCCGGAGCTACTCGGATTAGCGCTATAGGGCTCAGTTCGAGCCGTGGTTAGGTGCGTTCGAGAGCTTGAGAACCCGCGCGTCGAGTGGTGCTAGCGGTTCGACCGGAGATGAGCTAGTTCCACGGCGGTGAGCGGCGAAGCGGGCGCCGGAGTTCGGGACCGAACGGAATCGCGGCTGCGCGGCGCTCTCGCGCAGGCTAACTAGCTAGGGGGGAGCTGCGGCCTCCAGGAGCGCGTTGGTGCCACTGGCTCGAGCTGCCAAAGCTCGGGAGCGCGTCAATGGCTCATGCGGCGGCGGTCAGAGTACAGCCACGGCGGCAGCTCGTCGGAGGCGTGCAAATAAGCGGAGAAGGGAGCAGGGGTAGAGGTGGAGCTCACCTAGCGGCTACGAAAAGCCCATGGTCAGTTTAGTAGCGCAGAGACTCGCTGGAGATGGAGGAGATCGGCGGCGTCCCGAGGAAGAGGACGACGCGCACGGGCGTTGCGGTGCTCCTCAGCTCCCTCCAGTTGCTCCAGGAGACGCGGTCGACCACGGCGCTCCTCCCAGGCACTCTCAGGCGACACGGGGAGGCCGGTGGCCACGGCGAGCAGCAAGACACGGCAACGGCGGCGTTCGGGGATGGATCTGAGAGGAGAAGGGAGGGGTGGAGCGAGCGAGGGAGAAGGGGGAGAGTGACGGAGGGGGCCAGGGGGGAAGCACCAGCTCGGCCTTATCCTCTCCTGGACGGCCGCGGCGTCGCGGTGTCGCCGCCGCACCGGCGCGCGCGCGGCGACCATGAGTGTGCTGTCACGCAAGGGAGAAGAGGGAGATGGGCCTAGTGGGCTGTGGTCGGGGCACTGTGCACTAAGGCCTGGTGCACAGTGCCTCGTCTTATTTTTCTGTTTCTATTTTGTGTTTTTTCTTTTTTTTCTTTTCTGTTTTGTAATAGTTAGGCCACTTTTACACTTTTGTAAAATGTGGGACTTAGTCCAAATATTACAGTGCAATGTTAAACTTCACCAAAAACTGGTTTGGGTAAAGTAGGACTTTATTTGAATTTGAAATGAATTTAATTAGATTAGATAATCCTGTTTTGTGCTGTTTCATGTCGTTTGGGTCAATTAACCAATCCAAGTAGTATTGGTTATATTTTTATGAGTGCTTCTGGAATATTTTCTAATTAGTGAACATTTCTCCCATAGTGTTTGAGAAATTTTATTTTGCACTTTTGAATTTGAGTTGATTTGCAGAATGGAGTTTGAATAGCTTTGGTTAACCACTATGTTTAAGCACTGCAAATGATATGACTTGGCATTATTAGCAGTAGATCACAGTGACTAATACACAGGGGTGTTACAAGTTCTCCTCCTCTAAAAGAAATTCTCGTCCCGAGAATTTAGGAGGTGGAAGGAAAGAGGTCGGGATATTCTTCCCGAAGATGATCCTCGCGTTCCCAAGTGGCTTCATCTTCAGTGTGATTTGACCACTCACTTTCAGGAACTTGGTCGTCTTCTGACGAGTTCTATGTTCAGTTTCATCGAGAATGCGGATGGGGTGCTCCTTATAAGAAAGATCATCTTGCAACTGGAGCATCTCTTGATCCACTGCGTGGTGTGGAGATTCCTTGAAGCATTTACGAAGTTGTGACACGTGGAAGACATCATGGATATGAGAGAATTTTGGCAGCAACTCCAATTTATAAGCCACCTGTCCACGTCTGGCAACAATGCGAAAAGGACCAATATAGCGAGGAGCTAGCTTGCCCTTGATTCCGAATCGACGGGTGCCCTTCATCGGAGTGACACAAAGATAAGCTTGATCACCTGGTTGATAAGTCAGACCCCATCATTTGTGATCATAATTGCTCTTCTGACGGTCCTGAGCCACCTTAAGATTTTCTCGGACAATTCTGACTTGTTCTTCAGCGTGTTGGATAATGTCCGGTCCAACGAGAGGTCGTTCCCCAGTTTCTGACCAATTCAGAGGGTTTCGACATTTACGTCCATATAGCACTTCGAAGGGGGCCATTTTCAAGATGGCTTGATAACTGTTATTATAAGAGAATTCGGCAAATGGGAGAGATTCTTCCCACTTCTTACCGAACGATATAACACAAGCCCGAAGCATATCTTCAAGTACTTGGTTAACTCGCTCGACTTGGCCTTGGGATTGGGGATGATAAGCTGAACTCCATGTAATGTGAGTTCCCATAGCTTCTTGGAAACTTTCCCAGAACTTGGACGTGAAAAGACCGCCACGGTCCGAACTGATCTCCTTCGGAATACCGTGGAGTGAAACGATTCTGGAGATATACAGTTCTGCTAGCTGGCTAGCAGTGATAGTCTCCTTGACAGGTAGAAAATGAGCAACTTTGGAGAGTTGGTCGATGACGACAAGAATAGCGTCGTGACCTTTCTGAGACTTGGGAAGACCAGTAATGAAATCCATTTGCACTTTATCCCACTTCCACAAAGGAATAGGGAGTGGTTGAAGAATTCTAGCAGGCTTCTGATGTTCTGCCTTCACGCGACGGCATACATCACATTCAACAATGTATCGAGCAATGTCCTGCTTCATTCTGGACCACCAGTACCTTTGACGAAGATCCCGATACATCTTGGTGCTTCCTAGATGGATAGACAGCGGTGTATCATGAGCTTCTTTCATAACCTTATCAGTCATAAGCTCAAATCGAGGTACCACGATGCGGTCTCTAAAATACAAGGTTCCGTCTTCAGCAATCGAGAAATCCCTGTACTTCTCAAGGTGATGTTCTTTCTTCATCAGATCGATTTCAGCATCTTTGGCTTGCGCTTCTTTAACAGCTTTCTCAAGGTCTGGCTGTACCACAAGGTTATTAAGAGAACCCTGCGGAATGATACAGACGTTCAACTTGCGCAATTCTTCATATAGTTGAGGTTGAGCTTGCTTAACCATGAGGTTGTTGCAATAGGACTTGCGGCTCAAGGCATCAACCATCACGTTAGCCTTGCCAGGGGTATAATAAATACCACAATCATAGTCCGTAATTGTTTCCAACCATCGCTGTTGACGAAGATTAAGATCCGGTTGAGTGAATAAATATTTCAAGCTTTGATGATCGGTATAGATCTCACACCGATTACACAGAAGGTAATGTCGCCATAACTTTAATGCATAGATCACGGCAGCAAGTTCAAGATCATGCACTGGATAATTTTCTTCATGAGGACGCATTTGACGTGAAGCATATGCAATTACTCTTCGTTCTTGCATTAGGACACAACCTAATCCCTGACGAGAGGCGTCACAATATATCACAAAATCCTTGCGAGAATCAGGAGGGGCAAGCACTGGAGAAGAAGTAAGCTTGTCCTTGAGGGTTTGGAAACTTTCCTGACATTTGTCTGTCCACTCAAACTTAACGCCTTTGTGGAGCATATTTGTCAGGGGCTTGGCAATCTTGGAAAAGTTCTCGACGAATCGGCGGCAATAACTTGAAAGGCCGAGGAAACTTCGGACTTGCTTGGCATTCTTCGGAGGAGTCCAGTCAAGGATAGCTTGAACACGCTCCGGGTTAATGGCGATACCGTCCTTGGAAATCACATGTCCAAGGTAGGTCACTTCAGAAAGCCGGAATTCACATTTGGAGTACTTGGCATATAACTTGTGCTCTCGAAGTCTCTCCAGAACAAGGCGAAGATGTTCGGCATGTTCTTCCTTATTCTTCGAATATACTAGAATATCATCCAGATATACCACGACGAATTTGTCGAGGTAATCCACGAATATATAATTCATCAGGCGGGAGAACGTAGCTGGAGCATTCGTTAGGCCAAATGACATGACGGTGTACTCGTAGGAGCCATAACGAGTAACGAAGGCGGTCTTCGGTATATCCTCTTCACGGACACGGATCTGGTGATAACCCAACCTCAAGTCGAGTTTAGAGAACACCGATGATCCAGCAAGTTGATCATATAAGTCATTGATCCGTGGAAGCGGATATTTATTCTGAATGGTTGCCTGGTTGATAGGACGGTAATCTTGGACCAACCTATTCGTACCATCTTTCTTCTTGACAAAGAGAGACGGTGCTCCCCAGGCAGAGGAACTGGGATGGATGAAGCCCTTCTTAAGTGATTTATCGATTTCTTCCTTAAGCTCAAGAAGATGGTGTGGAGGCATCTTGTAAGGGCGCTTTGCAATAGGAGTTGTGCCAGGCTTCAAGTCGATAACAAACTCGACAGCTCTAGCAGGGGGTATTCCTGGAAGTTCTTCTGGAAAAACATCCTGGAATTCGCAGACAACCGAAACGTTCTCTATCCCCTCAAGCGGAGAAGCGTTCAACGCATTAAAGGCATAAATTTGAGCCTCGGCGTCCTGAGTGATATGAGCTCGGTAATTCACTAACTCATCTGATGGGTGTAGGAGATGTACAACCTTAGTGGCACAATTGATTGAGGCGTAGTGAGCCTTCAACCAATCCATTCCTAGAATAAGGTCAATTTTGGAATTATTCAGAATTATGGGGAAGGCCTGAAACTTTCTCTCTTCAATCACAACAGTGACTTCGGGGTTGAATATAGTGGCTTGGCACCGTCCCGCGGGAGTGTTTACAACTAGCAGATGGTGTAGTGTTTCACACTTAACGTCATGCAAGAGTGCAAAGTGTTCTGACATGAATGAATGCGATGCTCCTGAATCAAATAAAATAGTTGCAGGTACTGAATTAACAAGAAGTGTACCCATCACAGTTGCTGGTTGTTCCGGGTCTTCATCCATGTTGACATGGAAGGCCTGCCCACGACCATAAGAAGGTCTGGCATTGTTGCTACATTGCTGAGGAATACCACGGCCATTAACACGGCCAGCAGAAGGAAGAGCTAACTGATTCTGATTTTGAGAACAATCTCTGGCGCGGTGACCTGGTTGGCCACACTTGAAGCATAGTCCACTTTCAGGACGTGGTGCGGGAGCTCGAGGTGGCAGAGCTCGAAGAGGCTGCCTCGATGGTGGAGGAGGCAGACGAGGTGCGACATACGCAGGCCTGTACACTGGAGCTGCTGGACGGTACATGCTCTGCGGAATCTAGATGCGGCGCTTCTGGGAAGATGAGCCCGAAGATGAGCCCGCTTCATGAGTGCGTCTGGTCGCTTCCTTGTGTTTCTTCAGACCAGTCTCGACCATGATGGCCTTGTTCACCAAGGTGGCGAAGTCAGGATAGTCTTGGACAAGCAGAGCTAACTGAATGTCATGGTGCAGCCCTTCACGAAACTTCTCCTGCCTTCGATCATCAGTAGGAACGTCTTCTTCAGCGTAGCGGGACAAGTCAAGAAACTCGCGCTGATAAACTTCCACAGTCTTGTTACCTTGAACGAGACTATGGAACTCGGCCTTCTTCCGGGCTATGACAGCTTGAGGAATGTAGCGGGCATGGAAAGGAATCTTGAATTCTGCCCAAGTGACAACGGTACCAGGTGGTAGGGTCTGTCGGTGAGTGGCCCACCATTGAGATGCGGGACCCTTCAGAAGGTATGTCGCAAAAGTGACATAATTGGCCGGGGCGACATCAGCAGACTCCATCTCATAGGAGATGTCACGCAGCCAGTCATCGGCATCCAGCGGGTTGACTGTGTTGCGAAAGAACGATGGGTTGAGTCGCATAAAATCTGGCAAGGTGATGGAAGGTGGCAGCTGGTCGGCATTGGGACGAGGGAACTGTTGCACAATCCCTGTCATGAATTGGCGGTTCAGTTCAAACTGTTGCATCATCGCAGCCATATAATCAGGCGGTGGCGGCGGAGGTGGATTGTTATCACCCATCCTGCTAAATCAACAGGGGTAGTTTAGCAGAAGCCACGACGAGTGTTTAGAAACAAGCATGATGTAACACGATGGAATTTAAGTAGTAGAACAGATGCTTAATAGTAGTCATTAAGTCATACAGATCCATACAGGGTCGGTTACATTCGGGCAGCATAACGGCGCAAATTCAAAAGCTAGACATGCTAGGCGGTGCGCAGGCACGCGGTAAGGAAGTACACAACGAGACATAGCAAAGGCTACATCAACGTCGGAGAAAACCACTGAAACGGGGTAGCTGCAAGTGCGGATGACGGACGTTCGTCGCAGAAGGATCCTGCGCTCCATGTGCACTCTGATGCAGAACCCAGTCTCGAGCTGAAAGAAGAGGTCCACGTGCAGGCGTGTGACCTCCCACAACAGGCCAATCGATCCCTGGTGGCATCTCGGTCCTGCGCAGGTAAAGGATATGCTCCAGATGTATCCCTGCTTGAACAGCTGGTAGCAACTGCATCATAGCCTCGTAGAGTCGTACTCGAGTGGCAAACAACTCGACGGCAAGAGCCCGAACAGTGCGATCCAGAGCCTGAGTACACTGAATCAGAACTCGTGGATCGTAGCGACGAGGCTCGTACGGGGCATAGGTAGCTATGTAGTATCCAGTAGCATCTCCAACAGGGGCATACGGAATATATCAATACTCAGAAGCATCCAAGCTAGCACTGTGCTCTCCTCGGAGACGTGTGATAGCAGAATAGGCGGCATCATGGACTGCCATCTCAATCGTCACGCCGATACCGTGGAAAAGGTGTAGCTTAGTGTCGGAGTCATCCTGCTGATCGTAGATGCGAACATCAGCATAGTACTGCTCCTGGTTGAACTCACGATAAACCTCGTAGACCATGTACTCAGGATACCAGCGGTAACCCAGCCTGGTCAAGAGAGCGATCAGAACAGCTGAAACCCAGGGACGTCTCGAGCCCAGGTGCGAAGCACAAGTTGTGTCGTAGGGCGCGGGGGAAACAGACGGTCCATCTGAAACAGAGAAGATTCAGGATTGTCATTCGACGGCGAGAATTATAGAAGATCTCGAATTGAAAGGTTAAACAAAACAATGGAAAGGAAAATGATTATCAGATCAAAGACAGGGAAATCGCACTGAATCCAGCTCTCCGGATGGATGGAATTTACGAGATCCTAAGTGTCGGCGTTAGTGAATTTAATAAACCCGAATAGAAGAGAGATCAGAGTCCCAGAGTAAAGGTCGAGGAATAAAAGATCCTAATACCACCCAGTTGGCGATGTGGGCCCGTAAGCCACACAGCCAAGTTAGTAAAACAATTTTTGGTTTCTAGACTCAACTTCGGCCAAGGAGTTGGAAAAGGGGGGTTCCTAGAGGCAGTCAGCTCTGATACCAACCTATTATGACCCCGGCTTAATCGTGCACTAACCATACACGCAAATGCACACGATCAAGCCTAAGGACTCACTTGAAGATATCACAACACCACTCTAAAACATAAATAAATTCATACAAGCTTTATATTACAAGCCAGGGCCTCGAGGGCTCGAATACATAGCTCGATGGCATACAAGTGTCAGCGGAAGCATCAGATATCTGGGTACAGATATATTACAGAAAAGGAGATAAGCCTCTAGAAAGGCGGGGTAAAATAAAATACTACGATTGAAAGGCGTAGGCCTCCTGCCTAGGACCCCCCGAATCCTACTCCTGGTCGTCTGTCGGCTCCTCGTAGTAGTACTCGCCGGGAGGGTAGTACTAGTAGCCGTAGTCGTCGACGGGGGCAGCTACCTCAGGGGCTCCGTCATCTGGATGCGACAAGTGGATATGGGGAGAAAAAGAAAATAAAGCAAACGTGAGTACTCATCCGAAGTACTCAGCAAGCGAGGATCTATACTACATATGCAACATTTTCAAAGGAGGCTGTATATGTGTACTGGGCTGCAGAAATGCCAGAATAGAGAGGAAGGCCTAGTCCTATCGAAAACTAGCATCTTCAAGCATCTTCATCAGTCTTGCAGCATAAGGAGAGTGCAGAATAACATAATGTAAAGTAGTAGTGATGTCATCAACCTCGGCCAGAGATTCTTCCTCGACTCCCTACGAGAAAGCAATCCCAGAGCCATACTATTCAGTTCTCATCTTAGTTCTAGTTGTACCGATCGGGATACAACTCCGAGTGTCCGTTACCGTAGGACAGGCTATCGATAGATTAGTTCTTCCCTGCAGGGGTGCACCAACTTACCCACCACGCTCGCTTAACTCCGGCCGGACACACTTTACTGGGTCATGCCCGGCCTCGGCTAAGCAACACGCCGCAACCCAACCACATACTTAACAGAGAGGTCAGCACGCCGGACTAAACCTATGCCCCCAGGGGTCTTGGGCCTTCGCCCCGGGAACTCTTGCGCGTTGCGTGGGCGGCCGGAAGCAGACCTAGCAACCCCTTAATATAAGCGCGGTTGCGTAACCAGTCCAATCCAGCGCGCGCCGCTCAGTCGCTGACGTCTATTAAGCTTCGACTGAAGTATACGACGCAGAACGCCCATACTATGCCCACGTGATGGTTAGTGCTATCAGGCCAGAGGCCCCTCGGATCAAATATCCAAACCGTTAGTGGATTGGGAGCGCGCGGTAACGAGCAGAGACTCACGATCGATGTGACCCCGTCGCCCCGTCTCGAGGACTTGCGGAAAGGGCTAAGAATGCCCGACCACACCTCGTAGTTATCTCGCGGGCACCTCTCAGGTCAACCCGACTCCACATCACTTCGCATTCATGCTCGCACGGGTACCCCTCAGGGCCGACCCGTCTTTAGTATCACGGTCCAGTGTTCAGTCATAGTAACCAAAGTCTCCGTGTGTCTGACACCAAGGGGGAACCCTGAGGAATCACCCTCGATGGAATTCCCTCTGATGTTACCGTCAAGGTGAACGAAGGAGGAATCACCCTCGAGGTCCACACTTGAAGTGTTGCACGACGTCGTCGTTATCAGGGTGGTGTAAGAGGAATCACCCTCGCTCACCACGACCGATTAACTAACCTACAAGGTTATCATCAGAAGTGCTGACGAGGTATCACCCTCGGCACTTGATAGTAACCCAGTAGTGTCGGCAACTAAGGGGGAAGTGACGTGCGGTGTCGGGGCCTGGTCTTCAATCCCGTTGCACGGGTCTTCTGATCTTCCAACGGGGCAGTCGGGATAAGTGGGGTCTCTGATGGTCTCTACCCAACCTCTTCTAACCAGTTTAGGATAACAGGTAAGTATCAACAGCAGGTTACAAGTAAACAGGCTATGCAGCAGATATAGGATACAGTAACAGCAGTAGATTCTAATGCAAGCATAAGAGAGAAGAGAATGGGCGATATCGGAATGCTCAAAAAGGGGGGTGCTTGCCTGCAAGCTCTGGGGCAAGTGGCTGGTCATCGAGGACGTAGTCGTACTCCGGAGCGGCGTCTGCCTCAGGAGCTACGTCAACGTCGGGGTCTAATCGAGAGAGAAAAAGGGGAGGAAATAGGTAAACACACAGCAACGATGCAATACAGGGCATGCTACGACTATGATGCAGTGCAGGGTTGCCTGAAGTATGCCTAAGTCATTTTTGGTTATTTTAGGATTAAGGGGGATTTATTTACCGGTGACTATGCACTATTCATCTATCGGAATTGGGTTCAGAATTACGAGTTCTTCTACGTAGGGGGTTCCGACAAAGAAACAGACAACACGATTAGATTCGTTTCGTAGTTCTGAGCAACTTTCATGTTTTAAGTTTTTCGATCTGAGCTACGGTATAAAAGTTATTAATTTTCAAAGATTTTAATATTTTCTAGAATTATTTTATTTAATAGAAAATGATATATGATGTCAGCATGACTCAGAGATGACGTCAGCAGTCAACAGAGACGCTGACCAGGGTCAAACCTGACATGTGGGTCCAGTGGGACCCACATGTCAGTCTCTGTGACTAATAGGTTTTAATTAAAGCTAATCAGAGGGTTAATTAGCAGCTGGCCCCACCTGTTAGTGACTTATTAACTAAACTAATTATCTATTAATTATAAAATGTTTTTAATTTATTAAATTGCGGTGGGGCCCGCATGTCAATGGCTGGGCTGCCCAGTCAGCACAGTTGACTGGGTCAACCCAGTCAACTGGGGCCCCAGGGCCCACGGTCAGTGGCTCAGGGGTGGGACCCACCTGCGCCACGTCGGCTGTGTCGCCGGAGTTGCTCCGGCGACCGTTTTAGCGGCGGTTTCTCGCCGGAGCTGCTCGGATTCGCGCTATAGGGCTCAGTTCGAGCCGTGGTTAGGTGCGTTCGAGAGCTTGAGAACCCGCGCGTCAAGTGGTGCTAGCGGTTCGACTGGAGATGAGCTAGTTCCACGGCGGTGAGCGGCGAAGCGGGCGCCGGACTTCGGGACCGAACGGAATCGCGGCTGCGTGGCGCTCTCGTGCAGGCTAACTAGAGAGGGGGGAGCTGCGGACCTCCAGGAGCACGTTGGCGCCACTGGCTCGAGCTGCCGAAGCTCGGGAGCGCGTCAATGGCTCATGCGGCGGCGGTCAGAGTACAACCACGGTGGCAGCTCGTCGGAGGCGTGCAAATAAGCGGAGAAGGGAGCAGGGGTAGAGGCGGAGCTCACCTAGCGGCTACGAAAAGCCCGTGGTCAGTTTAGTAGCGCAGAGACTCGCCGGAGACGGAGGAGATCGGCGGCATCCCGAGGAAGAGGACGACGCGCATGGGCGTTGCAGTGCTCCTCAGCTCCCTCTAGTTGCTCCAGGAGACGCGGTCGACCACGGCGCTCCTCCCAGGCACTCTCAGGCGACACGGGGAGGCCGGTGGCCATGGCGAGCAGCAAGACACGGCGACGGCGGCGTTCGGGGATGGATCTGAGAGGAGAAGGGAGGGGTGGAGCGAGCGAGGGAGAAGGGGGAGAGTGATGGAGGAGGCCAGGGGGGAAGCACCAGCTCGGCCTTATCCTCTCCTGGACGGCCGCGGCGTCGCGGTGTCGCCGCCGCACCGGCGCGCGCGCGGTGACCACGAGCGTGCTGACATGCAAGGGAGAAGAGGGAGATGGGCCTAGTGGGTTGTGGTCGGCGCACTGTGCACTAAGGCCCAGTGCACAGTGCCTCATCTTATTTTTCTGTTTCTATTTTGTGTTTTTCTTTGATTTCTTTTCTATTTTGTAATAGTTAGGCCACTTTTACACTTTTGTAAAATGTGGGACTTAGTCCAAATATTACAGTGCAATGTTAACCTTCACCAAAAACTAGTTTGGGTAAAGTAGGACTTTATTTAAATTTGAAATGAATTTAATTAGATTAGATAATCCTGTTTTGGTGCTGTTTCATGTGGTTTGGGTCAATTAACCAATCCAAGTAGTATTGGTTATATTTTTATGAGTGCTTCTGGAATATTTGCTAATTAGTGAACATTTATCCCATAGTGTTTGAGAAATTTTATTTTGCACTTTTGAATTTGAGTTGATTTGCAGAATGGAGTTTGAATAGCTTTGGTTAACCACTATGTTTAAGCACTGCAAATGATATGACTTGGCATTATTAGCAGTAGATCACAATGACTAATACACAGGGGTGTTACATTTCCATAACATGCTCAAGTGTCAAAGTTGTTTCATTAATCATAAGCGGTGGGGAACCCACTAAATTTCCCATAGCATTAAAAGCATCAAGATAGGGTCACATCAAGAAATTTCCACCGGTAATCGTATCAAGGACTAATCTATACCAAGTGGTGATGCCCACATAAAAACAGCGAAGAAGTACAACGGTAGATTGCTTACGGATAGATCTATTATGAGCATTGCAAATCCTATACCAAGCATCTTTTAAATTAGCCCCTCCCCTTTGTTTAAAGTTAAGAACTCCGTTCTCGGGGGTGTACACAATAGAGGAAGAACTATCCATGATGACAGAGAGTGGTCAACAAGATAACACAAAAATAGATCTGACAAGAAAACAGCGAACGAAAAACAAGGCGAATAAAACAGCAATTTTTTGTGAAGTGGGGGAGAGGAAAACGAGAGGCAAATGGCAAATAATGTAAATTGCAAGGAGATGAGATTTGTGATTAGGAACCTGGTAGATGTTGATGATGTCTCCCCGGCAACGGTGCCAGAAATTCCTTTTGATGTTTGCTTGAACTACGTCGGTATTTCCCCAAAGAGGAAGGGATGATGCAGCACAACAACGGTAGGTATTTCCCTCAGTGCTGAGACCAAGGTTATCGAACCAGTAGGAGAACCACGCAACACCACGTAAACAGCTCCTGCACACAAAGAACAAATACTTGCAACCCGACGTAAGAGAGGGGTTGTCAATCCCTCACGGGTAAAAAGATAGATAAAATTGTAGTAGATTGGATAAATAGATCTCGCGGGAACGCAAGATAAAATAAATAAGTAAAAATTGCAGCAAGGTATTTTTGTATTTTTGGATTAATAGATCTGAAAATAAAAGAAAATAAAAATAGATCGCGACGGCAAATGTATTAAAGAAGAGACCCGGGGGCCGTAGGTTTCACTAGTGGCTTCTCTCGAGAAAAATAGCAAACGGTGGATATTTTTTTTACTGTTGGGCAATTGATAGAACTTCAAATAATCATGACGATATCCAGGCAATGATCATTATATAGGCATCACATCCAAGATTAGTAGACCGACTCCTGCCTGCATCTACTACTATTACTCCACACATCGACCGCTATCCAGCATGCATCTATTGTATTAGGTTCATGGAAAAACGGAGTAATGCAATAAGAATGATGACATGATGTAGACAAGATCTATTTATGTAGAAATAGACCCCATCTTGTTATCCTTAATAGCAATGATACATACGTGTCGTTTCCCCTTTTGTCACTGGGATCAAGCACTGTAAGATCGAACCAATCACAAAGCACCTCTTCCCATTGCAAGATAAATAGATCAAGTTGGCCAAACAAAACCCAAATATCAGAGAAGAAATACGAGTCTATAAGTAATCATGCATATAAGAGATCAAAAGACTCAAATAACTTTCATGGATAAAAACATAGATCTGATCATAAACTCAAAGTTCATCGGATCCCAACAAACACACCACAAAAGGAGTTACATCAAATAGATCTCCGAGAGACCGTTGTATTGAGAATCAAAAGAGAGAGAGGAAGCCATCTAGCTACTGCCTACGGACCCGTAGGTCTACAATGAACTTCTCACGCATCATCGAAGAGGCACGAATGAGGATGGTGAACCCCTCCGTGATGGTGTCTAGATTGGATCTTTGGTTTCTGGAACTTGCGGCGGCTGGAATTAATTTTCGTTGACTCCCATAGGGTTTCTGGAATATTGGGGTATTTATAGAGCAAAGAGGCGGTGCAGGAGGTTTTTGAGATGGGCACAACCCATCAGGGCGCGCCTGGGGTCCCAGGCGCGCCCTGGTGTCTTGTGCTCACCTCGGCCCCCCTCTTCGGTACTTCTTTGGCCCACTGGATGTCTTCTGGTCCAAAAAAAATCTCTAAAAAGTTTCGCTGCATTTGGACTCCATTTGATATTGATTTCCTGCGATGTAAAAAACAAGCAGAAAACAGCAACTGGCACTAGGCACTATGTCAATAGGTTAGTCCCAAAAAAATGATATAAAGTTGCTATAAAATGATTGTAAAACATCCAAGAATGATAATATAACAGCATGGAACAATCAAAAATTATAGATACATTGGAGACGTATCAGGGCGACGGCGGCGGGCGACAGCAGAGAGGAGGGGGAGAGGTGGGAGAGTGGGGGGGGGGGGGGGGAATGGGACTTGGCAAAATTTTGAGCCCGCGCGGTGGTTAACTCAAAATAGCAGTAGCGCTGGATTAGGATCCAGTGCTACTGGTAACTTTTCCAATTTTTTTAATTCTAAAATACAAATAGCAGTAGCGCTGGATCCTAAACGAGCGCTATAGCTAACTTAACTATAGGGCTGTTTCCCAATCCAGCGCTACCGCTATATTTCTTTTCTTTTTATTATTTTCCTTTTCTAGTTTTTAGTTTTCTTTTCTTTTTATTATTTTCCTTTTCTTTTCTGTTTACTTTTCTTTTTCTTTTGTATTGCTTTCTCCCTTTTCTTTTCTGTTTACTTTTCTTTTTCTTTTGTATTGCTATCACCGGAACCATGCATGTGGTGGTAATTGAAGGGGATACGATGTATACATCATTTGACCGATAACGGTTACTTGAGTGCGTACACAAAATAGATACATATATATAAATGATGGTTTCTCAGCTGCGTCGACGACATTTCACATTGAGCTTCTTCCCTTTCTTGTTCGTTGTCGAATAATTGAGCCCCTCCTTGTGACTTTTCCGGTACCATGGAGTACGATCTTTCTTAGGTAATGTAGTATTGATTCTTATTTTCACATATGCTTCATTGTCATTGTCATCTTCCCTCATCGGGTTGCCGTATTGGTCGTAGTCTTCCTTGTTGGCGACTCCATCCATTCCGACGATGCTTCTTTTGCCTCTCCTCACGACAACACGACTGGGATTGGTCTGGTGGGTTATGAAGAAGCATTGTGTCACGTGCTTAGCGTGTACCCTTGGCTCAATTTTGGTGATGATGTTAATGTTCACGGTAGCGCTCTTCGTGTCGGGTATAGACATGGTAGTGAAATACTTGTTTTCCCTTACGACGTCCTTAGCCCATCTGACACGGAACATCGTCGCATCATGCATTCCAGCATAGTCAAGCTCCCAGATCTCTTCGACCATTCCGTAGAATCTTTCTGTTGTGCCGTTGGCGTCGGTCACGCGCCCCTGAGTTCTGGTAATCACTGTCCATGTCTTTGGCCTCCGTGTAGAACGTGTACACGTTGATATCGTATGCCTGATAGGTCGCGAGTTTGGCGCGGGGCCATGTGCTAAGGCGTGTATGAGCAATCCGTCCGAACTGCCCTCTTCCGGGGGATTAGCAAGAACTTCCTCTTTGAACCAACGCAAGAAAGTGGCGTTGTGCTCTACAATAACTTCGTCGTCCGTCTTGAGCATCCCCTTATCACGGTACTTCTTTGCGATGGTTTGTTTGTGCCGTGTCACATAATCATCTACCACATCTACGTGTTGTAGCACTACTAAGTTAGCCCTGTCAAAGTCGTTCCATCGATCCGAGTAGTCCACGTGCAATTCCCTCCGGACGTTGTCGTGACCTTCTCCTCCGAGCCTCCCATCGCGCTTCTTGATGGGCAAACCAGCAACAGGGTCTCCGACGCCTATATAATTCTCACAAAAGGAGATGCACTCATGCGTCAGATACCCCTGGACGATGCTCCCATCGGGACGGGACATGTTATGAATGAATCCTTTGATGACCCCATTCATCCTCTCGAACGGCATCATGATGTGAAGGAATGTCGGCCCGAGGTTAATGATGTCATCCACGATGTGGACACACAGATGCACCATGACGTCAAAGAACGCGGGCGGGAAGTACATCTCAAGCTCACCTAGTATGACAATGATCTCTTCCTGTTGCCTTCGAAGCTGCTTCACACTGATGGACTTTCGAGAGATAACATCGAAGAAGTTGCAGAGACCAGTAAGCGTGTCATGGACGTGCTTGTCCATTATCCCTCTAATGGCAACCGGGAGTATCTGCGTCATCATCACGTGACAGTCATGAGACTTCATCCTGCTGAACCTTTTCTTCTTGGTGTCTAGAAATCTGCTTATCTTCCCACAGTAACCGGAACTGACTTTGATTCCCGTAAGGCACTTGATGAATTGATCGATCTCCTTCGCACTTAAGGTGAAGCAAGAAGGGGGGCAATAATTCTTCTCCTTCTTGTTGACTTTTTTGCCCCCTTCCCCCTCCTCCGTCTCCGTCTCCTCCGTCGACTTTTTACGGGGCGACATGTGGAGATCTTTCCTGATCTTCAAATCTTCCAAGTCTTTCCTTGCCTTCGGCCCATCCTTGGTCTTCTCCGGCTTGTTCATCAGTGTGCCAAGCAAGCTCTCGAGGACATTCTTCATGATATGCATTTGATCAAGGCAATGAGGCGTGTCGTGATTGGGCCAGCACTCCAAGTCCCAGAAAACAGACCTCGTTTTCCATACCTTTAGCAGCGGCTCCGGCGCCTTTTTCATCTTTCCCGGCGCGGGGCACTGTTCCCAGTTTTTCAACAGCTCGTTGATTTCGGCGCCACTCCTCCTACGTGGAGGTCCTCGATGCTCAGCCAACCCATTGAATAGATCTCCACGCTTTCTCCACGGGTCATCCTTCTCGAGCCATCTACGATGCCCCATGTACACGATTTTCCCAGACCCGCCATCTTTCATTGACGTAAGCTGCTGAGACATTGTATCATCCATGCACCTCATGCATCCGCAATATTTGTGGCACACCTGGCCTGAGGTGTACCCGTAACCGAGATAGTCGTGCACCGTCGTCATCAGTGTCGCTCTCATATAGAAATACTCTCCTTTGCTAGCATCCCATGTCCATGCCGGTGTTTTCCATAACGTGTCTAGCTCCTCTTTCAGAAGCCCCATATACAGGTTAAATTATTTCCCGGTTGTTTCAGCCCTTGAATCAGCATGCTCATGCGTATGTACTTTGTCTTCATGCACTTCCATGGGGGGAGGTTGTACATCCATACAAAGACGAGCCATGTGCTGTGGTTGGTGTTCTGGTTTCCAAACGGATTCATGCCATCGGTACTCGCACCAAGCACGATGTTCCTTGGATCTTCTGCAGCAAATCCATATACGGCATTGAATGCTCTCCACTGGCTACCATCTATGAGGTGTCTCAGCTTCAGATCATCTCCATCGTTGGGCTTCTTCCTCTCCGCGTGCCAGCGCATGAGCTTTGCTTCATTAGGATCTACGAAATACCGCTGCAGACGGGGAGTGATTGGAAAGTACCATACAACTTTCTGAGGAGCTTTCTTTCCTGCCTTCTTGTATCGAGAAGCATTGCACACTGGACAGCTGGTTTTTTCTGCGTGCTCCCCCCGATAAATGATGCAAGCGTTGATGCATGTGTGGTACCTAATGTGCGGCAAATCAAAAGGGCAAACGATTTTCTTGGCCTCCTCGACACTAGTAGGACACAGGTTCCCCGCGGGGAGAACTTTATTATGTAGATACTTCAAATGCTCATCGAGGCTTTTGTCTGTCCATTTGTTTTTGGCCTTCATCTTTAGAAGTTCGAGTGTGAAACTCAAGCGGGTCACCTTAGGATCGTAACCGTCATACAATGGAGTCTTCGAGTCTACTTCAAGTTGCGCCAGCTTGGCCTCCTCTCTAGAAGTAGCTCTCTCGCTAGTCGTACTCTTGCGAAGGAGGTCTCGAACATGAGTGTCCTACACGACTGCACTTAGTAGCGTTGAAGACTGCGGCGTGACCGCTGCCTCTTCTCCGCCATGTCCAGACTCTTCTTCGCCATGTCCGAAATCTTCTCCGCCGCCATCATGCCCGGACTCTTCCCCGCCGCCATGTCCAGCGCCATCGTCTTCGTGTCGATCGGTCATCTCTTCATCTAGCCCCATGTCGTTATTCCCTGCCATGTGGACGTCCTCATCATCATCTTCACTTATCCACCGAGTATAGCCATCCATGAAACCATTCATCAGCAGGTGCGCCTTCAAACTGCCACGATCAAAAGGGTCCAAAAGGACTCCTTCTTTGCATCTTGTACATAGACATCTAATCCTAGTCCGATTATTTGCATACATGTCCATCACCGTGGATTGCAAGTATCGCTCCACCTTCCATCCACTCACCTTCATGACCGAGACTGCACGGTATAACAAGCAAAAGGGTTATAAACAAAATGCATGCATGCATCAAAGTCATATAAAAATTTGGCATGACCTTGCCTAAAAATAGGACATATCGAGTTTGCTCGAAATTCACCAAAACGGAAATAAATCGACATTTCGGCAAAACATAAGCAACTCGGGGGCATGTCACTCGCACAAATCTCTCCATATCACAAACACACATATTCCCATTCTTGAAATGCACAACTTTTTACTCACCTATCTCCCGAGAGAGACCGAGCACGGTTAGATGAGGCCTTTCGCTACCTATAGGGATCGAAAGTGTGGATGGCTAAATAGCTAGCTAGATCTAGTTGTTGGGGAGGAGAGATGACTCTAGCTAACTAATGGAGAGGGAGAGAGATGAGCTAGCTAGATCTATATCTATGGAATGGAGGGAGAGCCAAATAAATGAGGTAGCTAGATAGAGATGAGAAGGCCATTTATGGAGGAGAGTTATGGTGGAGGGGGGCATTAATGGGGAGAGAAGAGAGGTAGGAGGAAGAGAGAAGAAGGGCAACAATGGTGGAGAACTAACTTAGAGAGGGGTAAGGAGGGGGAAGGGGGGAGGAGGGGGAGAGGGGGGGTGGAAAGGTGGCACCAGCCGCAACTAGCAGTAGCGCTGTTTCCCAGAAAGCGCTGCTGCTATGATACTTAGTAGTAGCGCTTCCCTGGAAAAGCGCTACTATTAAGTGGGGCCCATTAGCAGTAGCGATGCTGTCAAATAAACCGCTACTGCTAAAATCTTAGTAGTAGCGCTGTATTCTGGACAGCGCTGCTACTACAGCTAGCGTCGGTGGGCTCATTGGGTCCCACTTAGTAGTAGCGCATTTTACTTTTCCAGCGCTACTGCTAACGAGTTACTTGTAGCGTTGCCCCAGAACAACACTACTGCTAATTAACAGCATCGCCTGCTATTTTCCAGCGCTACTACTGATGTCCTACCTATAAGCATTTCCCTAGTAGTGGGCATATCCTCACAAATACCGATAGGTATGGCAGTTGATTTATCAGCCATTTGCAAAGATATTTCAGTAGGTGTGAGTTTATTCAAATCAAGTCTTTTATATAAGGAGAAAGGCATAACACTAACACCAGCTCCTAAATCACACAAAGCAGTTTTGACATAATTTCTTTTGATGGAGCAAGGTATAGTTGGTATTCCCAGATCTCCAAGTTTTTTAGGTACTCTATCCTTAAAAGAATAATTAGCAAGCATGGTGGAGATTTCAGCTTTAGGTATTTTTCTCTTATTAGTGATGATGTCTTTCATGTATTTTGCATAAGGGGCCATCTTTAAAATATTAGTCAAGTGAGTGCGCAAAAAGACTGGCCTAAGCATTTCAGCAAAGCGTTCAAATTCTTCATCATCCTTTTTCTTAGCTGATTTAGGTGGAAAGGGCATGGGGTTTTGAACCCATGGTTCTCTTTCTTTACCATGTTTTCTAGCCACAAAGTCTCTTTTATCGTATCTTTTATTTTTAGGTTGTGGGTTATCAAGATCAACAGCTGGTTCTATTTCAACTTCATTATCTGGTTCTTTATCATTGTCTGGTTGAGTGTCTTCATGAACATCATCATTTTCATTTTCATTATCACTAGGTGGATGTTCATTACCAGATTGAGTTTCAGCATTAGAAATAGAGACATTATTAACGTCAGGAGGTTTTTCTTTCTCAGGTTCACTAGAGGTATGCAAAGTCCTATCATTTTTCTTTTTTGTTTTCTAATTAGAAGGACTAGATGCATCATTATTAATTCTTTGTGAATCTTGTTCAATTATTTTAGGATGTCCCTCAGGGTAAAGTGGTTCCTGAGTCATTTTACCTCCTCTAGTTGCTACTCTAATAGCGAAGTCATTTATATTATTATTCATTTCATCTAGCAATTCTCTTTGAGATTTAGCAACTTGTTCTAGTTGAGTTTGAACCATAGAGGCATATTTTCCTACACCTCTAACATCATTGGAGATTCTAAATAACAAGTCACTCAAGCGAGCAATCATATCAGAATTATATTTCAATTGTTTCATAACATTGGCATTGAAGTGATCTTGTTTTCTAATGTAGTTGTCAAACTCATAAAGGCATTGACTAGGATGTTTATTATAAGGGACATCACTTTCATCAAACTTCATTAAAGAATTTACCTCTACCACCTTTGGTGGTGGTGTGTTAAGTCCATGTATTTCTTCAATAGAAAGCAAATTTTTAACATCCTCTGCTTTAATACCTTTTTCCTTCATACTTTTCTTTGCCTCTTGCATATCTTCAGGACTGAGATATAAGATACCCCTCTTCTTCGGAGTGGGTTTAGGCGGTGGTTCAGGAAGAGTCCAATCATCATTAATTTTTTAATATATTATTCAATAATTCCTCAGCTTGTCCAACAGTTCATTCCTTGAAAACACAACCAGCACAACTATCTAGGAAATCCCTAGAAGCATCAATTAGTAAATTATAGAAGATATCAAGTATTTCATTTTTTAAGTGGATGATCAGGCAAAGCATTAAGCAATTGGAGAAGCCTCCCCCAAGCTTGTGGGAGACTCTCTTCTTCAATTTGCACAAAGTTGAATATTTCCTGTAAAGCAGCTTGTTTCTTATGAGCAGGAAAATATTTTTCAGAGAAGTAGTAAATCATATCCTGGGGACTATGCACACAACCAGGAGTAAGAGTATTGTACCATATCTTAGCATCACCCTTTAATGAGAACGGAAATAATCTGAGAATATAATAGTAGCGAGTTTTATCATCATGAGCAAAATCGGTGGCTATATCATTTAACTTAGTAAGATGTGCCACAACAGTTTCAGTTTCATAACCATGGAAAGGATCAGATTCAACCAAAGTAATTAACTCTGGGTCGACAGAGAATTCATAATCCTTATCATCAACAAAGATAGGTGAAGTAGCAAACTGAGGATCACATTTCATTCTAGCATTCAAAGATTTTTCTTTCAGTTTGCATAATAACTTCTTAAGATCATCTCTATCATTGCAAGCAAGAAAATCTCTAGCTGTCTCCTCATCCATAACATAGCCTTCAGGTACTTTAGGCAATTCATATCTAGGAGCGCTAGGTCTAACATGTGTTTCAAGATTTTCAGTTTCAGGTACTTCATCTATTTCCGTAATTTCATCAGTTTCAGCATTCTCAATATCTTTAGCTCTAGCAATTTGTTCATCAAGAAATTCACCTAGTGGCACATTATCATCAAGCAAGGTACTAGCATCATCATAAGTATCATTCATAGCAGAAGTGGCATCATCAATAACTTGTGACATATCAGGATTAATAGCATGTGGTGGTGTTGCAAGTTTACTCAAAATAGAAGGCAAATCAAGTGCAGAGCTAGATGGCAGTTCCTTACCTCCCCTCGTCTTAGAGGGAAAAATCTTAGTCTTGGTATCCTTCAGATTCTTCATAATGATAAATTGACAATAATCCCAAGTGACTCAACAAATATAGCTATGCTCCCCGGCAACGGCGCCAGAAAAAGGTCTTGATAACCCACAAGTATAGGGGATTGCAACAGTTTTCAAGGGTAGAGTATTCAACCCAAATTTATAGATTCGACACAAGGGGAGCCAAAGAATATTTGAAGGTATTAGCAGCTGAGTTGTCAATTCAACCACACCTGGAGATTAATTATCTACAACAAAGTGATCAGTAGCATAGTAATATGATAGTTTTGATGGCAGTGGTAACAGTAATAGTAACAGAACAGTGATAGCAATGATTTTGTAGCAGTTGTGACAGTAGCAATAACAGTAGTAACTTAGCAAGAACAATATGTGAAAAACTCGTAGGCATTGGATCGGTGAATTCGTTGGATGATATTCATCATATAAGAGTCATAACCTAGGGCGATACAAAACTAGCTCTAGTTCATAAATATAATGTAGGCATGTATTCCGTAAATAGTCACACGTGCTTATGGAAAGAACTTGCATGACATCTTTTGTCCTACACTCCCGTGGCAGCGGGGTCCATAAGGAAACTAAGGGATATTAAGGCCTCCTTTTAATAGAGAACCGGAACAAAGCATTAACACATAGTGAATACATGAACTCCTCAAACTACGGTCATCACCGGAAAGTATCCCGAATACTGTCACTCTGGGGTTTACGGATCATAACACGTAGCAGGTGCATATAACTTGCAAGATTGGATCTAGAACATAGATATAATGGTGAAAACATAAACGGTTCAGATCTGAAATCATGGCACCCGGGCCCAAAGTGACAAGCATTAAGCATGGCAAAGTCATAGCAACATCAATCTCAGAACATAATGGATACTAGGGATCAAGCCCTAACAAAACTAACTCGATTACATTATGATTCTCATCCAACTCCCTCACCAACCAGCGAGCCTACGAAGGAATTACTCACTCCTGGCGGGAAGCATCATGGAATTGGCGATGGAGAAGGGTTGGTGATGACGAAGATCAAAGATTCCCCTCTCGAGAGCCCCAAACGGACTCCAGATATGGCCTCCCGATGAAGAACAGGAGGTGACGGCGGCTCCGTCTCGTGAAACGTGATAATTCTTCCTCCCTGATGTTTTTCTCCGAAAATAGGATTTTATAGCGTCGGGGATAGGGTTAGCGGGGCACCAGGTGGGCACAACCCACCTTGGCGTGCCAGGAGGGGGGCGCACCCTGGTGGGTTGTGCTCACCCAGGGGCCCCCTCCGGTGGTTCTTGGCTCCATTATTTTTCTTTTATTCCATAAAAATTCTCCAAAAAGTTTTGTTCCATTCCGAGAACTTTTATTTCTGCACAAAAAACAACACCATGGTAGTTCTGCTAAAAACAACGTCAGTCCGGGTTAGTTTCATTCAAATCATGCAAATTAGAGTCCAAAACAAGAGCAAAAGCATTAGGAAAAGTAGATACGACGGAGACGTATCAGCGCCCAACTCCTCGACCGTGGAGTTGACCCTAGAAGAAGTTGCGTCATCGGTGGAAGCCATAATCTCAAGAAAGAGGCTAACACCTTCTACCACACAATGAAAAAATAACATAAGTATGGAATAGCTCTGGGTACTTCTATTCTATTCATCGCTAACCTACAAGGATCTGTGTGTTAACTTCCAGTCCATCGAGGCTCTCTACAAGAATTCAAGTCCAATTGAAGTCTGATCAATTTCATGTTGAGGATAATAGGGCAGAGAGATGTTTGCTCCTGTGGTCAATCACAAGTCCGTCCAATCAGACGCAACTCTTTTGCAGAAGAGTGGACTGGTCTACCAAATCATCTGTCACCATCGAGCATCACTGGTCATTCCTTTACTACTGCAATTCCTTCAGTAATTTATTTTTGGTGCTGATATTTATCTCTCTGGTCACTTCTAGTTCTGTCTCAGTACTGTGGCTATGTTAGGTAGCATATTCATGTTCGTTGTTCTTAAAGTTGTTTGCCTTTATGCTCGTCTAATGTTTATCAGGTGCTATCTAGTTGTTCAGCCGAGTCTTACTTTGATGAACATATCCCAGTAATCTGTGTGTTTCGTGTATTGTTTTGTTCACTGTCGTGGTTTTAACCTGGCAGATGCCCTTGTGAAAGGACTTAGGTGTGGAGCCATCGCAACATAGGTTAGCTCAAAGGGGTTGGATGGGACAAAGGACACAAGGGTTTACCCAGGTTCGGCCCCTCACAACGAGGTAACAGCCTACGTCCTGCTTCTAGTTGTATTGCTTGAGTTTCAATTACAAGGGAGCGATCACGCTTGCCCTCGCTATCGATCAGTCCTTTCTTGAGTTAACCCGCCGCTGGGTCTCGCCTTTATATACACAGGTCAAGGCCCGAGGCTTACAAGAGTCCGAGTCGGATCATACAATGTGACTGGCCCAGTTTCTAAGTCGCCTTGCCTTACCAGGCAAGCCATCGTATGGCGGTTCACACGTCCGGGTCTTGGGCCACCACCAGGCCCGCCTCTATGAGCTGCCGTCTTCACGCTTCATCCTCTTGGGCCTAACTGGGCCTTCTTCATTGAGTCGCCAACGGTGTAATCCGGCCCCTCCTGGGCGGGTCACACCTCGGGGTTATATCCCCAACATTAGGCCCCAGATTGATTTGAACTTGTTCATGTCAATCTTCGCTGCTTCAAGTTGGCGATTCTTCCTTTCAAAGTTTAATATTGAACAAATCATATAACCTGCCATGACGTCATGCAAAATAAATATAGAGAAAATCCATGACATCACAACAGATCTTTTCGCATTAATTGGCCATCCGAGAATCGAGGCGCTTCCAGTGTTTAGATAATCATGACATCTCCTTGATTCCCGCACCTGCCATTTCACTGTTCCACCTTTTTCCTTATAAATAGGCCCGAGGGGGTTTCCTTTTCACTTTTATCCCCTTTCGCTTCCACTTCTTCTTCCTCCTCGCGACCTTCGCCACCAGAGCTCTGCCACTCCGGCCGACCTTCACCGGCGACTCCAACAAGGGCCGCTGCATCAACCTGAACGAACCAGAAAAACGCGGCGCACTCCCGCTCTCCATCAACTCCATCAGGTATTATCCCATCTTCTTCTCAGATCCACATTATAATGCCCTAGTTCGTCGAGTTCATCATCATTCCGTCAAGCTCCTCCAAGTTCATCCAACATAACTTAGAAAACATAGTTCAACCCGTACTCCAGGAGAATCAGTAGCGCTATCAGCTTTAGCTATTTCAATCTCAGGTAGATCCCTTTCCCTTTACAGTCAAGATATAGTCCCTCAGTTCTTCCGCAGCCATATGTTTTAGGTCTAAATTTCTTCTTTTTCTGAACTGTGGTAGATCTGCAATTGTAGCCGCAATTTGTGAAATCTGTTTTATCCACAGTTAGCGAAAATTTCAATAGCCTTGCAATCTTTAGAAAAATAATCCATCATCCCTTGCCCAGGCAACTTATAGCGGCAGCCTTTCATTCCGCTAATACTTATCTAATTTTAATCATGAACTGATAACCCACCGACCTCTTTCCGGCTTATCCATGTAGCTTATAACCATTTCCATGACCCGCCAAGATGGTTGTCCCTTATAATCAGGACTTGTAACCCGCCATTATATAGCTGACTCATTTGGGTGGTTTATTTTTACTCATCATTGTGACGGACTTTGCACCTTATCACCAGTCGTTGATCATGGAGCAGTTTAACATCATAATATTAACCCGTCAACTCTTTATTCTGAGGCATCCACTGTCAAAAATGACTAAATCCACCAATTCTTGCGATTGGGTTGTTTCCACTGTCACTGAGCAATCTGTCAATGAATATGTTGAGATGGGCGTTTTACCAGCAAAAAACGTCATTCACTGGCGAGTTCCAGGGGCTGAAACTAAACCTCAACCTAAAGAGGGTGAAGTTGTAGTCTTTGCAGATCACCTCCTCCGTGGTTTCTCACCACCCGGGTCGAAATTCTTTCGGGACGTTCTGAACTTCTACAAGCTACACCCCCAAGATATCGGCCCCAACTCTGTTTCCAATATATGCAACTTTCAAGTCTTCTGTGAGGTGTACCTTCAAGAAGAGCCCAGCGTTGATTTATTCAGAGAGTACTATTACCTGAACCGCCAGACCGAGATGACAGACGGGCCTAGCCTTGAACTCGGCGGGATTTCTATCCAGAGGTGGAGAGGTGCCGTTTTCCCTGCAGCTTCACTACCCAGTCACCCCAAGGACAAGAACCAGACTTGGTTCTACTACCAAGATACCTCCTGCTGATGAAAACCCTCTGCTGGGTTTCCGCTCCTTCTGGCTTAGCCCTAGGCATGAACTTCCTGACCGGATCACCGCTACAGAACGGGCCAAGTATGCGCCTACTTTTTCAAAAATAAGGGCCTTATTAGCCAACGGCTTAACCGGAGTTGACCTGGTCCATTGCTGGGTCGCCTGGAGGATTTTGCCTTTGACCCGCCGTACCGGCTTAATGTACCAATACACATGTGATGTAAAGGACCCGCAGCGGTATAGCCAAGTACAACTTGAAGATCGGCAAATCAATGAAATGACCAAGACATTACTCGGGGAGACCTTAGAAAGCTGCAGTAAAACGGGACTGAACCCCTTCTGCGCTCTTAATCTGGCTCCCGACATAAGTGTTTTAAGCCATTCTTTAACTCATTTATCATTCTCATAAACTGCACATCTTCTCATTGTCCTTTATGTTCTCAGGCTGGCTCTTCCTTCTGGAACAAGAAACTGAATGACAAGCCGGCCAAAAAGGCCAAAGTGAAAACTCGGGCTCCAAAAAAGACCAAAGGGAAGAAACATGATGTTGAAGACTTATTTGCCCTTGACAATGAGTCGGAGGTAGAACTCGATTCTCTTGGCTTTCTTTTTATGCAACTTATTGACGCTGACTCCTCTTAGGACAATGTGGAGACCAGACATGCAGACGCAGCAGAGGTAACCATAATCTCCTTCGACTCAGAATCTTTGCCAAGACAGAAAACTCGGCGGGTCTCCCGAAAAGTAAGATTTTCCCATCCTCTTGCTTATCTGGACCCCAATTTTCTTTTGAAAAAGCAGCAGCACGAGGCAAAGCGTACAACCTGGAGCAGCGGTGGCGGAGACCTAGCAGCCGGCTTATCCAACACGCCCGCCCCTCGCAAGCGCCGAAATGAGGTGCCACATAATCCATCCCTCTCCTTTCCAAAGGCGGGTCTCATTCGTCAACCGCTTAACTCTTCCGATTCAAACTATCAGGGAACACCTCATTCATCATCTGGCGAGTCTATTGGGACTCAGATGCCTGTCTTCAAAGTTGCCCCTGGGTAAGCTTTTATACTTGTTTCATACATAACTTGCAATAATATATTTACGAATTCATGTTCTCTTGTTGCTGCGGTGTGGCCAAAGCAGGCAAGAAACAGAAGGTGGGCGGTTCTTCCAAGGATCCCCAAACTGTTGAGTCCGAGAAACAAACACCAGCAGCAACTGTGGCGTTGGAAAATCCTGACAGTCTTATCAATGACCCGCCACCACAAGTTGATATCACAGTCTCAGAACCGCTGCACACTGAGGTTGACCCGGCAATTACGCATAACCCGCCAAGTCCTAAACCGCCCAGCCCTGCCAAGACTACTGAAGAGGTCCCTTTTGACAAGATCATCGATGATGTCATCATCACTGGTACAGGCTATACCAAGCCCGGAAATCCTACAGTCTTGGCAGAGCACAGCGCCAAAGAAGAGCCATTAGCCGCCGACAAGGGTAAATTGAAGTTGGATCTAGAGAGCTATGCTGCCTTCAGCGCAAGTGATATCCACGCAGGCTATCTAACCCGCCTCCACACTAGCCGTGTTCTGGAAGCCGGCTTAGTGAACCTTATGAAGGAACGCTATGAGGTATGTTGCTAACCTCTTTCCATATGTATTCATGTAGCCACCAAGTCTAGAGGATAGGAAAAAATTGAGTATGTTGTAGACTTAAGAATAATCTTCAAGTTGTAGCCTCTCAGGGCCAACTTATCCTTTAAGATCCAAATATGTAGCCCCCAAGGGCTAGCTTTAACTGATAAGTTGAGTCGGGACTGATAGTCACTTAAGAAATCCAAACACGTAGCCCCCAAGGGCCGGCTTAACCTTATAAGAAGACGCCGGGTCTCAATCAAAAAAGCAAATTGACCCACATTAGCCCCCAAGTACCAAGTAGAGTACTTGTAGTGTGCTTGGGACTTTAACAGAATATCATCACTAATAGTTCAACCTTGCTTTTTAACCATTACTTTATCATTGTATTCCAGGCCGAATTGAGCATGAAGGAATCGCAAGTGGGTGATTTTAGGAAGAATATAAAGTTGCAGCAGGCAGAGACTTCCAAGGACAAGCTAGAGCTGAAAACTTCGTTGGAGGAAGTCGAGAAGCTTAAAGCAAGTTTTGGTACGGAGAGAGCCACCTGAGAATCTGACAAGACTGCACTTTTGAAGAGAGCTGAAGAGGCGGAAGCACAACTTAAACCGGTTGATGAGGAGCTTACCGGCTTAAGACAACATATCACCCGTATGACAGCCGCTATCTTTGGTAAGACTCATATGCACTTCAACGCCTGTGCGAATATTATGTGAAACTGCCTGGCGACTCTCAATTCATGCTGTTTAACTCACTTGGAAACTTATAAATAGGCCCCAGAAGCGCCAGCCTTGGCGAAAATATGCTGATGAAGCTCAAGGAAGTATATTCATTGACTGAGCAGCTATACACTGGAACTTTGCAAAGCCTTGTGGCCTTATCAGGTGGGAAAAGACCTCCAAAGCAGATCAAGACTGTGCTGGATCAACTCTCAACAGCGCCGGCTCAAGTTATAGAATATAAACTATCAGCCGCCTGAGCCGGAGCCATTTGTGCACTAGGCCGAGCCAAGGCGTGGCAGTCAGAACTTGACCCGGTGGAAATAGCCACTGGTTGCCCAGAATTCAAGGACGACGGGTCAGCCTTCGAGGAACAAGACTTCAACAACTGCGTCAGAGAGATGCGACCCGTCGCTTGCAAGCTAATTAAAGATCTGGATTTAGACCACTACACGCCGGCTTACGACAAGAAGAACCAGAAGATTAAGCCGCCAGTTCATGATGTTTTCAACCTTATTCCTCCCCGGCGTAAGCATATCTTCGCCCCTGACGTTGATCATTCTGTTATACTCGATGATGAGGCCATTTTTGAAGCTTTAACCGGCATCGACAGGATAACGGCTGATCTTCAGATGATCGATGAAGAAGAACTGGCGCAGGATGATCCACAATCATCAAGGCAACAAGAAGAAAGCTGATCATAGAGATGATGATCCAGGCGGCTCTCAGGCCGGGGTAAGGGAGCGCAGCTCCAAAAACTTTTGCTGGCTCAAATCAATGCCTTGTAATAGGATAGTTAAAAACAATGATCTGCCATGTCATGCCTTCTGCATGTTAATCTTTGATTTTTGAGCCGCCAATTTAATCTTTATGACCTGCCTGATGTACTCACTTATATAGGCCATGCCAGTACTCGTATTTCCATTGAAGGTTTTGCATGTCCTGCACAAAGTTTAAACAACATATGCCCTGGCGACTTAACGTCAAAAGCCAGGGTGGGCAACAACCCAAACATAATATAGTCTTATGCAATTATGGAAAAGACTAGAATTAAGGCCATTCAAGCCAAAACATACTGGAGACTTTAAAGTCGAAAGCCAGAGCGGGTTACCAAACCTCGAATATTCATATAACAATTGAAAACATACCTGTAGATTTGGATCACACTGCCGGCTTACACCTCAATATCCAGTGCGGGTAACAACCCGAACACTTGCAATATCATGATCTCAATTGTTCAAACCAAAGCATACTGGCGACTTTGAAGTCCATAGCCAGGGCGGGTTACGAAACCCAAAATACTCAAACATGTGTCACACAACCGGAGCTTCATGACCCGGATTGAAAAAATATACTTAGCAGAAAAAATCTTTAGGAGACACAAATCAAAAAGGCTCCAAAGAAAAATTTAAAAAATCTCAAATAATTGCCTGGCCGGCTTATGAAAGCACGACCAAACAAATTGGCTCGCAAGGCCATGTGCTTTCAAAGGCCGCACAACCCTTGAATTAATCCTAGCTCACTGTAAGCCGGCTCTCTCGTGACACAAGACGCCATTTTAACCTTAACAAGTTCAGGATCTTGAAAAAGATTGACTGTTAAGAGTTCGGCGGGTCACCTGGCGGAGTAGCAAGTTGCAAACAGGCAGGATAACTCAGGATTTGGCGTCCACGCCTGGTCAAGAGGGTATGAAAGCTAAACCCGTTGGGTTGGAAGCCCCCAAGTGACCTTATGACCAAATAATAAAGACTCAGATACACAGAAATGAAACGACAGAGGCCCTGAATTATCAGGGATGCCGGCTTTATTATATTGATCATAAAATATATATACAGTGACAAATGTATGTACAAAGACAAGAGCCGGTGGCTCAGGTGTAATAAGGCCGAAGATGAGCAATATTCCAGGGCTGGCGGGTCTCCTCCTCCGACTTGCGTGAATCCTTGTGTTCTCGTATATCAATGAGGTAATAAGACCCGTTATTCAAGTTTTTGCTGACCACAAAGGGTCCTTCCCAAGGTGGGGATAACTTGTGCATATCTGTTTGATGTTGGATGAGCCGGAGTACCAAGTCGCCTTCTTGAAATGCCCGGGTCTTGACTCTGCGGCTATGATAGCGACGCGGGTCTTGTTGATATATCGCCGAATGAGCCGCCGCAAGGTCACGCTCCTCATCCAAAGCATCGAGTGCATTTTGACGTGCTATTTCATTATCAGCTTCAACATAAGCCGCCACACGAGGCGAGTCATGACGGATATCACTTGGAAGAACTGCCTCTGCACCATAAACCATGAAGAAATGCGTATAGCCTGTTGACCTGTTGGGGGTGGTATTGATACTCCAGAGTACTGAAGGTAACTCCTCAACCCAACAACCCTACGTTCTCTTCAAAGGAACCATGAGCCGGGGTTTTATGCCTCTCAAGATTTCTTGGTTAGCCCTCTCAGCTTGACCATTGGACTGTGGATGAGCCACGGAAGAAACATCAAGACGAATATGCTCTTGTTGACAGAACTCCTTCATAGCACCCTTAGATAGATTAGTGCCATTGTCAGTGATGATACTATGAGGGTAACCAAAATGGAAGATCAGTTTTTTTAACAAACTGGACTGCAGTCGCTGCATCACACTTGCTGACCGGCTCTGCTTCAACACACTTGGTAAATTTATCAACCACCACCAAGAGGTGGGTTTTCTTGTCTTTAGACCTCTTGAAAGGTCCAACCATATCAAGCCCCTAGACTGCAAACGGCCAAGTAATTGGAATCATCCTCAACTCTTGAGCCGGCACATGAGCCCGTCGAGAAAATTTCTGACATCCATCACACTTACTGACGATATCCTCTGCATCAGCATGAGCCATTAACCAATAAAACCCATTACGAAAAGCTTTAGCCACTAAGGACTTAGAGCCGGCATGATGACCACAATCACCTTCATGGATTTCTCTTAAAATCTCACGGCCCTCCTCAGGAGAAACACAACGTTGAAACACGCCTGTCACACTACGTCGGTGTAACTCACCATTAACAATAGTCATGGACTTGGATCTCCTGATGATTTGCCTTGCCAAAGTTTCATCCTCAGGTAACTCACCCTGGGTCATATAAGCCAAGTAGGGAAGTGTCCAATCAGGAATAGCATGGAGAACCGCCACCAACTGCGCCTCCGGGTCAGGAATAGCAAGGTCCTCTTCTGATGGTAACTTGACTGAAGGATTATGCAATACATCAAGAAATACATTAGGAGTTACTGGCTTACATTGAGACCCAAGCCGGCTTAAGGCATCAGCCGCCTCATTTTTCCATCAATCAAGATGTTCCACTTGATAACCCTTGAAGTGACCAGCAATGTTATCAACCGCTCGATGATAAGCCGCCATGAGCGGGTCTTTGGAATCCCATGTACCTGAAACTTGCAGAGCCATAATGTCTGAGTCGCCAAAACACCTGACCCGGCTCAAATTCATCTCTTTGGCCATTCGAAGGCCGTGGAGTAAGGCCTCATATTCAGCTACATTGTTAGTACAAGGAAACATTAGCCTCAAAACATAGCTAAACTTGTCACCTTGTGGGGAGGTTAATATAACCCCAGCCCCGAGCCTTCTAGCTGCCTGGACCCATCAAAGTGAATTGTCCAATATGTGTTATCAGGCTTCTCCTCAGGCGTCCGCAACTCTGTCCAGTCATTGATGAAATCCACTAGAGCCTGAGATTTGACAGCTGTCCTTGGCACATACTTTAGACCATGAGGCCCGAGCTCTATTGCCCACTTAGCAACTCGGCCTGTGGCCTCTCTATTTTGAATAATGTCTCCTAAGGGAGCAGAGCTGACCACAGTGATAGGATGACCAAGAAAATAATGCTTCAGCTTACGACTCGCCATGAACACCCCATACACCAGTTTCTGCCAATGCGGGTATCGTTGCTTGGATTCAATCAACATCTCACTGACATAATAAGCCGGCTGCTGGACTGGGTATTCCTTACCTGCCTCTTTGCGCTCCACAACAATCGCCACACTGACAGCCTTACTATTAGCCGCCACATACAGGAGCAAAGGTTCTTTCTCAATAGGAGCCGCAAGGACAGGCGGCTCAGCTAACAGCTTTTTGAGTTCCTCAAACGCCTTATCAGCAGCATCACTCCAGACAAAATGATCTGTTTTCTTCGTCATCTGGTATAGGGGAATAGCCTTCTCTCCCAGGCAGCTTATAAACTGGCTCAAAGCTGCAATACGACCCGCCAGGCGCTAGACATCATTGACACACGCCGGCTTAGCCAATGAAGTAATAGCCTTAATCTTCTCCGGGTTAGCTTCAATACCTCTCTTTGAGACCAGAAAACCTAAGATCTTGCCTTCAGGTACACCGAAAACACACTTGGCCGGGTTAAGCATCATCTTATAGACTCGGAGGTTGTCAAAAGTCTCCCTTAGATCATCCAAGAGCCTCTCCCTTTTCCTGGATTTAACCACAATATCATCCACATAGGCATGCACATTATGCCCAATTTGATTGTGAAAGCAATTCTGAACACAGCGTTGATAAGTTGACTGGGCACTTTTGAGCCCAAAAGGCATAGAGACATAGCAGAAAGCTCCAAAAGGCATGATGAAAGCCGTCTTCTCTTGGTCTTTAACTGCCATTTTGATCTGGTGATAACCAGAATAAGCGTCAAGGAAACATAAGCTCTCACACCCCGCTGTAGCGTCAATAATCTGGTCAATGCGAGGGAGAGCAAATGGATCAACTGGACAAGCCTTGTTAAGATCAGTGTAATCAACACACATACGCCAGGTGCTGTTTTTCTTAAGTACCAACACCAGGTTAGCCAACCACTCAGGGTGAAAGACTTCAATGATGAACCCAGCTGCCAAGAGCCGGGCCACCTCTTCTCCAATAGCCTTACGCTGCTCCTCATTGAAACGACGAAGGAACTGTTTGACCGTCTTAAATTTAGGATCAACATTAAGAGTGTGCTCAGCGAATTCTCTCGGTACACCCGGCATGTCAGAAGGTTTCCATGCAAAGATGTCCCGATTCTCATGGATGAACTCGATGAGCGCACTTTCCTATTTAGGATCCATGTTAGCCCCTATTGTGAACTGCTGAGATGAGTCGCTAGGGACAAAATCAACCTGCTTAGTATCATCAGCCGACTTAAACTTCAACAAAGGGTCTTGCTCTGTGGTGGGCTTCTTCAAAGGGGTCATGTCAGCCGGGTCAACATTATCCTTATAAAATTTAAGCTCCTCAGTAGCACAGGCTGATTCAGCATAGGCATCATCTCCTTCTTCACATTCCAAAGCAATCTTTCGATTACCATGGACCGTAATAGTTCCCTTAAGTCCTGGCATTTTAAGCTGCATATAAACATAACAAGGTCGTGCCATAAATTTGGCGTAAGCCGGCAGTCCGAACAAGGCATGATAAGGACTCTTGATCTTAACCACTTCAAACCATAATGTCTCTGCTCTGTAGTCATAGTCATCGCCAAAAGCCACTTCCAAGGCAATCTTACTAACTGGATACGCCGACTTACCAGGTACTACACCATGAAAGACTGTAGAAGACGGCTTAAGCTCCTTATCAGTTAAATTCATTCGACAAAAGGTATCATAATAAAGGATATTGATGCTGCTGCCACCATCCATGAGCACTTTAGTGAATTTATAACCCCCAACCTGAGGGGCTACCACCAATGCTAGTTGACCCGGATTGTCAACCCGGGGCGGGTGATCCTCTCGACTCCATGTGATTGGTTGCTCTGACCACCGTAAGTATTAAGGCACCGCCGGCTCAATCGCACTGACTGCGCGTTTATGAACCTTCTGATCTCATTAACAGAGACTTGTGGTAAAAACATGGTACTGGCCACTGTTAAGCTGCTTTGGATTACTCTGGTACCCTGACTGATGCTGCTAGTTACCTTGACCAGACTGTTGGCTATAACCACCCTGATTGCCATGTCCTTGGTACCCATAATTTGAGCCGCCACCACCAAAGTCGGGCCCCTGTGAGCCGGATCCTGACCCGCCAGGCGGGCCATTATTGTTGCCATGATTCTGATTGAAGTTGAAATTCCTGTACTCTTTCATGATGAAACAGTCTTTCCAAGCATGAGCCGCCGGTTTATTGGGCAGACTGTGTTTCGGGCAAGGTTCATTCATCATCGCCTCAATATTAAATTTTGGCCCTCCAAAGGCCTGCTTACCATGGCGCTGGTTTTTATATCCAGTGTTGGTGTTAGCTACAAGATCTGACCCGCCATCGGGGTGTCTGTGCTTACCACCGTTACCCTGGTTGTGACCATTATGCCCTGTCACGTTCTGCTGCTGACCCTTACCATTACCACTCTTCTTTCCCTTGTTGGACTTTTCGTCGTCAGATCTAGGATCTTTGGTAGTATCAGAGTCGGCATACTTAATGAGAGCCGCCATGAGCTCTCCCATGTCCTTACAGTGACGCTTGAGCCGCCCAATCTTTTGCTTAAGGGGTGTAAAGTGACAATTCTTCTCCAAGACCAGAACAGCTGAACCCGCCGCAATGCTATCTGATGAATGAATAATAGCTGAGACCCGGCGGACCCAATGGTGGGCCGACTCATCCTCACGCTGCACACAGTTATCCAGATCAATAATCGTCAAAGGCTGCTTACACGTTCCCTTGAAGTTCTGAATGAAGCGCGCCTTCAACTCAGCCCATGAATTGATGGAATTGGCGGGTAAGCCTTTCAACCAAATTCGAGCCGGTCCATCCAACATCATGGTGAAATACTTGGCACATACAGCATCATTAATGTCTAGCATCTCCATCGCCAGCTCATAGCTCTCAATCCAAGCCTCGGGTGGGAGATCAGCTGTATAATTAGGCACCTTACGAGGGCCCTTAAAATCCTTGGGAAAACGTTCATTGCGTAGAGCCGGCACCAGACATGGCACACCAACTGTCCTAGATGTCATCCCCGCTTCAAGTTAGGCCGAAGTGTTCACCGGGGGCTGCTGATAAGCGCCCAATTGAGCCGCCAATTCCACCTCACGACGGGCTCTAGCCTGATCCACAAGGTCCTGAGCATTATTATCATCACGGGGTGGGTTATGTCCACGGGGCGGGTTACGACGCCGCTCACTGCTAGAAACTGCCGGCGACTCAATGCGCCGACTATAGCTTCGACTTGGGCGGGGCGTTGAATGAACACGCTCACGACTGTATGAATAAGCCGCCTACTGTGCTATAGCCGCTTGAAGAAGCTCCACCGTGTTCCGGGTCTCTATCGCCGCTGGAGACTCGCCTTCGATCGGGATAGCTGCCAGCCATGTAGCCGCAGCTATCATGTTATCCACCGGATTAGAATAATGGCCAGAGGGCGTTGGAACCCTATGAGGTGGGGTCCGTTCCCTACGAGGAGGGTCTGGGACACGAGGTTGGGCCGCCGCTCCAGTCCCTGGCGCCTCAGCAGCCCGGGTTACGACGGGCGGGTTACTCGTTCCTGCCCCGGGTGTATTAAAAAGATTCCGTCCCTCGAACTGTGAAGGTAGGCGGCTCTGGTGTCTCCTTCGAAGGACAACATTGGACGCGTTCTGATCCAGACTCAGAAGAAAAGCTTCTGCTCTTATCCGCTGTGACTCGGCATCCATTGCAGCTCGCTCCATCGCCATCCTGGCGTTCTCCGCATTCAGATCCTCCTGGGCCTTAGCACCTCATCTCGCACCTTTGCAACTTCCGCATTATGCTGTGCTTGATTCGCCGGAGTCACCTCCGTAGCCAACAAAGTCGTCAAAGTGCCCAAGAGCTCAGACAAGACTTGAGCCGGCAGCCGAGCTGAACCGCTCTCTCTAGCCGTTGCAGCAGCAGTTGACCCAGATGTCATAGCAGCAGCTGTTGATGAGTTCAAAACCGGCTGCATACCTCCATAAAAATAGCAGCCCTGCTTGGCGGCTCATAAGGGTCCGGAATACTCTCACCATCGAAATAGCCCCCAAGCCCGCCATCCTGAAGCTGATAGATTGGCTCGGTTTCTCCGGTCGAGGACTCATCACCTGAATAGATGGCCATCTCACCAGCCGATGCAGAACCTTCCTCAAGATCCGCCCCATGAACAAAGCCAACAAAGACGTGCTTTCGGCTGGGTTGAACCCTGGCGGGTCACGCGCGCTGAGCCGTCTCGATGATGTCGGTGCAGGTGTCTGGCTCAGCCTCCGACTCACCGATCTTGCCGATGAAGACGTGAATTCCGCCAAAGGGGACCCGGTATCCATACTCGATTGAGTCGGCCTCGGGGCCCCAACCAGCGTCGTCGATGTAGATCTTGCCGCGGCGACTCTTAGTCATCCGTCCCACGGCGTATCCTTTGATCCCTGAGAAGTTGCCCTTCAAGAATTCGAAACCACCGTGCTCTGGCCCCACGGTGGGCGCCAACTGTCGTGGTTTTAACCCGGCATATGCCCTTGTGAAAGGACTTAGGTGTGGAGCCATCGCAACGTAGGTTAGCTTGAAGGGGTTGGACGGGACAAAGGACACAAGGGTTTACCCAGGTTCAACCCCTCACAACAAGGTAAAAGCCTACGTCCTGCTTCTAGTTGTATTGCTTGAGTTTCGATTACAAGGGAGCGATCACGCTTGACCTCGCTATCGATTAGTCCTTTCTTGAGTTAACCCGCCGCCGGGTCTCGCCTTTATATACACAGGTCGAGGCCCGAGGCTTACAAGAGTCCGAACCGGATCATACAATGTGACCGGCCCAGTTTCTAAGTCGCCTTGCCTTACCAGGCAAGCCACCGTATGGCGGTTCACATGTCCAGGTCTTGGGCCACCACCAGGCCCGCCTCTATGAGCCGCCATCTTCACGCTTCATCCTCTTGGGCCTAACTGGGCCTTCTTCATTGAGTCGCCAACGGTGTAATCCGGCCCCTCCTGGGCGGGTCACACCTCGGGGTTATATCCCCAACATTCACCAATTATATCCATGTTATTTGTACCGATTCCATTATGTGTCACCATAGTTATCCTGAAAGTATTGTACCACTATATCAGGAAGATTATCATCGCTTTCATTGAAAGCTTTGCTTAATCTATCAGGTTCATCCAATTTATCTTCACTTGACAGTTTCTAGTTTGTTTTTGTGTTCATGCTAGGCTTACTTTTCGTTGTGTTATACTGAGAGATTTCAAGTTTGAAAAGAAATTTTAAATCTCCCATAGACCCTCCTTTGGTCGATATACTCTCGATCCTACAACATCCACCGTGCAATTTTTTTCTTTGATGCTACCCTTTTGTGTCAATGGTCACGACATGTTTCACGGTGGAGATGATGTCGCACACACATATAAAAGTCCCACAACTCTATCCCCGTCCTGGTGTGGCTGCCTTGGACGGTGCGGTTGACACTAGTGCCCATAGTGTTTTGCCTCAACAGAATGCTAGCACTCGATCTTGTGGTGGCTAGTTGGTATTCTGAGTAATCCTTGTGCGTCGTTCTTTTGTGCTCATGAGTTCTTCCTCAACAAAACGATGATGAATCAGCCTTTTGGCAACATGTCTTGAAAAGCGCATGTCCCCATCCGCAACCCAGTAAACGATCATAAGTTCTCACCTGTTGGGGTGGCCGCCTCAAGCGCCTCTTCAAACCTTTGAGGTTCGAAAGGATGACATAGTTTCCAACGACCATCAAGATGCAAAAGGTGCAATTAGAAAGCGCGATAGACTTTGAATATCTTCGATGTAAGTTTATTAAGAAACTTTGATATTCATGTGTGTCTAAGTTTTCTCGATCCGAGGTATTCTGCTTAGTTAATTAGTAAACTCAAATTGTTTACTTAAAAATAATATAAGGGAAGCCTTAGAGACAGAGGTAGGAGGGTGCATCCGCAAATGAACCACAATCTTAGGGGGGACCTACACCCAAGGCAACCCGGGCTTTAGCCAGGTTCTTAGCCCCAAAAACTTCCCTAAATGCTCTTTAAAATCTAGAAAGAAAACTATAGAAAGTAAGAACCCAAAGGCCACACATAAGGCATAGCCTGGGGCTAAAGCCTATTTCTGGGCCCGCCCCTGGGTAATCATGGGTGAATCCTATTTGTCGCTCACTCTGACCAAATGTTGCCCAAATCACAATGGGAGGAAGCTAGTGACTGAACTTGGCCAACCCATTTAGTTGGGGTGTGTACTATTGCATCCCAGTTTTGGGACCTTCTAGAAGGTTTTGGTTTGATTTTTTTTCTAATTTTTTGTATTTCAAAATTTTAAAAATATTTGATTTTTAAAATAGTGAAATTATTTTTTTGGAATTTCTAAAAAGGTTCAAAAAAATTGTGCCTAAAAAATATTCATGTTTAAATATTGTCCATTGTTTAAAAAATAGTCAGGAATTTTTTTTAAAAATAAAACAAGTAAATTACTTTTTCTCTTCTTGTAGAAACCCAAAATTAAGAGTAAAAAACCCCGAAGAAAACAGAAATAAGAAAAAAAAACATGAGGAGCGCTTACTACAGTAGGGTTCGCTACATGGGCCGGTCCAGTTGGTCTTCGCTCTGTGCGACAGACAGCTCCCCTAATCTCGATCTCAACTTGGCGACGGCGGCGGCGAAACTCCGGCGCGACTAGAGCCGGAGAAGGGGCGATTCCGTGGACATGAGCGCATACACTATTGGTGGCAGGCTACCGGCCGAGGGAGAGGGATCAGATGTCAAGACCGAGGAGGGGAGGAAGGCTCTCTCCCTTGCCTATCAGAGCGGGCTAAACGCCGTGGAAACGGAGAAGGCCGTATCCCTCGCCGTCCGGGGCGGGCTCAAAGCCGAGGTGGCCGTCTACGTCGCCGTACGGAGCGGGATCGACGCTGATCAAGTGAGGAAGCTGGTCGACAACGCCGTCCAGCGCGGCGGACTGGAGGCCGATGAGGCGGAGAAGATCCTCCACCTCGCCGTCCGGAGCGGGCTCGACGCCGAGGAGACCCTCTCGGCCGCGATCCGCACGGGGCTGAAGACCGAGGAGGCGATACACGCCTGCCTGCTCGAGCAGCTGCTCGCGTCCTTCGACAAGCGAAACAGGAACGACCCCGAGCTGGACCAGTGGATACGCCCCCGCGACCGGAGCAGGAAGGCCCTCAAGCACCCCTTCTTCCTCTTCAAGATGAAGGCGTCCGCCAAGAAAGCGCGGGTATCATGGTGGATGAAGAAGTACGACATGTTCCCTCCGGAGCGGCCGGGGTACACCTACGCGTCGCGGGTCGCGCGCCTGGTGATCGCACCGGACGGCGGGTTCCGACTGGAGCAGGCGGGGCAGGGCGGGCAGCCGGGCACTCTGTCCTACCATACCGACACGAGTTACAAGGAGTTTTCACGCCCCAAAGAAGGTGTCTTCAAGGAGGGCTCCTCTCCGCCTATCAGGGAGGTCGCCGTGATCCAGAGGCTGCCCGGCGGCGAGGGGATCTCCATCATGTCTCACGTGGTGGGGCTTGGTGTGAAGCTTGGTGACATTCTCTTTGTGCTGCATTGCTGGTCCGTGACCGTCGCTCTGAGCTTCACCGAGCGGGACTTCTATGTCTCTTCCAAGTTCACAGAGGAGTCATTGTACGCCAGCGCCGATCTTAATTTCATAGACATTACGGTCCCTGTTGAGAATCTGATCAAGAAGCTTTACCAGATATATGAGATAGAGGAGCGAGATAAACAGAAAATGCAGGACAAACAAGGTGATCAGGAGGCAGAGGAGCTGATGTGTCAGTTAGAGGTTCAGAAAAGGGAGAAATTGGAAGTCCGGCAGAGGAGAAGGGCTGAGAGGAAGAAATATGATGGCCTGCGTGTTACGCTCTCGATCGAAGGTTTAGGTAGCAGATAGCATTTCAAGGTTCTGGTAGCAGGATTTGGGGATCCGGGAAGCAGAGAAATGGGGTTCAGGGAAGAGAGCCGCCGCCGGTTACAGGTTCCAACATAATCCCCTCGCTGGAGGAACCCTACCCTTACTTAACCAACCCGCTGGTGTCCCAAGTGTGGGCCGGCAGGCGCGTGTTGGGCCTCCGAAGACGCTGGGGCTGCTCCGGCCCAGCGGTCGATGTTGCAGCAGCTGGCGTGGCTGGCGTGGGAGGAACCTGGGCCGTAACACTCCCCCCTCCTTGAGTCACAGCTTGCCCCCAAGCTGGCGCCCCAGGGAAATGTTGCTGCAACTCCTGCTGATCTTCCCAGGTAGACAGCTCTGGTGGCTGGTCAGTCCACTGAATCTTCACCTGAGGCACGAGAGCACCGCCACGCTGAATGACGCGAGACTCCAAGATGGCCTCCGGAATGGGGGTCACCGAGGCTGCCGGCGGAAGCTGCGACAGCACTTGCTCGGTTGGTGGCAGAGCTTGGCGAAGCTGAGAAACGTGGAACACTGGATGAATGCTGCAGTCTTCCGGCATGTGAAGCTTGTAGGCGACCGCGCCCACACGACGCAGCACCTTGAACGGCCCGCAGTAGCGGAAGGCCAGCTTCTGGTTGGCTCGGGTGGCGACGGAGCGCTGGACGTACGGTTGCAATTTGAGGAAGACCCAGTCGCCCACCTCGAAGACGCGCTCGGAGCGATGCTTGTTCGCCGAGTCCTTCATGCGCTGTTGTGCCCGCAAGAGGTGCTGACGAATGAGCGCCGTCATCTGGGCTCGGTCTTGCAGCCACTCAGCCAAGTCCGGCAAGGCACAAGCCACCGGGTCGATGATGCCGAAGTGACGAGGAGCGTGGCCGTAGAGCACCTCGAAGGGAGTGGAACCCAGGGCTGAGTGAGGAGAAGTATTGTACCAGAATTCAGCAAGGGGAAGCCACGCGTACCATTTGGCTGGGCAGGAGTTGACGAAGCAGCGAAGGAAAGTTTCTAGGCACTGGTTCACGCGTTCAGTCTGCCCGTCTGTTTGCGGGTGGCGCGCCATGCTCATCCGAAGCTTGGTGTGGGTGAGACGGAAGAGCTCCTTCCACACAATGCTGGTGAAGATTGGATCGCGATCGGAGACAATGAATGAAGTGGAATGAAGTGTGCATACCACGAAAATTTATCCACCACGACCAGAATGGAGTTGTGGCCTGATGAGGTCGGCAGCCCTTCGACGAAATCCATGGTGATCATTTGCCAAGCTTGCTGAGGTACCGGGAGAGGCTCAAGGAGACCTGGATAACGCACCCGCTCCGGCTTGGCTTGCTTGCAGGTCTGGCAGGATTCCACAAACAGCTTGACATGATGCTTCAGGCTGGGCCATGTGAAGAGGCGGCGCACCCGCCGGTAAGTGGCGTTGAACCCAGAGTGGCCCCCAATAGCGCCTGTGTGCAGAGCGTCCAACACCTGTTTTTGAAGGGCCACATTTGAGCCCAGCCACACACGCCCCCTGTGGCGAATGATGCCATTCCGGAGGGTGAACCCGTCGTCGCCCTCCGGTGCCGTGGCCAGTTTGGTTAGCAAGCGCTGTGCTTCCGGGTCCTCTGGGTACCCCTTCTGGACATCTTCAAGCCATGCAGGAACTGCTGTTGTGATAGTTGCCAGATCCCCTTGTGGTGGTCCTGGTCGGCGAGAGAGAGCATCTGCCGCCCGGTTATCCGCCCCTTTCTTGTACACGATCCGATAGCGCAAACCGAGGAGTTTTGACATGATTTTCTGCTGCCAGGGAGTAGCCAGTCGCTGGTCTTCTAGGTGTATCAGGCTGCGTTGGTCGGTGTGGATGATGAATTCATCACTCTGCAGATATGTACGCCAGTGGTCCACTGCCAGGAGGATGGCTAGCCCCTCTTTCTCATAGGTAGACAGAGCGCTGTTGCGCGGCCCAAGGGTCTTGCTGAGGAACCCCACGGGATGTTTGTCTTGTGACAACACAGCCCCAATGCCATGTGCAGACGCATCCGTCTCGAGCTCAAAGGGTTTTTTGAAGTTTGGTAACGCCAGGACCGGAGCTGAGATCAGGGCTTGTTGGAGAGCACGGAAGGATCCTTCTTCCTCCGCTGTCCAGCGGAACACCACCCCTTTTTTGAGCAGATCCGTGAGCGGTCGACAAATCAGGGCGAATCCGCGGACGAACTTCCGGTAATATCCAGCCAGACCAAGGAATCCCCTGACTTCCTTTACTGAGGTTGGGGGCAGCCAATTCTGAACAGCAGCAATATTCTTGGCATCAGTACGTACCCCGTCTCCGCTGATCTCGTGTCCCAGATACAACAGACTAGGGCGGGCAACAGAGAATTTGCTTCTGTTGATCTTGAGGTTGTGGTCCCTGAGTAGCTGAAAAACCTGACGCAACAGATCGATGTGCGAATCTTCATCCTCACTATGGACCAGGATGTCATCGATGAAAACGAGCACGCCCTTGCGCAGTAATGGTGCCAGCACGATGTTCATGCCCCCTTGGAAGGTCGCGGGGCCCCCAGTGACCCCATACGGCATCACCTTGAACTCGAAGTGTCCGTGATGCGTCTTGAAGGCTGTCTTATGTTCATCTTCAGGGCGCATGCGAATTTGATGATAGCCGGCACGCAAGTCTAGACTGGTGAAGAAACGGGACCCAGCTAGCTCATCCAGAAGCTCTTCAATGATGGGCAGGGGGTAACGGTTCTTGACTGTGATGGCATTGAGATGACGATAATCCACACAAAACCTCCAGGTAAGGTCCTTTTTCTGCACCAATAGGACGGGTGAGGCAAAAGGGCTAGCGCTGGGCTGAATGATGCCCTGTGCTAGCATGTGAGCCACTTGCTTCTCGACCTCATCCTTCTGGGCTGGGCTGTGACGATACGGCCGTAGATTGACCGGCTTGGCTCCGGGAACGAGGGGAATAGCATGATCAAACGCCCTCCTGGGTGGCAGTCCTTTGGGCTCTTGAAACAGGACAGCCAACTGCTCGACAAGCCCGGCCACAGCATCCGGCAAGGGGGGAGGAAGCTGATCCGCTCCCAGCGCACACAGTTGCACCACATGAGCCACCGCTGACTGCTGAAGCATAAAATTGAGTTCATCTCCAGTGATCATCTGACACGCAGTTGTGTCTGCTTGTGCCCCTTTCAACTTCACCAACTGGCCTTGGTACTCAAAACTCATAGTCTTCTCAAGCCAATGCACCTGCATAGGGCTTTGGGCAGCCAGCCAATCGATTCCAAGAATGGCGTCATAGCACCCCAGCGGCAGGATCTTGAATGTGGTACTGAATGCCACCCCTTGGGATTGCCAGCAGCAATCCTTGATCTCCTGCTCACAACGCATTTGGCCACCGTTTGCCACTCTCACGGTCAGCGGGCTGCGAGCCATGGTGACACCCTTCAGTTGGTCAGCTAGAGCAGCACTCACAAAACTGTGTGAAGAGCCGGAGTCGATGAGCATGAGCACCTCGCGGTGCTGCACCCACCCATGGAGGCGCATAGTAGTAGGAGACTCGGCTCCTTCGACTGCTTCCTTGGACAGAACACAGCAATCAGCGGCTTCCTCTTGAAGCTCCTCCGGTGCCCCAGACTCGGCCGGAGCGTCGTGCATCATCTCGAGCAGCTCCTCGACCACATGCAGCTGGACCGTGGGCCCGCAGCGATGGTCACGGCTCCACCGCTCGCCGCAGGTGAAGCAGAGGCCCTTGGCGCACCGGTAGGCACGCAGCGTGGCCATCCTGTCGTCATTTGTCGGTGCCCGGGGCGCCTCCGTCGCGCGACGATCCTCGGCGCGAGCGTCCTGCCCCACGCCTGCCGCCTGCCGAGGTTGAGGAGGAAGCGGCAGGGGTAAGGCCGTACGCGGGATAGAGCGCGAGCTCGATCCGCTGGGCGCGCGCCGATCGTCTCGCTTCATGGTCTCCAACACCTCCTCCTGCAAACATGCCAAATCCACGGCAGTATCGAGCGTTTGGGGGCGGTGCAGTAACACAGCTGCACGAATTTCTTTAAGCAATCCATCGACAAAATGAGTGATAAAAAATGCAGGCTCCCATGAAGAATGATGAGCAGACAAATTGTGCATGAGTTGAGTGAATTTGTCGGCATAATCAGCCACCGAGGAGGTCTGCTTGAGACCATTGAACTAGCGCAAGAGGTTTTGAAATTCCTCCCGACCGAACTGCACACAGACCGCAGCAGCGAATTCATCCCAACTGGTGTAAATCAAGTGAGCTCGTGAGGACTGTAACCATGACAGAGCCCCATCAGTGAAGTACATCGCGGCGCAGCTCACCCAAGTGTCAGGTGGAAGAGTGCAAATGCGGAAATAGGCCTCACACTTCAGCCGCCATGGCCGGGGGTTACCGCCGTCGAAAGAGGGAAACTCAAATCGCGGCGGAAAGGGCATGCGAGAGAAAAATTTATCCCCCATGAATGAACTCTCCCCAAAACGGCCAGAATCATACGTACCAGTGACCGGAGGTGCCCCCTGGGTGTAATCACCCGGTGACTTCCCCCGGTGAATTGTTGCGACGCCGTGGCCAGCAGGCCCGTGACCAAGGTCACCACGGCCAGGAAATGGGTCTCCACGAACTCGATCCGCTGAGAACGGGTCGCCCATTGGCCGATGCGGAGCCACCGCCGCCATGGGAAGCAGAGGAGGCAACTCCTCCAGTCGGACCGGCGGCGCCCCTTCCTTCGCTTGGTCCGCTTCGGGCGCCGTGTGCTGGGGCGCCGTGCGCTCTGCCACCGGCGCGGTCTGACCCAGCCGCGCGCGCAGCTCGCCCACCTCGGTGCGCAGCTCCCCCACCGACCGCTCGATCGACGGCCTCCAGCCTTGCAGCTCGAGGACCACCGGGTGGATCTCCTCGATCTTGGTCGTCAACGACGCGATAGCCGTCGTCAGGTCCGCCAACGCCTTGGTGTGCTCTTCCATGGTTAGCGCCTTGGCGTGCCGCGTCTGGATGATCGACGGGAAACGGCCAGCCAGGTCTGCCGCGAGGGAAGGAACGTGGAGGAAGGGAAAAGGCTCTGAATACCACTTGTTACGCTCTCGATCGAAGGTTTAGGTAGCAGATAGCATTTCAAGGTTCTGGTAGCAGGATTTGGGGATCCGGGAAGCAGAGAAATGGGGTTCAGGGAAGAGAGCCGCCGCCGGTTACAGGTTCCAACATAATCCCCTCGCAGGAGGAACCCTACCCTTACTTAACCAACCCGCTGGTGTCCCAAGTGTGGGCCGGCAGGCGCGTGTTGGGCCTCCGAAGACGCTGGGGCCGCTCCGGCCCAGCGGTCGATGTTGCAGCAGCTGGCGTGGGAGGAACCTGGGCCGTAACACTGCGTAAGGAGATGAAGAGTATGGTTCGACAGATGAAGCAAGGACCAACCGTTGAAGGAATACAGGGGAAACTTGAAGAATTTGAAGACATTTGCTTTTGCACCCCAATGCTTTCGCTTTTCCGAGAACCTGAACCTGATTCGGCGAAACCATCTGAAGACGAGCTATGCCAAAGTGAGGAGATGTGCAAGGAATCTCTAGAGGAGCCTATGAAGCTTAATAGTACAGACGTAAGTGTGCTATTTTTACTACCCTATGTCATCATTTTTGCTTATACTTGTTGCTAGGTAATTTCTTTGAAGTTTGCAATAAAGTCTTGGTAGCCTGAAAATGCAGACTATTAGCACCTGGTTTACTTGTGTACATTATGGCCTGCCTTGCTCTTCACAACCTAAATTAGGAAAATATCATACGGTGATCTACAGATGTAGGGTTGTGGATTGTACTAAAATCGTAGGTCACAAAATGTACGAGTGTTAGTACTTTTCATTTTTCAGTTTTGTATGCTGTAGCTGTAACATGTGACCTATAGTGTCACTGTTTATCGGAAGAAAATTCCAGTTTATAGCCTCTGCAGTTGCATTGTTGTGGAATTTTAACCTCGAGGGTTCACTGTGTGATCCAGTTGCATTTGATTTTGCAGGAGCAGCCGGCTTAATCTTGGTGGTCGCGGAGCCAGGGCAGGTAAGGGAACAAAGGAACCATCGCCAACGTGACGAATGACCATGAAGGTACAATCCTGTTTCTTTTGTTCCTGTAGTTATGTTGTTGGATTTAACGCCCAAATCGCATAAAAGGAGTGCCTGTATTGAACTCCTAAGCCAGGAAAAAAACATTTGAGGATACAGGGTCGTCCAATTCAGGGAGCTCCCTCCCAAAGAAAAGTTAACATCATACTTTGAAGAAACTTAGATGATTAATTAAAAAGAGCCTTTTTTGGTCCAAAACAAATGAATAGCTTAGCTAGCTACTGTCTAGATTCAGATAATGCAAGTGATGCATGAAATTAGTAGAACAAATATTTTGCAACCTTGGGTTTTCAATTCGTTTATGCCGTCCGTTTCTTGAAACACTACTGTTTTGCTCTAACACCTTCTGGTTATTACTGATGATCACGTTTACTTTGTGCTTTAGTGATGACACTTTTTCTTGCTTGTGTTAACATTGTTCCAAGTTCCCAACCCCATAGTTCCTTGCACAAATTAGAATGTGCATTGGATGTTCACTTCATGCACATACTGTGTATCCTTCATTCCCTCTTATCAGTTTTTTAATGAATTAGACAATTAGACATGTTATGTTGACTGCATGCTTGCATCTTGCCCAGCTCCTGCACGCACTTCACCTTTTGCGAGAGGCAGCGAGCAACGACGTTAACAGGGTGAACATTTCATGCCTTGGTGGGCTCGTCATATACCTCGTGTTGTCCATGTACGTGGCGAGCCAGCTCACCTGTAACCCCGTCTTGGGTTTTTCAAACAGAAGTATTGACATACCACTGTTTTTACTAGGAGCCAAGCGGGACCTTATCCACCCCATCGCCTTGAAGTTGTAGAAATTATTAAACCTTTAGAGGCCTGGTAGCTCAACGGTCTTATTCTTCAAATTTAAACTAACTAATTAATCAAAGATAACTCAACGCTATCCGCAAATCTGTAACATAATTTGTTAGATGTTGCACTACTCAGGGCACACTCAGAGTCCTACCAACTTGGTGTTTTGATGAACTCCCCCACACAACCTTGGAAACCAAGCATCTTCTAGGATTTGCATTGTAAGTTCTCTTGTACTAATCTCCTTTCTTTCCATTTTCACGTCCACCATCTCGTTTCTCTCTGTTAGAGTACATGTTGTGGCAGACGAGAGTAGGAAATCATGTTGCCGATTGATGCCTCTTTGTTTACATCTAATGGATCAATGTCGTAGTTCTCTTTGACTCCAATTTCTGATGATTTATTAAGTGTATCATTCGATATGACATACGGAGTTCGCTTGATCACCGGAATCTCTTTGTGAACTCGTAGAGAATTTTACCAATCCTCAATTTCAAGTTGTTAAAAATATAGGTGTTAGATGCATATTAAAAATCAAAGAAATTCACGTGTGACCATCTTTGTTGAAATATGTTATCACTTTGTACAACCCAACAACTTCAACTTTCAAAATTGAGGATGTTTATTTAAAAATTGAGTTGAAGTTGCTGGGGTTGTACGGAGTAATAATATATTTCAATAAATATGGTCGCATTTGAACTTCTCTGATTTTCAATGTGCGTCGAATAAGAGTTTTAACAACTTTGATTTGAGGATTGGTCAAGTTTTCTACGAGTTCACAAAAAGATTCCAGAGAAATTCAGCAATGATTAAAATCGGAGAAATTCAATTGCGACCATCTTTGTTGAAATATATTATCACTTCGTACAACTCAACAACTTCAACTCAATATACACATCCTCAATTTTGAAAGTTGAAGTTGTTGGGTTGTACGAAGTGATAACATATTTCAACAAAGATGGACACACTTGAATTTATTTGATTTTTGATATGCACCCAACACCTTAGAGTTTTAACAACTTCGATTTGAGGATTGGTCAAATTTTCTACTAGTTAATAAAGAGATTCCAGTGAGCAAGCAAACTCCATATGTCCTATCGAACGCTACACTTAATAAATTATCAGAAATTGGAGTCATGGAGAACTACGATGTCGATCCATTAGCTATAAACGAAGAGACATCAATCGGTAACGTGATTTCCTACTCTCGTCCACCACAACATGTACTCTAATAGAGAGAAACAAGATGGGGGACAAGAAAATGAAAAAAAAAGGGAGATTAGTTCAAGAGAACTTACAATGCAGATCATGGAGATGCTAGGTGTCTGAGGTTATGCAGGGGGGTTTAGAAAAACACCAAGTTGGTCGGACACCGAGCATTAGGAGTAGTGCAATATAACAAATATCGTTATATATTTTTGGACAGTGTTGACTTATCTTCAGTTATTTAGTTAGTTCAAAATTGAAGTTTAATGTGGTTGACCTATTAGGCCTCTAAAGGTTGTAGCAACTTTACAACTTCAAGGCGATGTGGTGGATAAGGTCCCGCTTTGCTACTGATAAAAATGGTGGTATTTCAATATTCTGTTTGGAAACTCCAAGGCGAGGTTACAAGTGAGCTGGCTCGCCAAGTACATGGACACCACCAGGTACGTGACGAGCCTGCCAAGAAGGAAATGTTCACCCCCTTAACGCCACTGCTGACGGCCTTGGTGAGGAGTGTGTGCATGAGCTGGGCAAGGTATATCCCACCATACGCACTAACATCACCACACATTGTACTTTGACCTCGACGTGTTTTGCCCGGATTGCTTGCACCATTTCCCTGGCTAATGCTGTCTTGGGCTCACTGTTCACGGGCGATCAAATAAATTTTCTCCCAAAATGATTTGACGGATGGGAGACACAGAGTAGGAGGAACCCTGATGATTACTCGACCCCATCCAAATGAATCTTTGCACGTATGTGTAACACAAAACAAACTGTGCATCAGTGGATCTGGTGGTGATACTATCGACATGCGTGCATGTACAGCGTCAACCTATGTTATTGTTGGGTTGTTGCCTGCAGGAAGAAAGAAATCCAGCTGACAACGCAAAGAGTTTTCGTAAAAACAAGACACATACTACTTGCTACCAAATGTTGACAACTTTATTTGCGCAATACATATTATTATCCAACAACTCACGAACCTAAGGAAATGTAATTGTCAGGGCGTATCGCCAGCGTAGCCATAGTGAAATCAGTTTGAACGTGGGAAAATCACAATTGTGCAGTCTGCACATTGGAACCGGAGCACGTAGGCTGCGTCAGCTGAGCCCTGCCCTGAGGACCATCTCCTCGAGGCCGGTGGCTTCATTTCCTTGTAGTAGTCCCATTAGTAAAGACGCAAGCCGAGAGACAGCAGAGACCTGACTGCTCGCCGCCGTGCCAGTGGCTTCATTTCCTCGCGTAGCCTCATTACAGAAGACATGAGCTGAGAGACCGGATCCTGTCTCTCAGCAGAGACCTCCCGCTTAGACCCCCTCTTGATTCCCTTCTGCAGCGCATCCCATAACAACTTGCTAATTTGCGAGCTTATTTGCGCGCAAATACGTCGCCCCTCCTCAGACCGCCACAGCTCTGACCAAAGGAAACATTAGGTTGCTTCAAAATGTTAAGGAGCTGTGACAGGGTTTAACAACAATAGTAATACCATAAAAAAATGTAGCGATCCGCCAATCTATTAAAAACTATTTGTAGAATAGCAAGCCCCTAACAAAAAATTGAGTGAGGCCACATTCGAGTTTTCAAAAAGTTTTTTAACAAGGCAAAAGATTTACATTTTTCTCATCAAGTAAGGAGTTTCAAGTACAAAAAGGAAACCAGCCAACAAAGCCTACACTCCCGGCTCGGGGGTTACACAAGTGTTGTGCTCCCGTAGTACGCCAGTGTGCTGATTCATCCTTTATCGAAAAGATTTTGTTTGGATAGAAAATAATTTTCTCCATTTGAATATACTAATCAAGAGGAGAGCACCCCTTCTCCGAAGTTACAGGGTCATTTTGCCAATTTAGATGTAATTTTTGAGATAATGTTGACTTGTACCTGTTGTGTTGAAAAGCCTCATCTCCTCCACCAGGATAGCACATTCTTCCTGGAAATAATAGTAGGAAACAATATATTATTTTCTACAGTTTTAGTGTGATAAACAGAAAACATTTCGTGTACTTGGTTAGTGTAGATGTGAGCCAATCTTCTGTGACGACCAAGAAGTTAACAAAACTCTGATAGCCCACACACTCTCTTGGACAAATGATAGTTTTTTTTTGAATTGTCCAAATGATATAATTTAATCCTGGCCTTTCATTCATCAAGGGTAATTTGTCTGTGGAAGCATGCTAAGCATAGCAAGTTTTACAATAATGTAAACATATTTAGTTATCTCACTCGCAGGTGGCAAGGCAGCGGCAGTGATTGAGCCTGTGGTGCGGCAGGTTTTCTTTATACATAATAAGATAAATTGCATAACAATAAAAAACAACAAAATAAGTTCCTTAAGGATTTACCCAATTACTCCAATCTATACCATGCACACCTTACATTAAGAAAAAAGAATGTTTCTTCTGATTATTGCTGCCTTAATATGCAGCATAAAAATATGTGATACAAACCTTATTTTGCAAGTTGTTCCCGCAATAAAACTCTCGTGTCATAACTGTTTTTGTGATGGAAATCATTTTTAGTGCGATGGATTTAGTTACTAGAGGTATTATAATGTGGGCAACTTTTATAAATTAGTTCCCTTATTATTATTTACTTCCTCTGATATCTTCTGACCCGCTAAGAGGTGAAAATAAAACCCTCATATTGACTTATTAGGAAGCATGTGTTGGTGGGATAGGAGTTAGTCCCCACCATAGACTAAGAAGGGAGGTTTGAATATGGTCTGGAAAAGCCCCACCACCCATGGTACTAGACTACCGGTTGATCCCCATACAACTCATTACTATATCAATAAAATGCATCACAAACGTTGAAGTATAAATTGCATATATTTCTTAGAAACAGAACTACAATTAGTAAACTTAGGAAGTAAACTGAAGGATATGGAGTTCTGGGAAAATCATTAGATGACTAATATTGAAATGCATAATTGAGTGCCGTAATAAGAAAATTATATAAGGTCAAAAAGAGAGAAGCAAGCAAATACTTCCACTAATTTTGTTTAAGGTAAAATCATATACATAAGGCAAAGGAATATATACATGTTACTTGAAAAATGTGAATTGGTTTAGTTACCTGGAGTGAGTGTGGGAAATTTAGTTTGGGTTTATTCTGATTCATATTGATCTCTTTTTGAACTGCGTTTCTCAAGTTTAGCATCTCATGTTCCTCACCAAAGAAGCATTCCACATTGATATGCTCAAGTGATGAGAGATTCTCTAAACCCAATGTGAAATCACCAAATTTAAGCAATGCCTCTGGCATACCATGCAATACTATTTGCAGGGTTTGGAGACATTGCATGGATCCTCGTGCAAACCTCAATTCGATGGTCTCACTCTTGACACTGAACCTCGTTAGAGACACAAATGGGTAACCACTGTCGATGACCAGCTGTTTTATCTCTGCCATGGGTAGGTCCCTCCACTTGTATGTATAGTTCACTGAGAGATGGTATGCTCCCGAGGACTTGAAGGTCCTGCTCTCTTAGTGTTTTCATTGTGATACTTAGGAAAAATAGTCGTGTTAGTTCAACAAAGGTTGACGGCAACTCTTCTTCTATTTTGGTGGACCTTATCTCCAGCACTTGCATAAATTGTAGATTGCTGATCCTTTTTGGGATTTTAGTGATCGACGTACCCTATAAACTCAAATATCTCAGGTGAAAAAATTGCAGATATCCTTCCAATGATTATTATCCACTTGCCCACAATCAGTTAAATCCAATACACGCAAGACTGGAAAGCCCAAGAGTGCTGGTAACAAACTGAAAGCTGGACCAGACACAGTAAGTGACCTCACATGGGATAAATTTGAAAAGGAAGTGATGAGGTCATGCACCATATCATGTACACGACAAGAGCAGACTTTCATCGCATCATTAAAAAATACAGGTTGGACCAAGCTTTTATTAATGAGCTCGTCCAAGTAATCCTCTCCCACTTCATATAAGCTCATCCCCTGTTCTGTTTTCACAAAACCTTCACCCACCCATTTCCATATCAATTGATCAGTTTCAATCTCATAATCATCTGGATTCAAACTGAGATGCAGTAAACAAGTCTTTAGATGTGGAGGTAGGTCAGAGTAACTCACTGATAATATCCTTCTCATGTTCTTCCCATCATCATGACTATTATCTAGCACCGAACCCATAGAATTGTACACCTTTGATCAATATTCACGTGTATGTTTTTATTTGACAGCAAGCTACCAATGGTAACTATAGCTATACAAGTTTTACAGTGGTTGGGCTTTTTTGGAGCCGTTCGTTTGTCTCAATCTAACGGCACACACATACGTAGTACTGGGTAGTATCCGGATGAAAGTATTCGAAAGTACTACAACTTGTGGGGCCGGTACTAATGACAATGTGAGGACACATTTTAATCTAGGGGCATTTTAGTCATAGGAAAAAAATTCACGCGCCGCCCCTCTCGTCCAATGCAAAACCGCTACCACGGTCCTCTCCTCTTCCATCACCAATGCAAAACCGCTGCCATGGTCCTCTCCTCTTCCACAACCGCAGCCATCTCCTCCCTCTCCTGCATTCCAAATCCACCGCAGCCATCTCCTCCTTCTCGCCGCCGCAACTTTGCTCTTCTCCTCTTCCACATCCACCCCCCTCTTCCATCCAAGCAAGAACCTCGATGGAGCAGCAGATCGAGCAGATCGCCGGCGGCGACCAGGTCAAGATGGCCAGGTTGAGGGAGATCCGTTCTTGGTTTGACAACACAAGGCAGATGTCCTGGATGGCAATGGCCACTCTCAAGGAAATGACGAAGAAGGAGAGGAAAAAGCTTTCCCCCACCTGCCCGCAGAACCGATGCACAAGATCAAGATCCTCCTCTGGGCGATGGAGCAAACCGATTCGCCCAACGAGTGGGTCAGGCGGAGGTGGTGGGCGTTCAGATCTAGGGTAAAGCATCCACTGGATCAGGAAGCCACCCTGCACGAGGTGCCGTTGCAGATTGTGCAGCCTCCAACCGAGTCACCGGAGACTCCCAAGCGCAAGAGGAGGAGGACAGTGGTCGCGACCTCACTTCCGCGACGTTCTCCACACTTCCCTCGCCGCTCTCCTCGTCTGAACGGCGGCGGTAGCTATGTTTATGGTAAGATTCTTGATTTGTAAATCATTACTTGCCACTTGGTTAATTTGATTCTCTGCAATATATTCTTGCTACCTGTGTACTTGAATCCATAGCCTCTGGATGGCAGCTTAGTTTGATCGAGGAGGCTGGAATGAGTCTAGGCCTATAGCATTGCTATGTTTACTTGCTATGTTTTGATGTGCTGGAGTGCTATCCATGATCGGAAAATTTGTTTGTCACCTCAAGAGTTGTGTTCAAATTACGTGATGCGATATGTGTAAATTGTACTTGCAACATTTTGGTTGTATGATAAGATGGTGGCGAGAAGTGCCTCCAGGCAAGTTCAGTGCACAAGTTCAGTACACAGTTTTATAGTGGTAGACTCTGGGTACACACTGAAATATTTCAATACTGCAAGTTCAGTAGACAGTTGTAGACACTGAAATATTTCAGTAGTTCAATATTAGTACAAACTGCTAGACACTGAAATATTTCAGTAGTTCAATTTTAGTACAAACTGCTAGACACTGAAATATTTCACTAGTGCAGTTTCAGTACTCACTGATACACTCTGAAATATTTCAGTAGAGTCAGGTAGACACTGAAATATTTCAGTAGTGCAGTTTCAGTACACAATGGTAGACACTGAACAGTAGAGACAGGAAGACACTGAAATATTTTAGTAATGCAATTTCACTAGTGCAATTTCGTGTAATGCACGTATGTACTAATGCATACCATATAAGTTAAAATCCACATTATAGTAATGATATATGTCAAATAAGCATCAATATGATGGTCAATGTTTATGCCATTGATGGTAGTATAGCAAATCATGAAATAAGGCAACTTACATCTTCGGCCACAATTTTTTGTTGCAAAATTTCAAACCTAGGGATGTCAGTAATGTTGTGATTTTCTCATGTAGTTGTTTTGTTACTCACTGTGTACCGCATGTACATGTCAATTGCATGATTTTCTCATTTTGATTGCTGATTGTTTGAGCAGTTCATAGCCTACGCCATCTGGATTGGGACTAAAGTTTTTGATGTTGTTCTTGTATGGTGAGAGGAGTTGAAAGTAGGCTTGATGATGTTACTCTGTGTTTCACCCTGTTTTACAAGTTCAATCAGATAATTACAGTACCTGCAGCCTGTGATTTGTGTTTTCTGTTTTGTATTCTGGTGTGTGTGCATGTGTGTGTGGGATCAAAGGGAAATATGGTTCTGATTCGTGTTTTGCTGGCCTTGATGCTAAGTTAAGTACATGCTAGTAACATTGATGAGAGGGAAGGGGGCGCTGGTGGGAGGCGGTAAGCAAATATTTTAGGGTTTTATCGTCGTGAAAACCGTAGAAAATCCACACAATGTCGAAAATCAATGAAACTTGTCATGGATGCTTCTCATGTTGGTAGAAGGGTGTAGAAAGAACTTAGGTCCATTTGAATTTATGCTACTATCTGAAGTGATAGGAGTCTTATGACAGTAGGCATTGATGCTACATTCTGGAGTTTACGGAAACTTAGAATTTATGACACTGAAATATTTCAGTACACACACGTACACTCTGAAATAATTAAATCAAGAAACAAAAATATTGTTTTGCCTAATTAAAACAAGAAGAAATAAAATATTATTTTGCCTGGGGCTCGAACCCAGGATCTATAGTGTGCTATGCCAGTGTGCTACGAATAGAGATCTTGGTCACATGCAGTTAGCTAAATTTGTTGTATATTGCCCCTGCCCATGGCCCACCTAACTGCCATTTACCCACCGCCCACTTACCTCCCCACCGCCCACTCGGCCCACTCCCACTCCTCGTCGATTCGAACTCCCCTCCCCAATCCCCTCCCCTTCAAAACCCTCGCCAGCCACCGCCGCCATGGAGAGCAACCTAGGATGGCACAAAGCGATGGAGGACCCCGCCGGCTGTGATCCAGTGTGGTGCGCGCAGCTGAGCTAGGTGTCCAGCTGGTTTCCCAGCACCGAGATGTTGGTCAACCACGCGCGCGGGCTGAGGGAGGTGCTAACCGTCGCGGAGAAGAAGCGCACCTTCCCGACGGCCGCAGCGTGCCGCCGGCCGTCCTCCTTGTATGGGCAATGCGGGAAGCGACGCTGAGCGCTGACCCTAGTCAGCGCGCAAGGTGGTGGATGTACCGCTCCACCACCATGCTGCAGCCGCCGGATACTGCGCGCGTCGCGTCGAGGGCGGAGCGCGTCACCGAGAAGGACGTCCTGCTTGCTGTCCCAACGGCCGTCAACCCCGACTACGAGGTTCGCCGCGTGTCTACGCCGGTCGTCTCTGATGAGGAGGAGGAATATGTCGACGAAGTTGTGGTCCTCTCTGACGACGAGGAAGACGGCGAGGCGGACGTGGTCCAGATGGTGGCGCCGGGCCCAATCGAGGGTGACAAGAATATGCCCATCGACGTCGAACTCCTTCTGGATGTCCCTAACATCGTGAAGGTGGAGGTGGTAGTGGAGGAGGAGGAGGAGGAGGTGGTGGTGGTGGTGGCCCAGGTGCAGAAGAAGAATGCGAGGAGGGCTGCTGGAGCCATTGCAACGGCGGTGCGCCGCTCCCACCGCCTAAAGCTGCTGAAGAAGTGAAGCTGAAGAAGATGTGAAGCTGTAGTTAGCTATGCTGATAAGTACATATGTCAGTATATAAGTTATGTATTTTGGTATGCTATGTTGTCAGTGAATAACCCTAAGCTATCTAAGTTAGGTGTGCTGGTATATTTCAGCATAAAAGCTATGTAATTTGTGGTATGTCAGTGAACTATACTTTGTGGTTTCAGAAACTGAAGTTATACTGAAATTATGCTGCACTGTTGCTTTGCTGCTCCTATGCTGAAACTGAATTTATGCTGAAGTTATGGTGAAACTGTATTTTGTTAGTTATCTCTGTAGTTGATGCTGCTCCTATGTTTGATGCTGCACTGTTGCTTCGCTGCTCCATGTTGCAACTATCATGTGCCCATGTGTAGCACTTCCATATATATAATATGCCAGGAATGTGTTGTCTGCCAAATTTAGAATGTGGCAATGAAAGCCGAACTACAAGTTCCAAACATTCATTCTTCCTGCATCTTAATTATGCTTCAATTATCTACAAGCTTCCAAACATTCAGTCAATGATAGTTTAATTTTTTGAATAGTCCAACTATCTAAATTATGCTTCAATTCAGTGGGCAAACATATGAGGCTGTTGATCTCTGTGTTCCTGTTAATACCTCCATTTAAAGTTCACATGATTGGAATGTGTTGCAGAAAAATGAACAAAAAATAAGGCGCATGACGGCGGGCGTAAGAGAAGTTTAGACCATCTTGCGGGGGAGATCTTCAGATGTACTACGCATGCATGGAGGATAGGGGTGCCGACGCTGGTTCATCCTTGAGGCTGGACATGCTGGAAGCATCTGAAGACAATCTCTTGCTAGAGAAAAGCATGTTCTGCTTTGTTTTTATGTCTTGTCTATTTGGGTCATGTAATATGTAGTGCACTAACAACTGATTCTTGTGTGGTGCTTGTGCTCAGTTTATACTTTTTGCGTGAGCTGCTACGTGGGTGGGAGGGATGGATCCTTTTCCTGACATCAGCGGTTTCTATGCTTCTGTCAGTAGCTTATGTTTGTAGTTTTTTTAACCTAGAGATTCTGTTGTGTTTTGAATCTAATATCCTTGCAGTAGTTAGCATATAAGTATTCTGTGAATTTCAAACATCAACTTTTAGTAGTATGAGATATGCATTCTCATATCCTTGTAGTAGTTAGCATAGAAGAATTCTGTGAATTAAGAAGTGAAATAAAATACAACATATTATCTTACATTTTTTGAATTTAAAAACTGTCAGAAGAAATAAAAGAGAAAAAAGAGATTTGATATTTCGAATATTAAAAAGAAAAGAATTATTACAATGAGGAAGTGAAATTGAACACAACATTTTTTCTTTCATTTTTGGATTTTAAAACTATCAGAAGAAATAAAAAAGATATTTGATATTAAAATATTGTAAATTTATAAAAGAAAAGAAATATTGGAATTAATAAGTGAAATAAAAGACAATAAAGAACAGAAAAGAATTGGGCCTAAGCAAGAGCGCGGGTGAGGCTGGCCTGGGATAGCCCACCCGAATTGGGCCCAAGACAGAGCCGCGCCGGCCACAGCCGAGTGGTGGTGGGAGTTTAGTCCCACCTCGCCAAGCGAGAGGAGCTCGCACCGGTTTATATACCCGGCTGACAGCTCTCTCCCAAGTTCCTCTCTAAAGCATACAACGCAACCTGGTCCCTCTCTGCCCCGTGGGGCCTACTAGCAGCAGGCATTCATGCAACACGGGCCTCCGTCCTGGCCCAATGCTGTTGGGTTTCTAGTCGTATGCAGGTCGTGTTAGCTAGCTAGTAGGCGGGCATTTTTAAATTTTTATTTTATTTTTGCATATGTCACATGTCAATTTTTTTACCTTCTTCAAATAACCTCCTAATTTTTATACATGCTCACTTACATGTAATACACATGATTATCAAAGCAATTTCAACTAAAATGAAGTTTTCACTGTCCCCTTGAGGTAAAGTCGGAGGTGTGTACCAGAGTTTCACCAAGCCAGTATAAAATATATAAATTCTGAAAAAATGGAAAACATTCATAATTTTATTTCTGTGTTTATGAAAGAGCTCATGCCTGCAAAAATTGGGGTGATTTGGAGGTGGTGGAAAAAATCACCTTTTCTACAAAAACTGGCTTAAGTGAACCAAATGGTCCCTCATGTTTAAGCGTGATTTTTTTGACCTCCTCTAAATCACCTCAAATGTTTCACACATGATATCCTACACAAACATAGTTAGGTTTTGAAGGTTTTACATCTTTTTAAATTTTTTTGAATTTATACTGCCCTGTAGAATTACTGATCAAAACATCGGTCTATACCTTAAGGGGGCATTGTAAAATACATTTTTTTAAATTTCTTTCATAGCCATGTTTGGCAAATCTATTTGAGAATGTAGAACAAATTTGGGGTGATTTGGAGGTGGTGGGAAAAATCACCTTTTCTACAAAAGCTGGCTTAAGTACCAAATGGTCCCTCGTGTTTAAGTGTGATTTTTTCGACCTCCTCTAAATCACCTAAAATTTTCCACACTTGATATCTTACACAAACATAGCTAGGTTTTCAAGGTTTTACAATTTTTTATTTTTTTATTTATACTGCCCTGTAGAATGACTGATCAAAACATCGGTCTATACCTTAAGGGGGCATTGTAAAATACATTTTTTTAAATTTCTTTCATAGGCATGTTTGAAACATCTATTTGAGTATGTATAACAAATTTGGGGTGATTTGGAGGTGGTAGAAAAAATCACCTTTCCTACAAAAATTGGCTTAAGTAGACCAAATGGTCCCTCGTGTTTAAGCGTGATTTTTTCGACCTCCTCTAAATCACCTCAAATTTTGCACACATGATATCTTACACAAACATAGCTAGGTTTTCAATGTTTTATAATTTTTGAATTTTTTTTTGAATTTATACTGCCATGTAGAATGACTGATCAGAATATCGGTCTATACCTTAAGGGGCATTGTAAAATACATTTTTTTTCAAATTTCTTTCATAGACATGTTTGGCACATCTATTTGAGCATGTAGAACAAATTTGGGGTGATTTGGAGGTGGTGGAAAAATTCACCTTTCTACAACGGTGAATTTTTTGACCTTCTCTAAATCACCACAAATTTTGCACACATGATATCTTACACAAATATAACTAGGTTTTCAAGGTTTTACAATTTTTTGTTTTTTTAATTTATAATGCCCCTGTACAAGATCAAAACATGTAAGTATCCCACCTTCTGTGCTCCACCACGGGTCAAGAAATAAATTCATGACAAAAAAAGAAGGAAAGCGGGGGGGGGGGGGGGGGGGGGGGCGTGCACGAGCGCACGACGCCACACGTCTAGCCTCGGCAACTCCAAACGTCCACCCACACGCCAAATAAAGGCCGCCTCCCCCACACCCGTCTCCCCCACTCCCCCACCCCTCCTGTTTTTCTTCCCCAAATCAGCAAAAACCCTCTCCTCTCCCCTCGAACCCTACCTCCTACGAGCCAGCAACCACCTCCCTTGCCCATTCGTCGTCGGAAGATGGAGGCCAACCGTGAAGCTGCGGCGGTGGAGAAGGATGCGGCCGTCCAAGCACTGGACAAGCCTGCTGCGGTCATTGCCGCCTCGGTTGGCGCGGTCGAGGGCGCCGTTGCGGTGACGAGAGGCGGTGCACCATCTGCTGTCACTGCTCCGGTCGCCGTCGCAGCGGTCCAGCCTGCGGTCGGGGAGCAGGTCGATGAGGAGGTGGCGGTGGATCTGGAGGAGCAGATGGCCAAGCGGAAGCGCGAGCAGTACGAGTTCATTGAGAAGTACTACTACGAGGAGGCCGAGGTCGCCGCTCAGGAAGTCAAGGATGAGGCCGTCGAGTTCGAGGAGGAGGTCGACGACGAGCTCCCGGAGGTACTACTCTGTTCCGTTCTTTTCTCCTACTCTATTTTTGGGGTTTCCTCCCATGGGGTTTTCTCCTAAATTGCATGCAGCACGGATTAGATTTCGTCCAGATAGGTTATGTTTGTTGATCTCTCCCTTAGAGTTAGGATTAGTACTAGTTGTTTGGTAGATTTGGAAGGAAACCCCTTCAATCTGAAAGTTGGCATGGAACAGTACTCATGGAGGCCTAAAATCCCTCTGTGCGTGGAATTATTTTTGGAAGATGACTAAGAATATGATTTTGAAACTGATTACGAATCAGTTCTGATGTACAAAATGGTGGATTTGTTAGGTATCAGGACCTCTTTGATTCGTAGGATTTTGAAAACGTAGTAATAGGAAAACTATAGGATTGGAGTGATGTCTACTACGAAACCTTCTTCTTGTAGACTCGTGTTGGGCCTCCAAGCGCAGAGTTTTGTAGGACAGTAGCAAATTTCCCTCAAGTGGATGACCTAAGGTTTATCAATCCGTGGGAGGCGTAGGATGAAGATGGTCTCTCTCAAACAACCCTGCAACCAAATAACAAAGAGTCTCTTGTGTCCCCAACAAATCCAATACAATGGTAAATTGTATAGGTGCACTAGTTCGGCGAAGAGATGATGATACAAGTGTAATATGGATAGTAGATATAGGGTTTTGTAATATGAAAATATAAAAACAGCAAGGTAGCAAGTAACAAAAGTGAGCAAAAATGGTATTGCAATGCTTGAAAACAAGGCCTAGGGTTCATACTTTCACTAGTGCAAATTCTCTCAACAATCATAACATAATTCGATCACATAACAATCCCTCAACGTGCAACAAAGAGTCACTCCAAAGTTTCTATCGAAGAACGTAGGACGAAAACGTGCATCAACCCCTATGCATATATTACCCCAATGTCACCTCGGGAATCCGTGAGTTGAGTGCCAAAACATACATCAAGTGAATCAATAGAACATCCCATTGTCACCACAGATATCCCATCGCAAGACATACATCAAGTGTTCTCAAATCCAATACTCAATCCAACATAACGAAACCTCAAAGAGCAAGACTCAATTCATCACAAGAAGGTAGAGGGGGAGAAACACCATATGATCCAACTATAGTAACAAAGCTCGCGATACATCAAGATCATGCAATATCAAGAACACGAGAGAGAGAGAGAGAGATCAAACACATAGCTACTGGTACATACCCTCAGCCCCGAGGGTGAACTACTCCCTCCTCGTCATAGTGACCACCGGGATGATGAAGATGGCCCCCGGTGATGGTTTCCCCCTCTGGCAGTGTGCCAGAACGGGCTCCCGATTGGTTCTTTGTGGCTACAGAGGCTTGCGGCAGCGGAACTTCTGATCTAGATTTCTTTTCAGGGGTTTCTATATTTATAAGAATTTTTGGCGTTGGAAACAAGTCAAGGAGGTGCCCGAGGGGCCCACAAGCCCTCAGGGCGTGCCCGGGGGGTAGGGCACGCCCCTGGCTTGTGGACTCCTCGGGACTCTTCTAGTCCAGCTCCGGTGCTTCGGGGGTCTCTTTTGGTCCATAAAAAATCACCGTAAATTTTTAGCCCATTCCAAGAACTTCTATTTCTGCAAAAAAATGACACCACGATAGTTCTAATAAAATCATATCAAAAGCATATAAAATTGTTGCAAACATGGTATGAATACTTCATAAATTATAGATACGTTGGAGATGTATCAGCATCCCCAAGTTTAATTTCTGCTCGTCCTCGAGTAGGTAAATGATAAAAACAGAATTTATGAAGTGTGAATGCTACCTAATACATTTATCATGTAATCTTTTCCTTATGTGGCATGAATATTCAGATCCATAAGATTCAAAACAAAAGTTTAATATTGACATAAAAACAATAATAGTTCAAGCATACTAATAAAGCAATCATGTCTTCTCAAAATATCATGGCCAAAGGAAGTTATCCCTACAAAATCATATAGTCTGGCTATGCTCTACCTTCATCACACAAAATTTTTTATCATGCACAACCCCGATGACAAGCCAAGCAATTATTTCATACTTTTAATGTTCTCAATCTTTTTCAATTTTCACGCAATACATGAGCGTGAGCCATGAATATAGCACTATAGGTGGAATAGAGTATGGTGGAGGTTGTGAGGAGAAGACAAAAAAGGAGAAAGTCTCACATCAATTAGGCAAATTAATGGGCTATGGAGATGCCCATCAATAGATATCAATGTGAGTGAGTAGAGATTACCATGGAACGGATGCACTAGAGCTATAAGTGTATGAAAGCTCAAAAGAAAACTAAGTGGGTGTGCATCCAACTTGGTTGCTCATGAAGACCTAGGACAATTTGAGGAAGCCCATCATTGGAATATACAAGCCAAGTTCTATACTGAAAAATTCCCACTAATATATGAAAGTGACAAAATAGGAGACTCTCTATCATGAAGAACATGCTGCTACTTTGAAGCACAAGTGTGGTAAAAGGATAGTAACATTGTCCCTTCTCTCTTTTTCTCTCATTTTTTTATTTTCTCTTTTTGTTTGTTTGAGCTCTTTGGCCTCTTTTTTTTATTTTGGGCTCTTTAGCCTCTTTTTTTTAGTCCGGAGTCTCATCCCAACTTGTGAGGGAATCATAGCTTCCATCATCCTTTCCTCACATGGGACAATGCTCTAATAATGATGATCATCACACTTTTATTTACTTACAACTCAAGAATTACAACTCGATACTAGAACAAAGATATGACTCTATGCCTCTGGCAGTGTACCGGGATGTGCAATGATCAAGAGTGACATGTATAAAAAATATGAACGGTGGCCTTGCCACAGATACTATGCCAACTACATGATCATGCAAAGCAATATGACAATGATGGTATGTGTCATAATAAACGGGATGATGGAAGTTGCATGGCAATATATCTCGGAATGGCTATGGAAATGCCATAATAGGTAGGTATGGTGGCTGTTTTGAGGAAGGTATATGGTGGGTTTAATGCACCGGCGAAAGTTGCGCGGTACTAGAGAGGCTAGCAATGGTGGAAGGGTGATAGTGCGTATAATCCATGGACTCAACATTAGTCATAAAGAACTCACATACTTATTGCAAAAATTAATTAGCTATCAAAACAAAGTACTACATGCATGCTCCTAGGGGGATAGATTGGTAGGAAAAGACCATTGCTCGTCCCCGACCGCCACTCATAAGGAAGACAATTAAAAAAAATCATGCTCCGACTTCATCACATAACGGTTCACCATGCGTGCATGCTTCGGGAATCACAAACCTTAACACAAGTATTTCTACCGATCCACAATTACTCACTAGCATGACTCTAATATCACCATCTTTATATCTCAAAACAAATGCAAGGAATCAAACTTCTCATATATTCAATGCTCTTTATATGAATTTTTTTTATATCCCTCTTGGATGCCCATCATAATAGGACTAAATTCATAACCTAAGCAAATTACCATGCTGTTTAAAGACTCTCAAAATAATATAAGTGACGCATGAGAGTTCATCAATTTCTATAAAATAAATCCACCGCCGTGCTCTAAAAAGATATAAGTGAAGTACTAGAGCAACTACCTAGCTCAAAAGATACAAGTGAAGCACATAGAGTATTATAATAAATTCACGATTAATGTGTGTCCCTCTCAAAAGGTGTGTACATAAAGGATGATTGTGGCAAACTAAAAAGCAAAGACTCATATCCTACAAGACGCTCCAAGAAAAACACATATCATGTGGTGAATAAAAATGTGGCCTCAAGTAAATTTACCGATGGATTGAAGACAAAAGAGGGGATGCCATCCGGGGCATCCCCAAGCTTAGATGCTTGGTTGTCCTTGAATATTAACTTGGGGTACCTTGGGCATCCCCAAGCTTAGGCTCTTGCTACTCCTTATTCCGTTGTTCATCAAAACTTTACCCAAAACTTGAAAACTTCACAACACAAAACTCAACAAAAAACTCATAAGCTCCGTTAGTATAATAAAGCAAATCACCACTTTGGTACTGTTGCAAACTCATTCCAATTTTATATTGGTGTAATATCTAATGTATTCCAACTTCTCCATGGTTCATACCCTCCGATACTACTCATAGATGCATCAAAATAAGCAAACAACACATAGAAAACAGAATCTGTCAAAAAACAGAACAGTCTGTAGTAATCTGGAAACTTCGTATACTTCTGTAACTACAAAAATTGTGAAAAATTAGGAAAATCTAGGAACTTTGCATATCAATCTTTTGTAAAAATTTCAGATCAAAATTACGCTTCTGTGAATTTCTAAAATTCTGGCAATGAGCGCAAAATTTTCTGTTTTTCAGCAAGATCAAATCAACTATCACCATAGACCATCCCAAAGGTCTTACTTGGCACTTCATTGAAACAAAAGCTATAAAACATGATTACTAAAGTAGCATAATCATGTGAACACACCAAAAACAGTAGGTATAAATATTGGGTTGTCTCCCAACAAGCGCTTTTCTTTAATGCCTTTTTAGCTAGGCATGATGATTTCAATGATGCTCACATAAAAGATAAGAATTGAAACATAACGGGAGCATCATGAAGCATATGACTAGCACATTTAAATCTAACCCACTTCCTATGCATAGGGATTTTTTGAGCAAACAACTTATGGGAACAAGAATCAACTAGCATAGGAAGTCAAAACAAGCATAACTTCAAGATTTTCAACACATAGAGAGGAAACTTGATATTATTGCAATATGTAGAAGCATATGTTCCTCTCTCATAATAATTTTAAGTAGCGTCATGAATGAATTCAACAATATAACCATCACATAAAGCATTATTTTCATGATCCACAAGCATAGAAAATTTACTACTCTCGACATAAGCAAAATTCTTCTCATTCGGGATAGTGGGAGTATCATAAGAAACTCGAATACTATAAATTGTTCCACATTAAAAGAGTAATGTTCAGAAAAAATATAATCATAATTATGACAAGTTCAATAAATATAATCATCACTACTTTTTATAATGTAAGTGTCATCACAATAATCATCGTAAGTAGCAACTTTGTTCTCATCATAATCAATTGAAACCTCTTCCAAGATAGTGGAATCATTACTAAATAAAGTCATGACCTCTCCAAATCCACTTTCATAATCATAAGAATCAACACCCTCCAAAATAGTGGGATCAATACTACCTAGAGTTGACACTCTTCCAAACCCACTTTCATAAATATAATCATCATAAATAGGAGGCATGCTTTCATCATAATAAATTTGCTCATCAAAAACATGGGGGACTAAAAATATCATCTTCATCAAACATAGCATCCCCAAGCTTGTAGCTTTGCATATCATTAGCACCATGGATATTCATAGCAAGCATACTAACAACATTGCAATCATGCTCATCATTCAAAGATTTTATGCCAAACATTTTATTAACTTCTTCTTCTAACACTTGAGCACAATTTTCCTTTCCATCATTTTCACGAAAGACATTAAAAAGATGAAGCATATGAGGCAACCTCAAATCCTTTTTTTTGTAGTTTTCTTATATAGAATAAACTAGTGATAAAACAAGAAACTAAAAGATTCAATTGCAAGATCTAAAGATATACCTTCAAGCACTAACCTCCCCGGCAACAGCGCCAGAAAAGAGCTTGATGTCTACTACGCAACCTTCTTCTTGTAGACTCGTGTTGGGCCTCCAAGCGCAGAGTTTTGTAGGACAGTAGCAAATTTCCCTCAAGTGGATGACCTAAGGTTTATCAATCCATGGGACGCGTAGGATGAAGATGGTATCTCTCAAACAACCCTGCAACCAAATAACAAAGAGTCTCTTGTGTCCCCAACACACCCAATAGAATTGTAAATTGTATAGGTGCACTAGTTCGGCGAAGAGATGATGATACAAGTGTAATATGGATAGTAGATGTAGGTTTTTGTAATATGAAAATATAAAAACAGCAAGGTAGCAAGTAACAAAAGTGAGCAAAAATGGTATTGCAATGCTTCAAAACAAGGCCTAGAGTTCATACTTTCACTAGTGCAAATTCTCTCAACAATGATAACATAATTCGATCACATAACAATCCCTCAACGTGCAACAAAGAGTCACTCCAAAGTTTCTATCGAAGAATGTAGGACGAAAACATGCATCAACCCCAATGCATATATTACCCCAATGTCACCTCGGGAATCCGCGAGTTGAGTGCCAAAACGTACATCAAGTGAATCAATAGAACATCCCATTGTCACCACAGATATCCCATCACAATACATACATCAAGTGTTCTCAAATCCAATACTCAATCCAACATAACGAAACCTCAAAGTGCAAGACTCAATTCATCACAAGAAGGTAGAGGGGGAGAAACACAATATGATCCAACTATAGTAACAAAGCTCGCGATACATCAAGATCATGCCAAATCAAGAACATGAGAGAGAGAGAGATCAAACACATAGCTACTAGTACATACCCTCAGCCCCGAGGGTGAACTACTCCCTCCTCGTCATAGTGACCGCCGGGATGATGAAGATGGCCTCCGGTGATGGTTTCCCCCTCTGGCAGGGTGCCGGAATCGGCTCTCGATTGGTTTTTCATGGCTACAGAGGCTTGCGGTGGCGGAACTTACGATCTAGGTTTCTTTTCAGGGGTTTCTATATTTATAAGAATTTTTGGCGTCGGAAACAAGTCAAGGAGGTGCCCGAGCGGCCCACAAGCCCTCAAGGCGCGCCCAGGGGGGTAGGGTGCGCCCCCTGGCTTGTGGACTCCTCGGGACTCTTCTGGTCCAGCTCCAGTGCTTCGGGGGTCTCTTTTGGTCCATAAAAAATCACCGTAAATTTCCATCCCATTCCGAGAACTTTTATTTCTGCACAAAAGAGGACACCACGGTAGTTCTGCTGAAAACAGCGTCAGTCCGGGTTAGTTCTAATAAAATCATACCAAAAGCATATAAAATTGTTTCAAACATGGCATGAATACTTCATAAATTATAGATACGTTGGAGACGTATCATGGAGTGGCATGCCCACTTGAATCCTATAGGATTAGCAATGAGTGTTTGATGGCAAGGGAAAAAACAAAGGAATTGCTTAAAGAGGTTGGAGTGCATGTTAGATTTCCTATGAAATGTAGTACAAAAGATTCCATAGGAAAAATTCCTATGAGATTCAATCCTATGAATCAAAGGACCAACATAGGAAAAAATCCTAAGGATTTCAATCCTCCACAAATCCTATAAATTCCTTTGAATCAAAGGAGCCCTCAAATTGCACACACAAATTTGTTTATTTCATGATAGTCAACAAGAGGATCAATGATCAATATGCCTGGTATGTAGTTCTAATAATTACATGAAAAGTTGACATGCAACAGTAAATATTTAGCAACGGTGCTTGAGCTTCTATAAATGGTAACTTTTAAAACATGTACTGTGGAAACAACTTTGAATATTTGTTGTGAGATGAAGCCAATCCAACGGCAGACAGATGGCAAATCCCAGCATTGTTGGCCATTCGATATCTTATTTACTAGAAAAAAAATTGCCAAGCATGCGTACTATCTAGAATATTCCATTACTAAGTTTAAGCACAATGCTCCCTATGCACAATCCTCATAGCACTATGTTTCTCCATTGTTCTAGAATCTTTGATACTTTAACAGCGCAAACTTTTTTCTTCTAAATGAATTGCTAATGCTTTTTAACTTTGTGAATCTGAATGCATAATATGCACAAACATTATCACTTTATTAAAGAAAACACACACAAAAAACTCCATTGCTACTGTACCATGGCAATGTAAAATGCCTCTGAAATAATTGACATTAACTATTGCTGTCACGTGCAATGCACGTGTGCCTCGCTAGTATCAAGAAGAGTATCAATGATGAAGAGTTTAAATCAGTAGAACCCCTGTTAAAACTATGCTCTGTTCCTCAATTGTGTTAACCCATTATCTGGTTTTGCTATTCATGAAACTGTGCTCCGTTCTTCAATAGTGGCAACCCATTATCTGGTTTTGGTATGCATGAAACTATACCACATCAATGAGTCATGCATGTGGTCAGTAGTGATGCATGTAGTAACAATTTAGGGCCACTGCCTGCCATTAACAACAAACATCCAGTAGTTCTTCTCTTGCAAAAATCAATCCATGAAACTATGCCACATCAGTAATCATGCATGTCCAGTCCATGCAACAGTATATTTCTAGCAACAAGATTTTCTCTTGCATTCTTACTATATAGAATATTCCATTACTAAGCTTAAGCACAATGCTCCCTATGCACAAACCTGATAGCACTATGTTTCTCCTTTCTTCTAGAATCTTCCATGCCTTAACAGTGCAAACTTTTTCTATCTGGTTCATGATTTCCCTATAATGAAGTGGACTATGCATCTTATTTTCAATCGGATTGCTAAATCTGTTGAGACCTAGTACACAGTACATTTATTTAGTTGTTAGGAAAACTAGTTTACTTAATGAAAATCATGAAGCCATACAGCTATATTGTGAAGACATTTTCTGATTGCATTCAGTACTACTCCTTTAACAAAGATCAGTAATTCATTGTAGAGTTTCTTATGTACGTACCCTATGTAATTCTTAGCAACAAAGATTAGTAATTAAATCCATAATTTCTTATGTTCGCACCCGATGTACCTCAATGCAAATTTTTTCTTTTTTTGTACATAATTCATGACATGATTAATATGCTTTGTTGTCTTCAAAATACCAAGTGAGGGCAATCTTTACTTTGTTGTTGCGGTAGTTTTACTTTGTAGTATTTACTCATCTAGTTTGAATATCCTTAAATTAGATAATGTCTGGTATCTCTTTATGATAAAATCAGATCATACAAATATTGTTGCAAGAAATGGTAAGAAGTGATCCTGTTTTTTGAATTATCTAATTTCATTATGATATAAAATATGTGCTTAGATGCAGTAAAAGGATTTGTCCAACCATAAAACCTGAACCCTTTAGTTAATTGTCAACTTAGATTGTACAAATAGGAGTAGTTCTTTAGAGGGGAGTCGTTATTTGATGAAGTCGGAGCATGATTTATTTTTTGATTGTCATCCTTTGTGTGGAGATCGGGAGAGCGAGATGGTTAAATCCTATCAACCTCTCCCCTAGGAGCATGCATGTAGTACTTTGTTTCGATGGCTTATAAATTTTTGCAATAAGTATGTGAGTTCTTTATGATTAATGTTGAGTCCATGGATTATACGCACTCTCACCCTTCCACAATTGCTAGCCTCTCTAGTACCGCGCAACTTTCGCCGGTGCATTAAACCCACCATATACCCTTCCTCAAGACAACCACCATACCTACCTATTATGGCATTTCGATAGCCATTTTGAGATATATTGCCATGCAACATCCACCATTTGATTTATTATGACACGTACCATCATTGTCATATTGCTTTGCATGATCATGTAGTTGGCATAGTATTTGTGGCAAAGCCACCGTTCATAATTTTTATACATGTCACTCTTGATCATTTCACATCCTGGTACACCGCCGGAGGCATTCATATAGAGTCATATCTTGTTCTATTATCAAGTTGTAATTCTTGAGTTGAAAGTAAATAAAAGTGTGATGATCATCATTATTAGAGCATTGTCCCATGTGAGGAATGGATGATGGAAGCTATGATTTCCTCACAAGTTGGGATGAGTCTCCGGACTAAATAAAAAAAATATAAAAGAGGCCAAGAAGCCCAAACAAAAAAATGAGAGAAAAGAGAGAAGGGACAATGTTACTATCCTTTTTCCACACTTGTGCTTCAAAGTAGCACCATGATGTTCATGATAGAGAGTCTCCTATATTGTCACTTTCATATACTAGTGGGAAATTTTCATTATAGAACTTGACTTGTATATTCCAATGATGGGCTTCCTCAAATTGCCCTAGGTCTTCGTGAGCAAGCAAGTTGGATGCACACCCACTTAGTTTCTTTTTGAGCTTTCATACACTTATAGCTCTAGTGCATCCGTTGCATGGCAATCCCTACTCACTTGCATCGATATCAATTGATGGGCATCTTCATAGTCCTTTAATTTGCCTAGTTGATGTGAGACTTTCTCCTTCTTTTTGTCTTCTCCACAACCACCATATTCTATTCCACCTATAGTGCTATATCCATGGCTCATGCTCATGTATTGCGTGAAAGTTGAAAAAGTTTGAGAACATCAAAAGTATGAAACAATTGCTTGACTAACACCGGGGTTGTGCGTGATGAAAATACTTTGTGTGATGAAGATGGAGCATAGCCAGACTATATGATTTTGTAGGGATAACTTTCTTTTGCCATGTTATTTTGAGAAGACATGATTGCTTTATTAGTATGCTTGAAGTATTATTGTTTTTATGTCAATAGTAAACTTTTGTTCTGAATCTTATGGATCTGAATATTCGTGCCACAATAAAGAAGATTGCATTGATAAATATGTTAGGTAGCATTCCACATCAAAAATTATGTTTTTATCATTTACCTACTCGAGGACGAGCAGGAATTAAGCTTGGGGATGCTTGATACGTCTCCAACGTATCTATAATTTTTGATTGTTCCATGCTATTATATTATCTATTTTGGATGTTTTATATGCATTAATATGCTATTTTATATTATTTTTGGGACTAACCTATTAACCTAGAGCCCAGTGCTAGTTATTGTTTTTTCCTTGTTTTTGACTTTTACAGAAAAGGAATATCAAATGAAGTCCAAATGGAATAAAACTTTACGATGATTTTTCTTGGACCAGAAGACACCCAGAAGTCTTGGGGAGAGGGGCAGAAAAGTCCCCAGGAGGCCACAAGCCTCTTGGGAGCACCCCAGGGGGGCACCCCATGGCTTGTGGGCCACTCGGGAGTCCCCCAACCCTAGATCCACCTCTATATATTCTAAAGTATTCCCCAAACATCAAAAGCTTCCACAAAAATACTTATCCGCTGCCGCAAGCTTCTGTTCTCGTGAGATCCCATCTTGGGGCCTTTTCCGGCACCCTGCCGGAGGGGGCTTCGATCACGGAGGGCCTCTACATCAACCTTGCCACCCTTCCGATGATGCGTGAGTAGTTTAGCACAGACCTACGGGTCCATAGGTAGTATCTAGATGGCTTCTTCTCTCTCTTTGATCTTCAATACAATGTTCTCCTCGATGTTCTTGGAGTTCTATTCGATGTAATCTTCTTTTGCGGTGTGTTTGTTGAGATCCGATGAATTGTGGATTTATGATCAGATTATCTATGAATATTAGTTGAGTCTCCTCTGAACTCTTTTATGCATGATTAAGATATCTTTGTATTTCTCTTCGAACTATCGGTTTGGTTTGGCCAACTAGATTGGTTTTTTCTTGCAATGGGAGAGGTGCTTAGTTTTGGGTTCAATCTTGCAGTGTCCTCACCCTGTGACAGAAGGGGTAGCGAGGCACGTATTGCATTGTTGCCATCAAGGATAAAAAGATGGGGGTTATATCATATTGCTTGAGTTTATCCCTCTACATCATGTCATCTTACTTAAAGCGTTGCTCTCTTCTTAGGAACTTAATACTCTAGATGCAGGCAGGAGTCGGTCGATGTGTGGAGTAATAGTAGTAGATGCAGAATCGTTTCGGTCTACTTGTCATGGACTCGATGCCTATATTCATGATCATTGTCTTAGATATCGTCATAACTATGCGCTTTTCTATCAATTGCTTAACAGTAATTTGTTTACCCACCGTATGCTATCTTCAAGAGAGAAGCCTCTAGTGAAACCTATGGCCCCCGGGTCTATTTTCCATCATATATTTTCAGATCGATAAACCAAAAAACCTAGAAATACCTTGCTGCAATTTATTTATATTTACTTTAGTTTGCCTTTTTATTTATCATTTATACCTATCTCTATTAGATCTCACTCTTGCAAGTGACCGTGAAGGGATTGACAACCCCTTTTTCGCGTTGTGTGCAAGTGTTTGTTAGTTTGTGCATGTGCATAGATTGGATACTTGCTTGTGCCTCCTACTAGATTGATACCTTGGTTCTTAACTGAAGGAAATACTTATCTCTACTTTGCTGCATCACCCTTTCCTCTTCAAGGAAAAAACCAACGCAAGCTCAAGAAGTAGCACCCTCCAGATAGATCTGAATACTGGCCGTTCGATGTGTGGGTCCATGCCGATGTGTCCCGATCGTGGCCGCTCGCTCGTTCCAGTTCAGACTCGGTTTCGGCCTCCAGTCGTTGACCCCTGTCATTTACATGCGGGCCTGGGTGCGGCTTCATGGTTGTTCCTCGTCTCTGTGGCTGAGCGTTTTCGTGCGAGCGTTTCATGCGTCAGGGAGAGGCTCGGGGCAGGGGGCAGGGGGGCGCCGCATTGACGTGTCGTCGCTTCGTTCGCCGTCGGGTACGTGGTGTGCCCGCCTAGTGAGGTGCCCGTCTATGGTTCGCTTGCTCGATCCAGTCCTGTACGGCGACATGGATCGCGGTGGGTGGGTGGCCTCTCTTATCCCCCTCCGTCGGTGCCTGCCTGTTCTGCTCCCTTCTTTCTCTTACTCTTCGCTGCCCCTGCCCCCTGTTCATCTCCGCCTGTGTGCTTCTTGGTCAGGGAGTCATCGGTGGGGATGGTCGGCGAGTCATCGGTGGGGATGGTTGCCTTCGATTTGTGATGCCTTCATACCGGTGTGATGCTAGTTAAGGTGGTTCTTCGTGCTGGATGTGCTCTTTGTCGAGGAGTAATTGATTTCAGATCTCGTTTGCTTGCAGGTCGCTTCTTCTTGTCGTCGCAGTGCCGGATCTGTTCACGCGGACTGATTCATTGTTTGCGGCTGCTACTTCTTTTGGTGGATCCCCTCATTGGATTTTTGTTCGATCTGTGCCGGTGTTCATGTCTTCATCCAGGAAACTGCAGGTCCCCTCCTCTCTTTCCTTTTTCTGTTCCTGTTTATTTATAGGCCTAGGTTTGTATGTTTGTTTGTTGGATTCGGACTATATTCCAGAGATGGGGCCTTTTGTGCTAACTTATTTGAAATCGATGGGATGGGTTCTCAGGTTTGGCTAGGTTCCAAATATTGTTTGGATGCATCAGTAGTAGGTCGGTTCAGTCCCAGCCTTGGATCTAGCAAGATTCATCCAAAGTACGTTTTTGTTGAATTCCTGGTTCTAATTTTTTTGTCAAGAAAGGAATAGACTTTTGTTTCTTTCTGTCCAGGAGGAGATTGAATCTAGCTATATCCTAGGGAAGAAGGTTTTTCTGTCCTATGTTCTTTGGTTGGTGCTTCTTTTTTCCTGTCCTAGAGTGTAAAACATGAATCTCAAATCAGTGCTATGATGGTTAGTGTGGGTCTTACCAATTGTTTTTTGGATAAACTAAGTGGATCTCGTCCAAGATTAAGGATAAAATAATTTTAGAGATCTTAGGCTTTTGTGTCATTGCAGACTCCACTGTTCAGGCTTTGGTTCATGTTGGTGTATTGTAACAAATTAGGTGCACACCTGTGGCATGCTATATTGTCTAAGTGGGTTCTAAGGAGGGGAGTTTTGGACCAGTCTCACATTCATATTGGTGTGTGTGGTGGTAACTAAGATGGCACGCTGTGGCGTGCTTCTGTTCGCTTGATAGTTAGTGTGGATCGCTTAATTGGTCCTCTTGAATGGGTAGATCGATATGGTGCCAACTTTGGTGATGGGTTACGTGTGATATGCTAGGTTTTCTGTTTATTGGGATGGTGGGCATTGTTATATACCATGTTCAGGGTTTCGTTCTTGTTAGTTGCAGGTGTCTGACAGATGGTTGTGCACAGCTTGCTCTTACAATCAGGTTTATTTCATGTGTCTTATTGTATTTAATTATGAAATGGATCTTTTCATATTGGCCTAGGTTATATGCTGGTGCCCCATTATGGCTTCAGGATGTGGATGCTTGCTTGAGATCAAATTTACTTTCAGCTGTCTCGATGTGGTCGAATATGAAGTGGATTTTCTTGTCATTACATTGGTTTTATGCCGATGCTCCCCTGTGCCTATGGATTGTGGATGTTTGCTTAGTTTTCTCTCATTTATGTTTGGTCCTGTTGTTGGTTCTTTTATATATACAAGCTTTGTCTTGGCCTTTTCCTGAATCTTGTTAGCTGTCAATTGCAAGGTGGGATATACTGTGTCTCTCCTCTAATGCAATCTGCAAAAAAAATGTTCGAGGAAAACAATTTCTAATACTCTTTTTTTTCCTTTTCATGTTTGGGGAAAAAAATTCCGATTGCTAGAGTGAAGCATCTAATGCAGGGACGATACACACATTAGATTTCAGTTGTCGCCGCTACCTCCTACGTCTGCAGCAGTACAATTTCAGGTTCATATTTATGGACCAGCCTCGTACTGCTTGTTAGAATTTAGTCGCTTGTCAAATGTTCATTGTATCATATTAGAAGTACATTTGTACATGTATATATGATGGCTTTTGCCTCTTGATAATACCAAGTTGCATATTTTCCTAACAGTACCATCTATATCCAATGTAACTTGGCTATAGGTTATCCAAAGTAATGATGTCTATTACACTGCTTGATCTGAGACGGTTATATGGTTTTGTGGACCCATGTGCACCTGAGCTTTGCTACTTTCTCTAATTCTCTTGTTCTGGGGAATTTGTACACTGTATAAATATTCTACAACAGAATCAAATAGGCCCAAACTGAAGTGTATAACTAACTGATCTGAATGGCTGTTGAAGTGGTAGCAATGTTGCTTAGGCAATTGCTAAGATTGTATTTCTAGTATAAGGAAGACATATTTTCACAACGCAGTATATTTACATTTCCAGTTTAAGGAAGACATATTTTCACAATGCAGTGTATTTATATTTCCAGTTTAAGGAAGAGGCATTTCTCATGCCATAGTATACTTCTGCAGGTTTATGCTTGCCGTTGGCAGTACTGATATGTTAGTGGGATAATTGCCCTGCGAGCTTGCTTTTCAATTTTCCCATCTTGCCTTGCCATCCATTTACTTGATCTGGTGCTTCTAGGTGGAGCTTATTCCGTAAACATGGCGACAATTGCCGGTAGCAAGCCTGTTTTGCTTGTATGGTTTAGCAACACCTTACCATCCAGTCAGTTACGTGGTTGCTTCGATCCTCCATATGTTTCTTCTTCTAGGTAGCAACTACTATTCTCAAGTGATTCATTCTTATGTCATTGTCAAAATATCTTATATAGTGCACGATTGGTTCATAATTACCATGAATGTACTAACTATAGTTGTAATGTACTCTTTTTAATGGTTTGTGTTCTCTCTGTTTAATCAAAATAGTAAATTTGATTTCCTACCTCTCGAATGTTTTGGTTGTAGTGGATACACTTGAGTCTTGGATTATTATCTGTTATATATATGAACTGACTTTAAGTATATCTCCAAGAACACCGTATGCGTAGCAATCCTACAAAGTAAGTGATTAGTTTCACTTCCAGTGGATAGACAAAAGGAGTGAAAGGAAGGCTTCCATGTCAAAATCATGACTAGCTGGAAGTCGATGGACAATTATCATGTCCCGAAATGCTGGTTTCACATATCAGGCATGTGTATTCTTTATTTTGAGTGACCGCTGCACACTCCTGAATTGGTTTTAGATTGTAAAACAAAGAGAAATACGTGCCCCAAACTTCTTTGGTTAGAATCAGTAGTTTTGGTGCTTTCCTAATTTCATTGATTACCTCAGATGGCTGGCGATACCATGTTAGATGGCAGATGCATGCTAGTAAATTTGCTGACCAACCATCGATATATTTCAGGGCACTTGTTATTATAGAAATGACTGATGGAACTCTGTATTTATTTCCATTGCGTTGTTGCCATTCTCTTGCTTGTGGCGTTTGGCCTGTAATATGCAAATCTTCAGTCAATTTTCACATAAAAATCTTTTGATGTTGCTTGATGTCATTTTAGAAATAAAAAGATTGTCATGTTTCTTGATGTTATATGTTCGGGTGAAAAGGAAATAGCTGTAACTAAATGATGTTTTTGTGCAATTCATGAAAATGGTTTGAGTACCGAGTTCTTTGATAGGGTTGGAATTTGTAGGGTTAATTGTTGTTTCGAAGTAGCTTCTATGGTCATTAGGTTTATCCATTTCTACTCTTGGATATTTGCTCAGTTACTAGATTGCTAGACAAACTTAGTTCTGTTCTTTATTGTATCACACATTTAAGGATCCCGTAACATTGTAGTAATGCAGTTTGCGTATATGCCTGGCCCTTAACTTTCTTTTCCTGGATGTGTTTTGAATAATCTAGGCCTACAAAGGTATAACTTATGTTGACGATATGCAATATCTGTATCTATTAGCTTATACTTTATTTCATGATTTTACTATTTTAGTTGCCCTTTTTGAGATTAATCATTGCAATTGACTGAAGGTTTATACTATGGGTTGTTCTTGGTTCTCTAATTTTATTTACTTTAATCTCGGCAGATAGGAAACTCATTCAGCTGGAAATAATGTGTAATTTCTGTAGCATTGTTGGTTGGATTAATTAATGTCCCACCAACATTTTGATTGTTGGTTTTGCTTCTCCCCTCGATCCTGTAACCCCGGATGTTTTAGTTTTGATCTCTAGGCCCCCCATTAAATATTCGGGTGCTTTGTTGAGATATGCTTTGGCCCTGCATACTAAATATTGAGATAATCTAGATATTGCATCATGCATGAGGATATGTTTTAGCTTCAGACTTGAGGATAAATATGTTTTAGCTTTAGACTTGACATAATCTATCTAATGGTTTTAAGGACATAGTTGCCCACCATCTTCTAGGTTTATTGGATACCTGAAACTTTTACCCATAAGAATAGACCCATTTTAAAGTTTGCTTTAGTTAGGTGTTTTACTTTTGAAGCTAAATCAGATGAGGGTGCATAGTGTATACCTTCTTAATATAAAGTCATTATTGGCCCGCCATTCGGCGGGCAACGCACGGCAAGAAGCTGCAGCCATTATCTTAATATAAACTGGTAGGGCCGCTGTCTAATCCATTAACTTTGCCCTTTTTCTTTTTTTCTTCTCATCTTGACATTGTTGTAATCACCATGATTCATGGCTGCATTTTTATCCCATAAATATTAGTAAAGGTTACCAGTATTATCATATTAGAATTCAAAAATAACCTGATGAACTCATGATAGAGAAGATCTATTGGACATGATGCATTGTCATATTGTGCAAAGTTTACCAGTAATAACACATCATCCTTATTATGTACCACTATAACAGAAAATAGTACTACTCCATGAAAGTAGGCTTTATAACATTCTAGACTTGGTTAAAGATTTGGTTTAACTAAAACAATTATGCAGCAATAGGTGTTGTCTTCAGTTAAAGGTTCGGGTTAACTGATAAATCATTGAGATCTTCCAATTGAGCAGCTTGGAAGATTGCCTCTCCAAGTTTTAAAGGAATCTCTTATGCTCTTTTCCGATCCTTTCTACTATGTTCTATATGTTGATAAGCTTTGCCAAGAACTGCTATAATGTCTGTCTAACACAATGTGCAAGCACAACTACACCGTTCTCATCTATGTACTGTACTGTTGTTCAATGCAAATTCATGGAAGCTTCTGTGTATGCTGCCAGAGTAACCTGACAATAAACATACTACCTTCATCCATTTGTGAGATGTATAGTCACACAATTGAAAACTTATTTCAAATTCGATTTCGATGGTGTACTTTTTGTAACATACACATTATATACTAGAGGGAGTACATGTTATCGCAAAGGTTTTGTCAATGTACAGATCCGCATTAGAATTACTAGAAATGTTAGCATGTAATCAATTTTTTCAAGTTTAGTGTGTATGTTCTATTATGAAAATAGAGACTAAATATCTGAAGCTCAGTATATCATTGAATTTTCCTAATAGTTTCCACGAAACTCAAATTGTATCATGCATAGAAAGTGCTTTCTTAACCAGGGTTGTCACTCTTATCGTCACCAGCCAGTCGAGGGAAATGTGCCTCATGGCACCTGTGTGGCCCCGCTAGTGCTGGTCTAGGCCAAAGCACCAGAAATCTGTAGCGTCCATCATGCTGCTAGGATATCCCTCCCTTTTGGTTGACTATTCACGGCCACATCTTCATGCCGCACAACCCTATCATTTGCAAAGGTAACCTACTTGTTCTTATTTCCTCTCCCATTTACACGAGTTGTAGTAGCTCTCTGTATCTTGCCAGTCTAGCATAGATAGAGTGGTAGATTTGAAATCGTTTGTTCCTCACTGATGGGTCTCCCTTCCCTGAGTTTTTGTTGATGCATCTGGTGTCAGGTGATAACTTCTTGCTTCTTTTTATCTCATCAGACACAAGAGTGCATTGACAAACAAACAAAAATTATCAATGAGAAGGCATCAGGTCTACATTCACTTCTGCCTCTTCACTACTTTGCTGCCAATTCACTGCTACTGGACTTCTGACTCTTCAAAACTTTGCTGCCCATTCATTGCTACTGCACAGGACTGGGACATCAGTTCACACTCAAGGATATTGCACGCCTACTTTACGAATGCATGTAAAAGATATCTATTTTTATGGATTTATATTCATTACTATTGGACAAGTGAAAGGATCGAGAAGAGGGGTCTAGAGGGGGGGGGGTGATTAGACCCTCAACAAGCAAAAGTGGAAATTTTTAAGTTCTTCAAGTTAAGGTTGAGTTTTAGCACAAGTTTAAGCATTCACAATACATTTCAAGCAAGCATGGCAAGAGTATGAGCAGCGAAAAGAGTAAATCATGCTAATTGCAAGAAAGTAAAGGGATGGGATTGGAGTGTGCAAACGCAATGAAGACACGGAGATTTTTGGCGTGGTTCCGATAGGTGGTGTTATCGTACATCCACGTTGATGGAGACTTCAACCCACGAAGGGTAACGGTTGCGCGAGTCCACGGAGGGCTCCACCCACGAAGGGTTCACGAAGAAGCAACCTTGTCTATCCCACCATGGCCATCGCCCACGAAGGACTTGCCTCACTCGGGTAGATCTTCACGAAGTAGGCGATCTCCTTGCCAGTACAAACTTCTTGGTTCAACTCCACAATCTTGTCGGAGGCTCCCAAGCGACACCTAACCAATCTAGGAGACACCACTCTCCAAAAGGTAATAGATGGTGTGTTGATGATGAACTCCTTGCTCCTGTGCTTCAAATGATAGTCTCCCCAACACTCAACTCTCTCTCACAGATTTGGCTATAGTGGAGAGAAGATTTGAGTGGAAAGCAAATTGGGGAAGGCTAGAGATCAAGATTCTTGTGGTAGGTGATACGTCCATTTTGCATCATGCATTTATATCAATATTTATTGCATTATGGGCTGTTATTACACATTATGGCACAATACTTATGCCTTTTCTCTCTTATTTTACAAGGTTTACATGAAGAGGGAGAATGCCGGCAGCTGGAATTCTGGACTGGAAAAGGAGCAAATATTAGAGACCTATTCTGCACAACTCCAAAAGTCCTGAAACTTCACGGAGCATGTTTTTGGAATTAATAAAAAATATTGGGCGAAGAAAGAACCAGAGGGGGGCCACCAGCCAGCCACAAGGGTGGAGGGCGTGCCCTACCCCCCTGGGCGCGCCCCTCGACCTTGTGGGCCCCCTGGCAGGCCTCCGGTGACCATCTTTGGCTATATGGTGTCTTTTACCCTGGAAAAAATCACGAAGAAGCTTTCAGGACGAAGCGCCGCCGTCTCGATGCGGAACCTAGGCAGAACCAATCTAGGGCTCTGGCGGAGCTATTCTGCCAGGGAAACATCCCTCCGAGAGGGGGAAATCATCGCCATCGTCATCACCATCGATCCTCTCATCGAGGGAGGGTCAATCTCCATCAACATCTTCACCAGCACCATCTCCTCTCAAACCCTAGTTCATCTCTTGTATCCGATCTCGGTTCCAAAACCTCCGATTGGTACCTGTGGGTTGCTAGTAGTGTTGATTACTCCTTGTAGTTGATGCTAGTTGGTTTATCCGGTGGAAGATTATATTTTCAGATCCTTAATGATAATTAATACTCCTCTGATTATGATTATGAACATGCTTTGTGAGTAGTTATGTTTGTTCCTGAGGACATGGGAGAAGTCTTGTTATAAGTAATCATGTGAATTTGGTATTCGTTCGATATTTTGATGAGATGTATGTTGTCTTTCCTCTAGTGGTGTTATGTGAACATAGACTACATGACACTTCACCATGATTTGGGCCTAGGGGAAGGCATTGGGAAGTAATAAGTAGATGATGGGTTGCTAGAGTGACAGAAGCTTAAACCCTAGTTTATGCGTTGCTTCGTAAGGGGCTGATTTGGATCCATATGTTTCATGCTATGGTTAGGTTTACCTTAATACTTCTTTTGTAGTTGCGGATGCTTGCGAGAGGGGTTAATCATAAGTGGGAGGCTTGTCCAAGGAAGGGCAACACCCAAGCTCCGGTCCACCCACATATCAAATTATCAAAGTAACGAACGCGAATCATATGAGCATGATAAAAACTAACTTGACAACAATTCCCATGTGTCCTCGGGAGCGCTTTGCTTTATTTAAGAGTTCGTCCAGGCTTGTCCTTTGCTACAAAAAGGATTGGGCCACCTTGCTGCACCTTGTTTACTTTTATTACTTGTTACTTGTTATGATTTGCCTTATCACCAAACTATCTGTTACCGATAATTTCAGTGCTTGCAGAGAATACCTTGCTGAAAACCACTTGTCATTTCCTTCTACTCCTCGTTGGGTTCGACACTCTTACTTATCGAAAGGACTACGATAGATCCCCTATACTTGTGGGTCATCAGTAGGATTGGAATATCTTGGTCTCAACACATGAGTAGGTGGTTCTCTCTCAGAAAATGAGTAGTGGAAGTGTAGGCACATTCTGATGGCTCTCTCGCAAATGGAGAAGGTGGTGGCGGGGTATATATAGCCTCCACACATTTGACCCAACTCGGTCAGACCGAATAGAATAACTCGGTGAGACTGATTTAGTTCAAAATGTGAACGTTAGGAATCTCGGTGGGACTGACTGGAACAACTCGATGGGACCGATGTGCTAGGGCTAGGGCAAAACCTCATCTCGGTGGCGCCGATTGCGTGAACTCGGTGAGACCGATTTCAGCAAAGAGCAAACAGAGAGTTGGTCAACAAAACTCGGTGGGACCGATTGCTCATTTCGGTGAGACCAAAATATTACAAAGGGAAACAGAGAGTTTGCAGTGCCATCTCGGTGAGACCGAGATCTGTATCGGTTTGACCGAAGTGTTAGGGTTTCTCGCAGTGGCTATGTCAAATGAACTCGGTGGCGTGGTACGTCCATTTTGCATCATGTTTTCCTACTGTTATTTATGATTTTTTTATGCATAATAATGCTTTTTGGAGTAATTCTAATGCCTTTTCTATCATAATATGCAAGGTCCACACAAAGAGGGAGAATTCCGGCAGCTGGAAATCTGGACCTGAAAAAGCTACGTCAGGCTACCTATTCTGCACAACTCCAAATGAGCTGAAACTTCACCAGGATTTTTTATGGAATAAATAAGAATTATTGGAGCAAATAACTACCAGAGGGGGCCCGCCAGGTGGGCCCAACCCACCTGGGCGCGCCAGGGAGCCCAGGCGCACCTTGGTGGGTTGTGCCCTCCTCGGCCCACCTCCGGTGCCCCTCTTCTGGTATATAATTCATTTTGACCTAGAAAAAATAAGGATAGGACTTAAGGGATGAAGCGCCACCGTCTCGAAGCGGAACTTGGGCAGGAGCACTTTTGCCCTCCGGCGGAGCGATTCCGCCGGGGGAACTTCCCTCCCGGAGGGGGAAATCATTGTCATCATCATCACCAACAACTCTCCCATCTTGGGGAGGGCAATCTCCATCAACATCTTCAACAGCACCATCTCCTCTCAAACCCTAGTTCATCTCTTGTGTTCAATCTTTGTACCGAAACTATAGATTGGTACTTGTGGGTGACTAGTAGTGTGGATTACATCTTGTAGTTGATTACTATATGGTTTATTTGGTGGAAGATTATATGTTCAGATCCATTATGCTATTTAATACCCCTCTGATCTTGAGCATGATTATCATTAGTGAGTAGTTACTTTTGTTCTTGAGGTCATGGGAGAAATCTTTTTGCAAGTAATGATGTGAACTTGATATGTGTTCGATATTTTGATGATATGTATGTTGTGATTCCCTTAGTGGTGTCATGTGAACGTCGACTACATGACACTTCACCATATTTGGGCCTAAGGGAATGCATTGTGGAGTAGTTATTAGAACATGGGTTGTGCGAGTGATAGAAGCTTAAACCCTAGTTTATGCGTTATTCCATAAGAGACTGATTTGGACCCAAAAGTTCAATGCTATGGTTAGATTTATTCTTAATACTTTTCTCGTAGTTGCGGATGCTTGCGAGGGGGTTAATCATAAGTAGGAGGTTTGTTCAAGTAAGAACATCACGTAAGCACCGGTCCACCCACATATCAAATTATCAAAGTAGCGAACACAAATCAAACCAACATGATGAAAGTGACTAGATGAAATTCCCATGTACCCTCAAGAACGCTTTGCCTATCATAAGAGACCGTTTTGGCCTGTCCTTTGCCTCAAAAGGATTGGGCTACCTTGCTGCACTTTTGTTACCATTACCGTTACTTGGTCGTTATAAATTATCTTGCTACCAAACTACTCATTACTTATAATTTCAGTGCTTGCAGACATTACCTTGCTGAAAACCGCTTGTTATTTCCCTCGGCTCCACATTGGGTTCGACACTCTTACTTATCGAAAGGACTACGATTGATCCCCTATACTTGTGGGTCATCAAGGCTCTTTTCTGGCGCCGTTGCCGGGGAGTGAAGCGCTCTTGGTAAGTGGAAATCGGTAAGGAAAAATTATTACTACGTGCTGAAATTTATTGTCACTTGTTACTATGGAAAACAATCCTTTGAGGGGTTTGTTCGGGGTATCTTCACCTTGACCAGAACCACAATTAGTTACCCCTCAACCTACTGCACCTACTGAAAATATTGATTATGAAATTCCTTCGGGTATGATAGAACAACTGCTAGCTAATCCTTATGCAGGAGATGGAACTGAACATCCTGATATGCACTTGATATATGTGGATGAAATTTGTGGATTATTTAAGCTTGCAGGTTTACCCGGAGATGAAGCTAAGAAGAAGGTTTTCCCTTTATCTTTGAAGTGAAAAGCATTGGCATGGTATAGGCTATGCGTTGATATTGGATCTTGGAATTGGAATCGATTGAAATTGGAATTTCACCAAAATTTTTATCCTATGCATCTAGTTCATCGTCATCAGAATTACATATATAATTTTTGGCCTCATGAAGGAGAAAGTATCGCTCTAGCTTGGGGGAGGATTAAGTTAATGTTATATTCATGCCCCAATCATGAGCTCTCAAGAGAAATTATTATTCAGAATTTTTATGCTTGGCTTTCTCATGATGATCGATCCATGCTTGATACTTCTTGTACTGGTTCCTTTATGAAGAAGACTATTGACTTCCGGTGGGATCTTTTAGAAAGAATTAAACGCAACTCTGAAGATTGGGAACTCGACAAAGGTATAGAGTCAGGTATTAAGCTCAAGTATGATTGTGTTAAATCTTTTATGAATACCGATGCTTTTCAAAAGTTTAGCACTAAATATGGACTTGACTCTGAGATAGTAACCTCCTTTTGTGAATCATTTGCTACTCATGTTGACCTCCCTAAGGAGAAGTGGTTTAAATATCACCCACCTATCAAAGAAGAAATTAAAGAACCAGTAATAGCTAAAGATGAAACTATTATTTACAATGTTGATCCAGTTGTGCCTACTACTTATATTGAAAAACCACCTTTACTTGTTAGGATAAAGGAACATGCTAAAGTCTCAACTGTGGTCAACAAAAGTTATATTAGAACTTCCAAACCTGCTGAAAAAATCAAAGTAGAACCTAGTGTTGCTATGGTTAAAGATCTCTTGGTTGAAAATATAGATGGGCATGTTATTTACTTCTGTGATGAAGCTGCTAGAATTGCCAAACCCGATGAAAAAGATAAACATAGACCCGTTGTTGGCATGCCTGTTGTCTCAGTTAAAATAGGAGATCACTGTTATCATGGTTTATGCGACATAGGTGCTAGTGTGAGTGCCATTCCTTTTACCTTATATCAAGAAATTATGAATGATATAGCACCCGCTGAAATAGAAGACATAGATGTTACTATTAAACTTGCTAATAGGGACACCATCACACCACTGGGGATTGTTAGAGATGTTGAAGTCTTGTGTGGGAAAAAAAATACCCTACTGATTTTCTTGTTCTTGGTTCCCCACAAGATGACTTTTGTCCCATTATGTTTGGTAGACCTTTCTTGAACACCGTTAATGCTAAAATAGATTGCGAGAAGCAAACTGTCGGTGTTAGTTTTGGTGATGAGTCTCATGAGTTTAATTTTTCCAAGTTCAGTAGAAAACATCATAACAAAGATTTGTTGTGCCTCCTACTAATCCTCTAGAACAATATTTGCTAGACCATGAAAATGATATGCATCTGCATGGAAGAAATGAAATAGATAAGATTTTCTTTGAACAACGTCCTCTGCTTAAACACAATTTGCTATTGCAACTTTAAGAGGTCCTCCTCCACCTAAAGGTGATCCTATGTTTGAATTAAAACAATTGCCAGACACTTTGAAATATGCTTATCTTGATGAGAAAAAGATTTATCCTGTTATTATTAGTGCTAACCTTTCAGAACATGAAGAAGAAAGATTATTGAAGGTTCTGAAGAAGCACCGAGCTACCATTGGTATACTCTTGATGATTTAAAGGGCATTAGTCCCACTCTCTGTCAGCATAAAATTAATATGAAGCCTGATGCTAAACCCGTTGTTGATCACCAACGACCTTTAAATCCTAAAATGAAAGAAGTGGTAAGAACAAAAATACTAAATCTTCTAGAAGCAGGTATAATCTATCCCATAGCTGATAGTAGATGGGTAAGTCCCGTTCATTGTGTCCCTAAAAAAGGAGGTATTACCGTTGTTCCTAATGATAAGAATGAACTTATTCCACAAAGAATTGTCACTGGCTACAGAATGGTAATTGATTTTGCAAAACAAAATAAAGCTACTAGAAAAGATCATTACCCTCTGCCTTTTATTGATCAAATGTTAGAAAGACTATCAAAGCACACACATTTTTGCTTTCTTGTTGGATATTCCGGTTTTTCTCAAATACCTGTCTCACAACCTGATCAAGAGATAACCACCTTTACTTGCCCTTTTGGAACTTATGCTTATAGACGTATGCCTTTTGGTTTATGCAATGCACCTGCTACCTTTCAAAGATGCATGACTGCTATATTCTCTGACTTTTGTGAAAAGATTGTTGAGGTTTTCATGGATGATTTTTTCGTTTATGGAACTTCTTTTGATGATTGCTTGAGCAACCTTGATCGAGTTTTACAGAGATGTGAGCGAACTAATCTCGTCTTGAATTGGGAGAAGTGCCACTTTATGGTTAATGAAGGTATTGTCTTGGGACATAAAATTTCTAAACCAGGTATTGAGGTGGATAAAGCTAAAGTTGATGCAATTGAGAAAATGCCATGCCCTAAAGATATCAGAGGTATTCGTAGTTTCCTCGGTCATGCTGGTTTCTATAGGAGGTTTATTAAAGACTTCTCTAAAATTTCTAGGCCTCTAACAAATCTTTTACAAAAGGATGTTTCATTTGTTTTTGATGATGATTGTGTAGAAGAATTTGAAACACTTAAGAAAGCCTTGATTTCTGCACCTATTGTTCAACCACCTGATTGGAACTTGCCTTTTGAAATTATGTGTGATGCTAGTGATTATGCTGTTGGTGCTGTTCTAGGACAAAGAGTCGATAAGAAATTAAATGTTATTCATTATGCTAGTAAAACTCTGGACAGTGCTCAACGAAATTATGCTACTACTGAAAAGGAAATCTTAGCAGTGGTGTTTGCTTGTGATAAGTTTAGATCTTACATAGTTGATTCTAAAGTGACTGTTCACACCGATCATGCTGCTATAAAATATCTTATGGAAAAGAAGGATGCTAAACCTAGACTCATTAGGTGGGTTCTTTTGCTACAAGAATTTGATTTACATATCACTGATAGAAAGGGAGCTGAGAACCCCGTGGCTGATAACTTGTCTAGGTTAGAAAATACTCTTGATGACCCACAACCTATTAATGATAGTTTTCCTGTTGAACAATTAGCTGCAATAAATGTTTCTCATAACACTCCTTGGTATGCTGACTATGCCAATTATATTGCTGCTAAATATATACCACCTAGCTTCACATACCAACAAAAGAAAAATAAATCTTCTATGATTTAAGACATTACTTTTGGGATGACCCACATCTTTATAAAGGAGTAGATGGTATTATTAGACGTTGTGTACCTGAGCATGAACAGGGACAAATCCTACGGAAATGTCACTCTGAAGCTTATGGAGGACATCATGTGGGAGATAGAACTGCTCACAAGGTATTGCAATCTGGTTTTTATTAGCCTACTCTCTTCAAGGATGCCCGTAAGTTTGTTTTATCTTGTGATGAATGTCAAAGAATTGGTAATATTGGTAAGTGTCAGGAAATGCCTATGAATTATTCTCTTGCTGTTGAACCATTTGATGTTTGGGGATTTGATTACATGGGACCTTTTCCTTCCTCTAATGGGTATACACATAGTTTGGTTGCTGTTGATTATGTTACTAAGTGGGTAGAAGCTATTCCAACTAGTAGTGCTGATCACAACACCTCTATTAAAATGCTTAAGGAAGTCATTTTCCCAAGGTTTGGAGTCCCTAGATATTTAATGACTGATGGTGGTTCACATTTTCTTCATGGTGCTTTCCGTAAAATGCTTGCTAAATATGATGTTAACCATAGAATTGCATCACCTTATCATCCTCAGTCTAGTGGTCAAGTTGAACTTAGCAATAGAGAAATAAAATTAATATTACAAAAAACTGTCAATAGGTCCCGAAAGGATTGGTCTAAGAAGTTAGATGATGCACTTTGGGCTTATAGAACAGCATATAAAAATCCTATGGGTATGTCTCCGTATAAAATGGTTTATGGAAAAGCTTGTCATTTGCCTCTTGAGTTAGAACATAAAGCAAGTTGGGCAATTAAAGAACTCAACTATGATTTCAAACTTGCTGGTGAAAAGAGGTTATTTGATATTAGCTCACTAGATGAATGGAGAACCCAAGCCTATGAAAATGCCAAATTATTTAAAGAAAAAGTTAAAATATGGCATGACAAAAGAATCCAAAAGCGTGAGTTCAAAGTTGGAGAATATGTTCTTTTGTACATCTCTCGTTTCAGATTCTTTGCAGGAAAACTCCTCTCCAAATGGGAAGGACCGTATGTTATCGAGGAGGTTTGTCGATCCGGAGCCATCAAGATAAATAATGCCGAAGGTACTAACCCGAAGGTTGTCAATGGGCAAAGAATAAAACATTATATCTCAGGTACGCCCATTTAATGTTGAAAGCAATATTATCCAAACCATGACACCGGAAAAACACATAAAGGAAACCTTCCGGAACACTCCAGAATCATGAAAAAAAGGATGTACATGATACGGTAAGTAAACGAACTCCGAAAAATCTGCAAAAATATTTTCTGTCCATTTTGGAATATAATTTTTTTTAGGAAAATAAGAAACAACCAGGAAGGCACCCCTGGTGGGCACAAGACACCAGGGCGCGCCTGGCTTGCCAGGCGTGCCCAGGTGGGTTGTGCCCACCTCGGGTACCTTCTGGACTCTGTTTTTCTTCCATTTGCTTGTTTCCCAAGATAAAAAATCTTTATATACCCCCCCGAACCTATTGACCACCATATCGTGGAGAAAACTTCTGTTTTCTTTTCTTGTAGTTTTCGGTCAGATCTGTTAAGCCAGGCATCATGTCTTCTCCCGCCTCCAACATCGTAGAAGAGGAGGCTTGGTTCATGAAGATTGAGTTGAAGAGAGAAGAGCCTGAAGAAGTCATCAAAGGGGACAAGAGCAAGGAGGCCACCGGAGATCAAGTGCCGGTGGTTGAGCAAGCTTTGCCTGCCGAGGAGGTAGAAGATATCCTTAAACCTTACTATGATCATCTTTCCCCCACTGAGATTGAAGCCTTTCAGATCATCGAAATGGTTCGTGTGCAAAATAAATATCTCACCCCTAAAAATATTCTATTGCAAGAGCACATAACCGCCCTCTGGAGCATCATCTGTAGATTGGAGAAGCTGTTGGAGACGGCCACTACTTCATCACCACCACCTCCTTCTTCATCAAAAAGGAAAACTGAGTAACCGGGTATGGGCACTCCCCTTGGCTTGTGCCAAGCTTGGGGGAGGTGCCCCGGTATCGTATCACCACCACTATCTTTTGCCTTTACTTATCTTAGTTCGATCCATAGTTATCTTTTGCTTTAGATGAATAAAAGTTTAGTTCGATCCTTTCTTTTCGAGTGTTTGCTTAGTGATCTATCTTTGTAATTGTCTGCGAGATATATAATAAAGTTTAGTTTTAGTTTTGTTTTCTTTACTTTCATGTTCAATAAAAAGAAAGGAAATAAATGAAAAAGATCATATGCTAATTTTATGGTAAGTAATGACATCACATAAGGAAGAGTATAAGTAGAAAATTTTATTGGAGATTGACAAACATAGCATTGGTCAATGATGCAATTCATGAAAGAATTAATAAGGGAAGAGAAGATTCACATGCAAATACACTATCCTGGACATCTTTTGTGATTGTGAGCCCCCATCAAAATATAATATGCCAAAATTGTTGACGTTGGACAAGGAAGACAACGTAATGATTTATGTTTGTTCATATTCACATAGAAGTTATATTGTCATAGATCCTTTAACATGTGGTGCTTGCCCCCCATCTTTGCTAGCCAAAAATTCCGCACTAAGTAGAGATACTACTTGTGCATCCAAAACCCTTAAACCCAAATCTTGTTTTGAGAGTCCACCATACCTACCTATGGATTGAGTAAGATCCTTCAAGTAAGTTGTCATCGGTGCAAAAAGCGCAATAAAAATTGCTTCTAAAAGTGTTGGATCACTTAGTGTAAGAGAAAATTAAGCGTTGTACGAACTTGTGATGGCAAAGAATAAAAGTGACAGACTGCATAATAAAGGTTGCTATCATAAGGGGCAATATAACGTGACGTTCTTTTGCACTAAGAGATTGAGCATACAAACAAATAAGCGCATGGCAACCTATGCTTCCCTCTGTGAAGGTCGTATCTTTTACTTTTATGCAAGAGTCAAAGTTCTTCTCCCTATTCCTTTTTATTTTCTCTTTTGGCAAGCATCATGTGGTGAGGAAAGATCTAGGCACATATATCCAGTTGGATATGAGTAGCATGAGTTATTATAGTTGACATCACCCTCGAGGTGAGTATGTTGGGAGGCGAAACTATAAGCCCCTATCTTTCTATGTGTCTGGTTGAAACATTTTGCTCATGTGTATGCGGTGAGTGTTAGCAATCATAGAAGACTATATGATGGTTGAGTATGTGGACTTACTAAAAAGGCTCCGATACATGACCCTTCCTGAAAAGATGATGAATTGTAGTTGCAAACTTGACTGAGAAGAGAGTTTGTTGGTTTTCAATAGAGTTTATGCTTTATACTTTGATGTTGTGATCAATTGTTACTTGTTCATGAGAAGTTATATGATAAAAGTTCTATGATAAAGTTTTATATTAAAGTTTGTTGCTATTATAATAATATACATGATGCTTCTATGTCCGTATTTTGTTTTTATCGACACCTCTCTCTCTCTAAGCACGTGGACATGTTTTTCGATTTCGGTTTTCGCTTGAGGACAAGCGAGGTCTAAGCTTGGGGGAGTTGATACGTCCATTTTGCATCATGTTTTCCTACTATTATTTATGATGTTTTTATGCATAATAATGCTTTTTGGAGTAATTCTAATGCCTTTTCTCTCATAATATGCAAAGTTCACACAAAGAGGGAGAATTCCGGCAGCTGGAAATCTGGACCTGAAAAAGCTACGTCAGGCTATCTATTCTGCACAACTCCAAATGAGCTGAAACTTCACAAGGAATTTTTATGGAATAAATAAGAATTATTGGAGCAAATAACTACCAAAGGGGGCCCACCAGGTGGGCACAACCCACCTGGGTGCGCCAGGGAGCCCAGGCGCGCCCTGGTGGATTGTGCCCTCCTCGTCCCACCTCCGGTGCCCCTCTTCTGGTATATAAGTCGTTTTTACCTAGAAAAAAATAAGGAGAGGACTTTCGGGACGAAGCTCCGCCGTCTCGAGGCGGAACTTGGGCAGGAGCACTTTTGCCCACCGGCGGAGCGATTCCGCCGGGGAACTTCCCTCCCGGAGGGGGAAATCATCGTCATCATCATCACCAACAACTCTGCCATCTTGGGTAGGGCAATCTCCATCAACATATTCAACAGCACCATCTCCTCTCAAACCCTAGTTCATCTCTTGTGTTCAATCTTTGTACCGAAACTATAGATTGGTACTTGTGGGTGACTAGTAGTGTTGATTACATCTTGTAGTTGATTACTATATGGTTTATTTGGTGGAAGATTATATGTTCAGATCCATTATGCTATTTAATACCCCTCTGATCTTGAGCATGATTATCATTAGTGAGTAGTTACTTTTGTTCTTGAGGTCACGGGAGAAATCTTGTTGCAAGTAATCATGTGAACTCAATATGTGTTCGATATTTTGATGATATGTATGTTGTGATTCCCTTAGTGGTGTCATGTGAACATCGACTACATGACACTTCACCATATTTGGGCCTAAGGGAGTGCATTGGGGAGTAGTTATTAGATGATGTGTTGCGAGAGTGACAGAAGCTTAAACCCTAGTTTATGCGTTATTCCGTAAGAGACTGATTTGGACCCAAAAGTTTAATGCTCTGGTTAGATTTATTCTTAATACTTTTCTCGTAGTTGCGGATGCTTGCGAGGGAGTTAATCATAAGTAGGAGGTTTGTTCAAGTAAGAACATCACCTAAGCATCGGGCGGCAGGGGCGACCACGGTGAGGCACGCGAGCGGGGAGACGGGAGGAAAGGTGGGCAGCGGCGGGGTCCGAGCATGGCGGAGGTCGATCCACAAAAGCACGCACGGGGGAGGCAAAGCCAAGGGAAGGCTCACATCGCAGCGTGTAGGAGGCCCAGGGGAGCCGGAGGGACCCTGCCGGCGAGGTCCGGAGACCGGACGGGCCGGCAGGCGCGAGGGCAAAGTAGAGGTGCGGATCGAGGGAGGCCGTCGTGCGGAGGAAGAGGAGCCACAGGGACGGAGCCGACGAGGGAGGCGCGGGAGGAAGGGAGCTGCGAGGATGAGGCCCGGGGCGGCCCTCGATGCCGGCGGGCGGCGGCCGTCCTCGGGCGCGGGCGCGCCGAGAGGAGGGGAACGAACAGGGGCGCCCCACCTCCGTGCGTCTGCGTGTGTGTGTGTGCGTTGTGGGTGACGGCGCGGGGAGGGAACGAGGGAGAGTGGTGGATCGTGCGGGAGAGAGTGGGTGAGGCCTAGGGTTAGGCAGCTGGTGGGGGGGGGGCGGCTGGGCTGCCTTGGACCATTACGGCCTAAAGCCCAGGGGGGAAGCAGCGGGGTCTTCTTCCTTTCTCTTTTTTTTATACATACTTTTGCCTTTTCTTTTCTTTTTATTTATTCTTTCTTGTTTTATTTTAGTTACATTTTATTCTAGTTTTAGTAAAACACATACTTAGCATCTAATTTAGTATTTCAATATAGTCCACTGTCACAAAAAGTCTAGTCCCCAAATAATTTAGTTTGATATTTTATTAATTGTAAAAGGCATTTAATTAATTGTTTTTGCTACTGTTTTATTTATTTTAGGACATTCAAACATTTTTAAAGATGTTGGTTTCTCCACCATTATTATCTAGGGATTATTTGTCACACCTGGAACATTTTAGTTCTAATGTTTGAAAAGTTTTTTTTTGTTTGACTTTAATTCAAATTGAATTCTGAATCGGTTTTGAACTAACGCGAGATTAACAACAGTAACTGTGGTGATGTGGCATCATTAACGTGGGATTACTGTAGCTAACCACTGGGGGTGTTACAAATCTCCTCCACTACAAGAAATCTCGTCCCGAGATTTTAAGAGGTAGAGTAAGGGGGGAAAGTGCTGGTTACGAAATTCTATCGAGTCTTCTCGTTCTTGGTTGCTCTTCTCGAAGGAATCGGTCCATTACATTGACACCTTCATTTCTCTGCATCAATGCCTCATGATGAAGTTGTCGTCCTTTCTTCAGGATCGCCATCGTACTTACGAAAGAATAAAGGGTGGGTATTCAGGGAGAACGGACCTCTGCATGGTTGACTATCTGGTCGATAACAACAGGGAAGGTGGCGGGAAGTAACTCTCGAATTGAACTTAAGAAAAACATCGAGAGTAAAATAAGAAGGCACAACAAGAAGTTTCAAGCAGATAGACAATCGTCATTGCCGGAAACAGCGCGTGAAAGGGGTTCAGAGCAACGAGAATTAGTTTTGTGTCTGATACCAGAATTGATGATCTATCGGGAGGTGACTCGTGAATTACATACGAGGCCACGCGCGAGGAATAACTTTGGGAACAGGGGGTGTACAGGAGAGTCAGGTTTCGATCCTGTGGAACTGTGGGTTATGGCCCACCATGTGGGTTAGAAGTAGGAAGGGCGGTGACGTCTCGCACGATCATGTAAGTAAGGCATGTCAGAGGATAGTCTGTCGGTTATGTCAGCAACAACATCGGTACCAAGGGCGAGGGACGAAGAGAACCATTTTCCTGCTCGTTGAACGAGGCAGACCAATAGGCGAAGTTCTCGTCCATCGGCGGTTACCGGAATGTCATAGACAGTAGAAACAGGGTCTCACTGACAGAGTTGTACACCGAGGTGTTTACATAAGCAGTGAATTGTTACTGCTTATATCATATAGATCACAAGAAGGGTTAAACAAAACAATGGAAAGGAAAATATGTTTATCAGATTTAAACAAAACAATGGAAAGGAAAATGTGTCTAAACACATATTTCAGGGGTATATCCTTCCAAGGACAAGCAGAGCATGATATCAATGACAGGATAAAAAGGTAGAAAAACCCTTTAGGTGAGGGGAGAAAAATTTCATGGCATTACCCATACAACGGTGTTTGGATAATTGATGAAGAAATTTTAGCATTGTGCTTCAAATGTTCTTATTGAAGATCGGAGTACCACAGTCATGCTTCGAGATAACATTGACATGGTCTTCCAGTAAAGGTCAGACTTTGGATACACAAAGGATCCATCAAGAGACAATAGGGTTGCTAGAAGTTTCGAATTCACACATCATAGTTCCTTTGTCGGCATTACGGTCATAAACAACACGAGGACCAAGAAGGAATGGTGATGGTGAGAAGTAACACTTGTATCAAGAATTCTCAAGAGGTGGTGAAATTCCCACGACATCCTCGACATAAAAGGTGGTAATTTTCCAAGGTAAAGAAGAACAAATGCTGGATAGCAAGGAACTCAAGGTATAACACAAAACACAAACAAGTTTGTGTTGGGGAGGGGCAAGGGCAATAAAGTGGCCGATGATTATCACAAATCATCGAGGGTAAGGACGGTATTTCTCATCATGAATTCAATTGATATCCTGGAAGAGCTCAGAATGCTAATGATGATACCGACACATTTGTTGAGAGATTCCATGAAGATGTAATCGATTGGTGATGACATCAAGTTAAAGGAATGATGAAGCGAAAGGTTATTGGAACCATGGGTACGACACAACTCAAAATCAAGTTTGTTGTTCGAGGTGAAATGATAAGATGAGGAAGATCGACGTAAGCTTAGTTCATCGTCGGAAATTGTGCTCGGCAAAGAAGGACCAGGTAGCACAGTTAAAATTTAGCATAATAGGGATATAGCCGATCAGGCTAGGAATGACTAGAAGGTTTATTAAACTCGTAAGAAACAAAAAAAATTACTTAGAGTTATCGAATCGGATTGCGGATTCAATTCACTTGCTGGTGTTCTCGAGTGGCCAACCACTCAGAACTCGGGGATATTGGAATTGGTGATCAATAGTAGTTCGATGAATAACTCATAAGAAGTTATGTAGTTCCTGTGATATTCCCGAGATACCAAGGGGTAACACTCGAGGGTAAATCAGGATAGAGGTTGGGCAGGCATATGGGTTTGCAGAGGACAAGTGCTTTAGCTTGTCCGCGAAATGGGATCAAAGAAGAACAATCATGGTCGGGACCATGATTGCAAAGAATCTAGGGAAAATACCAGATGGGTTATAACAAGGGTTTATTATTTTTACGAGCAGCTTCCATGATAAGTTCTACATCGGGTCCATGGGCATGAACACAATGGTTCAAGGTCGACTCCCACTTCTTCAATGCATAACCTTTCATTTACTCCTCGAAGTACTAGAAGAGTATGACTCGCATAACTTTCGAGTTCACACGGATTAGGGAAAACATAGGTTCAACCCATCGGGACATTTTACGAATCTATACAATCATCAACCAAAGCAAGGGATACGAGTTCGAAAGCAAAGTTTCAAAGTCAAAGCAGATGATACAATTTACCGAAGGTATTTGTATCAGGGAAGAACTCACAAGGTTATTGAATATGATGGACACTGTCGGATATAATCCAACAGGGATTTGGCGGTCCACAAGGGATCTAATGTGAGTAACGGTACTCAACCAGAAGAAGAAGGGATGCAAAGGAATCGGTTTATGGAAACATCTGAATAAGCCGAAGCTTGAATACGAAGGGTTTACGATTCCAAAATCAGGGGATCAGAGGCAGAGGCTCTGATAAAAAGATGAGTATGTTGGATAGATTTAGATGGCCAATCAATCAGGGATTGATTTACCGAGAACCAGTTCATGGCCAGAATGACGTCAGAGCCGGAAGGATGAATTAGTAGGACACAATTGATGATTGTGAGTATTCGCACACATGTTGAATCACTAGGATCAGAATGATAGTGACAAAGGGTATCAACGATGTCTACTTGACATATGGAACTAACCATAATGGAAGCAGATCAGAAGAATATCAAAAGCAGTAGGCTGCAGAGGATTTTTGGAAGGTCGTATAGTAATACAAGGTATTTCGTGAAACACAAGAACAACTGGGGGATGAACGGATCCCCGGTAATGTGAGGAATCATTCATAGGTGTAATCGTGCAGAAAAGAGCTGCAAGGCAGTAATCACAAAGGATTCTCGGAGTAGCGGGAAGTAGTTCATGGTATCTTGTACTAACAAGAGTTATCGAGGATGAAGGTATGGAGGGCAAGTATAAGTAGCTATCCATAGGGATGTCTCGGTGGTAGGGAATTGCAAATCCGATGAGCACAAGTTCTCGAAAGAACATCGGAAAGTATCTTCGGAATCTTCTGGTGCACCAAGTAATCATCTGGAGTAAGGGCTCTCCGGGAGGAAATAGTTATGAGAACCTAGAGTTAGAGTTAGTAAAATCTTTAACCCGAAGGGAAGAGAGATCAGAGTCCCAGAGTATAGACGAGGAATAAAAAGATCCTAATACCACCCAATTGGCGACGTGGGCCCGTAAGCCACACAGCCAAGTTAGTAAATTAGTTTTTGGACCACTAGACTCAACTTCGACCAAGGAGTTGGAAAGGGGGATCCTACAGGCAGTCGGCTCTGATACCAACTTGTGATGCCCCCAGCTCAATCATGCACTAATCATACACGCAAATGCATACGATCAAGCCTAAGGACTCACGGGAAGATACCACAACACAACTCTAAAACATAAATAAAGTCATACAAGCTTTATATTACAAGCCAGGGGCCTCGAGGGCTCAAATACATAAGCTTGCGTACAAGCGTCAGCGGAAGCATCAGATATCTGAGTACAGATATAAAAGAAAACACAGAAAGGCCTTTAGAAAGGTGGGGCAAAAGAAAACACTATGATCGAAAGGCGCAGGCCTCCTGCCTGGGACCCTCCGATCCTACTCCTGGTCGACGGCAAGCTCGAAGTAACATCCACCCTCGGGGTAGTAGTAGCGATCGTCGGCGGGGGCAGCTGTCTCAGGGGCTCCGTCATCTTGGTCACGACAAACTGATATGGGGAGAAAAGGAAAACAAAGCAACCGTGAGTACACAGAAGTACTTAGCAAGCAAGGATCTACACTACATATGCAACATTTTCAAGGGGAGGCTGTATATGTGGACAGGGCTGCAGAAATGCCAGAATAGAGAGAAGGCCTAGTCCTATCAAAGACTAGCATCTTCAGCGGTCTTGCAGCATTAGAAGAGTGTAGATTAGTACCGTATAAAGCAGTAGTATCGATAAGTCTCAACCTCACCCAGAGATCCTTTCTCAACTCCCTGCGAGAAAGCAATCCCAGAGCCATACAGTCATCAACCTCGTCCTGAGATCCCTTCTGGACTCCCTACGAGAAGCAATCCTAGAGCCTCATATCCAGGTCTCATCTCAACTTCTAGCTGTATCAATCGGGATACAACTCCGAGTGTCCTTTACCGTAGGACCGGCTATCGATAGATGTGTTCTTCCCTGCAGGGGTGCACCAACTTACCCACCACGCTCTCTTAACTCCGGCCGTACACACTTTTCCGGGTCATGCCCGGCCTCGGCCAAACGATACATCGCAGCCCTACCTACAGCTCAGCAGAGAGGTCCCCGTCGGTCTACATCCTAAACGCTCAGAGGTCTTGGGCCATCGCCCTGTGCACTCCGAGTTGTTGCGTGCAGGGGGAAGCCAGGCACCAGGGGGGCGCCGGTCCGTCCCGGCCGCAATGCTGAACTAGACGTCTGACAGAGCTTTCGGCTGATGCTACGATGCAGAACGCCCATACTATGCCCACGTGATGGTTAGTGCTATCAGGCCAGAGGCCTGCTCGGATCAAATATCCAAATTGTTAGTGGACTAGGGGCTTGCGGTAACGAGCAGAGACTCACGAAAGATGTGACCCCATCGCCCCGTCTCAAGGACTTGCTGCAGGGGTTAAGAATGCCCGGCCGCGCCTCATATTCACCACTCGGGCACCACACTGGCACCCGTCTTCACAACACTCGCCTCTCAGGCGCACGCGGGTACCCCTCAGGGTCGACCCGCCTATCCAAGTAACAGTGTAAAGTCCAAGTATCCGTGTGTCCATAGCATCAGAGGAATCCGAGGTATCACCCTCGTTGAATTTCCACTCGATGTATCCGTCAAGGTGAACTCAGAGGAATCACCCTCGCTGGGTTCACACTTGAGGTGTTGTACGACGGCGTCGTTATCGGAAGCAGAGAAGGAGGAATCACCCTCGATGACCACGACCGAATAGCTACTCTACAGAGTTAACATCAGAAGTGCTACACGAGGTATCACCCTCGGCACTTGATAGTAACGCTGGAGTGTTGTTACAACTAAGGGGGTGAGGTGCGGTGCCGGGGCCTGGTCTTCAATCCCGTTGATCAGGTCTTCGGATTATCCAGCAGGGCAGTCAGGATAAGTGGGGTCACTGATAGGTCTCTACCCAGCCTATACTAAGCAGTTTAGGTTATGCATGTAATTATCAACAGCAGGTTACAATAAACAGGCTATGCATCAGAATAGGTAAAGCAGCAGCAGCAATTCTAATGCAAGCATGAGAAATTAGAATGGGCGATATCGGGATGATCAAAAGGGGGGGCTTGCCTGGTTGCTCGGCGGAAAGGACAAGGTCGTCAACCGGCGGCGTCGGGCTCCTGAGTTGCGTCGGTCTCGGGGATGACGTCGGTGTCAGGGTCTACCGAGAGAGAAGAGGGGGAAGAAACAGTAAATACAAAGCAAACAAGAGCATGTCATGACACTATGCAGAGCTAGGGGTGTTCTGACGTGGTGCTATACGATTTAGGTGAAGAGGGAAAACATCCGGGAATGTTTTTCCGGTTCCGGACATTTGTCAGACAGATGACCGGAGGGGAACGGTTCCATGTTCGGGTAGCTAGGGACGTGTGACGGACGAACGGACCGCGCATTCAGATCCGTCTCAAAATTCTGAGCAACTTTCATGTACAAAGTTTTTCGATCTGAGCTACTGATTATTATTTATGATTTTCTAAAGATTTAAATAATTTTCTGAAATTATTTTAAATTCGAAATAAAAACAGAATATACATTTGTCACCTAGCTCTACAGTAGCCTGAGTGTATGACCAGTGGGGTCCAAGAGTGGTCTAGTCAGCAGAGTTGACCCAGTCAACATTTGACTGGTCAAAAGGTAAATAGTGTTTGGGTCCCACTTGTCATTGACAGTAGTGTTAACTAGTGGTTTATTTTAAACAGAGGGTTAATTAAGTGGTGGGGGTCCATATGTGAGGGACAGTTAACATTTTAAACCGTAGTCATTTTGGCCTAACTAATATGATTAGTGTGGGGGGGGGGGGGTTATGCCTAAGCTAATTAACTGGCCGACCGGCCCCACATGTCATAGGGCCAGCCCGGCCTCTCTGGCAGGGCACGCACTGGCACAAGGCGCCGGCGGCCACAGCGCCTGGCCAGGGACGGCCAGGGCGTGCGCTGGGGAGGATGGGGGCTGTGGGGCCGCGGGCGGCAGGGGCGACCGCGGTGAGGCACGCGAGCGGGGAGACACGAGGAAAGGTGGGCAGCGGCGGGGTCCGAGCACGGCGGAGGTCGATCCACAAAAGCACGCACGGGGGAGGCAAAGCAAAGGGGAGGCTCACATCGCAGCGTGTAGGGGGCCCAGGGGAGCCGGAGGGACCCTGCCGGCGAGGTCCGGCGACCGGATGGGCCGGCAGGCGCAAGGGCAAAGTAGAGGTGCGGATCGAGGGAGGCCGTCGTGCGGAGGAAGAGGAGCCACAGGGACGGAGCCGACGAGGGAGGCGTGGGAGGAAGGGAGATGCGAGGAGGAGGCCCGGGGCGGCCCTCGGTGCCGACGGGCGGCGGCCGTCCTCGGGCGCGGGCGCGCCGAGAGGAGGGGAACGAACAGGAGCGCCCCACCTCCGTGCGTCTGCGTGTGTGTGTGTGCGTTGTGGGTGACGGCGCGGGGAGGGAACGAGGGAGAGTGGTGGATCGTGCGGGAGAGAGTGGGTGAGGCCTAGTGTTAGGCAGCTGGTGGGGGGGGGGGGGGCTGGGCTGCCTTGGCCCATTGCGGCCTAAAGCCCAGGGGGGAGGCAGCGGGGTCTTCTTCCTTTCTCTTTTTTTTATATATACTTTTGCCTTTTCTTTTCTTTTTATTTATCCTTTTCTGTTTTATTTTAGTTACATTTTATTCTAGTTTTAGTAAAACACATACTTAGCATCTAATTTAGTATTTCAATATAGTCCACTGTCACAAAAAGTCTAGTCCCCAAATAATTTAGTTTGATATTTTATTAATTATAAAATTCATTTAATTAATTGTTTTTGCAACTGTTTTATTTATTTTAGGACATTCAAACATTTTTAAAGATGTTGGTTTCTCCACCATTATTATCTAGGGATTATTTGTCACACCTGGAACATTTTAGTTCTAATGTTTGAAAAGTTTTTTTTTGTTTGACTTTAATTCAAATTGAATTCCGAATCGGTTTTGAACTAACGCGAGATTAACAACAGTAACTGTGGTGATGTGGCATCATTAACGTGGGAAAACTGTAGCTAACCACTGGGGGTGTTACAAAAGGCTCATGCCTTGCATGTATCCAAATGGAGTTTCTACTCCGAGTTTGAGGCATCAATGATATTCAATTCACCTCTCAAATGGCAAAATACTTTCTCATCAAGCAGTTTGGTGAATATATACGCCAATTGCTTATCGGTACGAACATGCTTAAGATTGATGTCTCCTTTAGCAACATGATCTCGAATGAAATGATGACGAAATTCAATATGCTTAGTTCTTGAATGTTGCACGGGCTTGTGAGCAATCTTAATAGCACTTTCATTGTCACAAAGCAATGGAAGATGTTTCACATGTATCCCATAACCCTTAAGGGTTTGGGTCATCCAAATTAATTGAGCACAACATGATCCGACAGCAATGTATTCCGCTTCGGCAGTGGATAAGGATACCGAGTTTTGTTTCTTGGAGGACCAAGACACAAGGGATCTACCAAGAAATTGACAAGTACTGAAGTGGACTTTCTATCAACCTTGTCACCGGCATAGTCCAAATCGGAGTAGCCAACAAGATCAAAAGAAGACCTCTTAGGATACCAAATGCCAAAGTTTGGTGTATGAATTAAGTATCTCACTATTCTTTTCATAGCCTTAAGATGACATTCTTTAGGGGCCGCTTGATATCGTGCACACATGCACACACTTAGCATAATATCGGGACGACAGGCACATAGATATAACAATGATCCAATCATAGAGCGGTAAACTTTTTGGTCAACCGGTTTGCCATCTTTAGTCAAGTCAAGATGTCCACTAGTAGACATGGGTGTTTTCATACCTTTGCTTTCTTGCATGTTGAACTTCTTGAAAAGGTCCATGGTATACTTTGTTTGAGAAACAAAGGTACCTTCCTTAGTTTGCTTGATTTGCAAACCAAGGAAAAATTCGAGTTCACTCATCATAGACATCTCAAACTTCTCCGACATTAGCCTTCCAAACTTTTCACTAAAAAGGGGGTTAGTAGAACCAAATATGATATCATCCACATAAATTTGGCACACAAACAATTCACCATTAACCCTTTTAGTAAAAAGTGTAGAATCAATCTTCCCAATTTCAAAGCCTTTTTCAATAAGAAACTTGGTCAAGCATTTATACCATGCTCTAGGAGCTTGTTTAAGACCATAAAGAGCTTTGTGAAGTTTGTAGACATGATTAGGTTTCTTAGGATTAACAAAGCTGGGAGATTGTTTAACATAAACTTCCTCCTCAATTTCACCATTTAGAAAAGTACTTTTAATGTCCATTTGGTATAAAGTGATGTCATGGTGATTGGCATAAGCAAGTAAGATGCGTATGGACTCAAGTCTAGCAACGGGGGCATATGTCTCACTATAGTCCATACCTTCGACTCGAGTGTATTCTTGAGCGATGAGACGGGCCTTGTTGCATACAACTTGTCCATCCTCATCTTGCTTATTCCGAAACACCCACTTGGTTCCAATGACATTGTGGTTGTCATCCGGCTTTTCAACCAATGTCCACACTTGATTCCTCTCAAAATTGTGTAGCTCTTCACGCATAGCATTTACCCAATCTGGATCCTCAAGAGCTTCTTCTACCTTCATAGGATCAATGCTAGAAATGAATGAGTGATGTTCACAAAAGTTAGCCAAACGAGTTTTAGAGCGAGTAATTCTCCCAGTTTGAATATCATCAAAGATTTGTTCGACGGGATGATCTCTCGTGACTCTTGCTCTAACTCGTGAGAGATTTTGTTTGGGTCGGGGTGAAACATCCCCTTCATTGTCTTCTTCTTCTTGTCCTTCTTCATTGTTGTTGGTGTTGTCGTTCTCTTGTGGAGGTGGAGAAGGAGGTCGATGAGGTTCATCTTGTTATACTTCCTCGTTCCCTTCGTCTTGACGTGTTCCACTTGTGGATGCCTCCAAGTCAACTTGTGGTTCACCTTTGTCCTGAGGTTGAGGCTTCCACTTGAATGGACAAAGTACTCTCCTTCACCTCCGTTGGGCGAATCTTGCCAATAGATAAGTCTCGAATTACTTCCGAATGATCTTTGTCTCCTACATCAATTAGCAATTGCTCTACTTGCGAGCCGTTAGATTCATCAAACTTCACATCTACCGTCTCTTCAACCTTTCGGGTGAAATTGTTGTAGACACGGTAAGTGTGAGAGTTTGAGCCATAACCGAGTAGGAAACCTTCATGAGATTTAGGGGCAAATTTCGAACGACGATGCTTATCAAGAATGTAACACTTTGAGACAAATACTCGAAAGTATCCAACTTGGGTTTTGTTACCGGTGAGAAGCTCGTATGCCGTCTTGCCGAGAAGCTTGTGAAGGTATAGTCGATTTGTAGCATGACAAGCTGTCTCAACCGCTTCCGCCCAAAAGTGTCTTGGCGTCTTGTATTCATCAAGCATCGTTCTTGCCATCTCAATAAGTGTCCGGTTCTTCCTCTCAACAACTCCATTTTGTTGAGGTGTGTACGTAGCCGAGAACTCATGTGAAATCCCTTCTTCGTCAAGAAAGGTATCCACATTGGCGTTCTTGAACTCCGTTTCGTTGTCGCTTCGAACCTTCTTGATCTTTACTTCAAATTGGTTTCGGGCCTTCCTAGTGAAGGTCTTGAAGATCTTTTGGACCTGCGATTTATCATCAAGAAAGAACACCCACGTAAATCTTGAAAAGTCATCTACAATGACCAATCCGAACGAGTTACCACCGAGACTCTTGTAGGCGTTGGGACCAAAAAGATCCATATGAAGTAGCTCAAGCGGTCTTCTCGTGGTCATGATGTTCTTCACGGGATGACTTCCTCCAACTTGTTTTCCTTCTTTACAAGCACTGCAAAGTCTATCCTTGTCAAATATAACATCTTTAACACCAAGGATATGATCACCTTTAATAAGCTTATCAAGATTTCGCATACCCACGTGACCTAGTCTTCTATGCCATAACCAACCTTTAGAAGATTTAGCAATTAAGCAGGTACGAGGTTGAGCTCTCTTAGTGAAATCAACAATGTATAGATCACCTCTACGTATACCGGTAAAGACCATATTATGATTATCTCTTCGAAACACTTGGCAATCTACTTCAGTGAATAGAACATTAAAACCAAAATCGACTAGTCTAGATACGGAAAGTAAATTGTAGCCAAGAGATTCAACAAGCATAACATTTTGGATAGAGCTGTCATGTGAGATGGCCACCTTACCGAGGCCAACTACCTTACCCTTGGAGTTGTCACCAAAAGTGACATACTTTTGGGGACCATCGTTTTCAGCTAGCTCACGAAACATATCCTTATCTCCGGCCATATGATCAGTACATCCACTATCAAGAACCCATTCCTTTCCTCTGGCCATATAACCACGAAGGTTAGGCATAAGACCAAAGTGTCTCATTGACTCATCAAGATCAAAGTCACTATCATCATCCTCATCATAATATCCATGTTCAACATCATCATGTGATTGATCATCACCTAGAGAGAGTGATTCATTACATTTATGACCATGACAATGTGCATCTTTATGAATTCTAATGACTTGTGAAATGATGCTACTAATGACTCCAACATCTCCTTTGGCACGCATGAGGTCACGAAGCTCAAATAGACAATCACCAAATTTAGGATCACTAGGATTCATTTTATGAAAAGCAATGGACTTTTGAAGAATCCCATCTAGATTTTTCAAGGAATAGTTTGGAAAGCGCTCCTCAAGGTATCTCCATATAGTATAAGCACATTCAAATGTAGGCAACCATACAAGCAAATTCCTAGGCAATCCTCTCATGATAAGATCAATAGTTCTAAGATTGCGGGTCATGTCAAGATACTCATCGAGGGTAGGATGCAAGGGATCAATAGGGGGCATGTAAGGGCTAGTAATGTACTTGTTCAAATTATATTCATTGAAAATCTCAAGCATCTCATTCTTCCAAGCACTATAGACCTCTCCATCAAGCATAGGCACTCTACGTCTAATACTCCCAATCGTAGACTCATCCATCTTCCTCCAATGGTGATTAAACCAAAGCAATGGAGACCAATGCTCGGATACCAATTGAAAGGATCGAGAAGAGGGGTCTAGAGGGGGGGTGATTAGACCGTCAACTAGCAAAAGTGGCAATTTTTAAGTTCTTCAAGTTAAGGGGGAGTTTTAGCACAAGTTTAAGCATTCACAATACATTTCAAGCAAGCATGGCAAGAGTATGAGCAGCGAAAAGAGTACAACATGCTAATTGCAAGAAAGTAAAGGGATGGGATTGAAGTGTGCAAACGCAATGAAGATACGGAGATTTTTGGCATGGTTCCGATAGGTGGTGCTATCGTACATCCACGTTGATGGAGACTTCAACCCACGAAGGGTAACGGTTGCGCAAGTCCATGGAGGGCTCCACCCATGAAGGGTTCGCGAAGAAGCAACCTTGTCTATCCCACCATGGCCATCGCCCACGAAGGACTTGCCTCACTCGGGTAGATCTTCACGAAGTAGGCGATCTCCTTGCCCGTACAAACTTCTTGGTTCAACTCCACAATCTTGTCGGAGGCTCCCAAGCGACACCTAACCAATCTAGGAGACACCACTCTCCAAAAGGTAATAGATGGTGTGTTGATGATGAACTCCTTGCTCTTGTGCTTCAAATGATAGTCTCCCCAACACTCAACTCTCTCTCACAGATTTGGCTATGGTGGAAAGAAGATTTGAGTGGAAAGCAACTTGGGGAAGGCTAGAGATCAAGATTCTTGTGGTAGGATTGGAATATCTTGGTCTCAACACATGAGTAGGTGGTTCTCTCTCAGAAAATGAGTAGTGGAAGTGTAGGCACATTCTGATGGCTCTCTCGCAAATGGAGAAGGGGGTGGAGGCGTATATATAGCCTCCACACAAAATCCAACCGTTACACACATTTGACCCAACTCGGTCAGACCGAATAGAAGAACTCGGTGAGACCGATTTAGTTCAAAATGTGAACGTTAGGAATCTCGGTGGGACCGACTGGAACAACTCGGTGGGACCGATGTGCTAGGGCTAGGGCAAAACCTCATCTCGGTGGCGCCGATTGCGTGAACTCGGTGAGATCGATTTCAGCAAAGAGCAAACAGAGAGTTGTTCAAGCAAACTCAGTGGGACCGATTGCTCATTTCGGTGAGACCGAAATGTTACAAAGGGAAACAGAGAGTTTGCAGGGCCATCTTGATGAGACCGAGATCTGTATCGGTGTGACCGAAGTGTTAGGGTTTCTGGCAGTGTCTATGTCAAATGAACTCGGTGGCGCCGGATGGATCATTTCGGTGGGGCCGAGTTTGACTTTGAGTTTTGGACATATGTGGAAATGAGAAAGTGGTTGAGGGCTTTGGAGTAATATCACTAAGCATTTTGAGCAAGTAGACCATTAAGCAACACCTCATCCCCTTTTAATAGTATTGGCTTTCCTATGGACTCAATGTGATCTTGGATCACTAAAATATAAATGAAGAGTCTTGAGCTTTTGCCAATATGTGACCTTAGCATTTTGAAGGGGTTCCACATCCTCCTGTCCTTACCACGCCATTGTTGAACTTATCTGAAATATACTAGATAAAAGTATTAGTCCAACAAGAGTTATGTTGACATTAATTACCAAAATCACCCAGGGAGCACTTGTGCTTTCAACAAGATTGGATCATCAGTTCACACTGTATTCAGTTTTCATCATTGTTTTGTTTTCTCTGAAGTAATTGGTGTCCCGCACATAATTTAGAGATTGGGTCAGTTCAGTTTCTGATAGTAAAGATGACCTTTTGTTTGTGGCTTCAGAATTCGAATTATCATATTTACTCATCGAAGTTTCTCGGATTTAGGATCCTACACTTCTGTAGTTCCACAAGACTTATTGTTGGCCCCGTGTATATCTTTTGATGATCATGCCATCCTCTCTATGTATGCCAGATAGACTAATTCTTGTATGTAACTAAATGCATTTTACATCTAAACTTTATAGCTGACGGCATATTGTGTTGACATGTGGTGCCCTCCGCTCGGCCCCTGGCCCAATTATAAGTCGAGAGCTAGCAGTCGACCTACTCAGTGTTATTAACGTGGACCGTTGATAACCCACAAGTATAGGGGATCGCAACAGTTTTTGAGGGTAGAGTATTCAACCCAAATTTATAGATTCGACACAAGGGGAGCCAAAGAATATTTGTAAGTATTAGAAGCTGAGTTGTCAATTCAACCACACCTGGAGATTAATTATCTGTAGCAAAGTGATCAGTAGCAAAGTAGTATGATAGTTTTGATAATAGTAGCAACAGCAATAGTAACGGTAACAGTGATAGCAGTGATATTGTAGCAAGTGCAATAGTAACAGCAACAGTAGTAACTTAGCAAGATCAATATGTAGGAAAATCGTAGGCATTGGATCGGTAATTTTTTGGATGATATTCATCATGAGACAGTTATAAACTAGGGCGATACGGCATTAGCTCCAGTTCATAAATATAATATAGGCATGTATTCCGTAAATAGTCATACGTGCTTATGGAAAGAACTTGCATGACATCTTTTGTCCTACCCTCCCGTGGCAGCGGGGTCCATATTGGAAACTAAGGGATATTAAGGCCTCCTTTTAATAGAGAACCGGAACAAAGCATTAACACAAGGTGAATACATGAACTCCTCAAACTACGGTCATCACCGGGAGTGGTCCCGACTATTGTCACTCCGGGGTTGCCGGATCATAACACGTAGTAGGTGACTATAACTTGCAAGATCGGCTCTAGAACATAGAAATAATGGTGATAACATAAATGGTTCAGATCTAAAATCATGGCACCCGGGCCCAAAGTGACAAGCATTAAGCATGGCAAAGTCATAGCAACATCAATCTCAGAACATAATGGATACTAGGGATCAAGCCCTGACAAAACTAACTCAATTACATGATGAATCTCAACCAACTCCTCACCGACTAGCGAGCCTATGAAGGAATTACTCACTCCCGGTGGGGAGCATCATGAAATTGGCGATGGAGAAGGGTTGGTGATGATGAAGATCGAAGATCCCCCTCTCCGGAGCCCCAAACAGACTCCAGATCTGGCCTCCCGATGAAGAACAGGAGACGGCAGCGGCTCCGTCTCTCGAAATGCGATAATTCTTTCTCCCTGATTTTTTCTGGAAAAATAGGATTTTATAGAGTCGGTTTCAGGGTCTGCGGGGCCACCAGGTGGGGACAACCCACCTGGGCGCGCCCTGGTGGGTTGTGCCCACCTAGGTGCCCTCCTCAGGTGGCTCTTGGCTCCAGAAATTCTCTTATTTTGTATAAAAATTCCTCGCAAAGTTTCGTTCCATTCCGAGAACTTTTATTTCTGCATAAAAACAACACCATGGTAGTTCTGCTGAAAACAGCGTCAGTCCGGGGTTAGTTTCATTCAAATCATGCAAATTAGAGTCCAAAACAAGAGGAAAAGCGTTAGGAAAAGTAGATACGTTGGAGACGTATCAACTCCACCAAGCTTAAACCTTTGCTTGTCCTCAAGCAATTCAGTTGATAAACTGAAAGTGAAAAAGAAAAACTTTTACGAACTCTTTTGCTCTTGTTTGCATAAATAAGCTTAAACAGCACCCAGGTTTTCAGCCAATATTATAACTAACCATGTCGACAATAACTCTTAAAAATTATATTAACTCATATCAATGACATAATCAGCTAGCGAGCAATAATAAGATATCTAAAATGGCAACACGTTATCAAAACAACCATGATATAATATGACAATAGTGGTATCTCGCTAGCCCTTTCTGAGACCGCAAAACATAAATGCAGAGCACCTCCAAAGTTTAAGCAGCGACTAAACATTGTAATTCATGGTAGAAAAGATCCAGTCATGATGCACCCAACATTAGCTACACACAATGCATAAGCATGACAGCAGTGCTTTCGGGTTCTGGCGCTTATTTAAGAAGGTGATGACACAACATAAAAGTAAATAGATAGTCCCTTCGCAGAGGGAAACAGTGATTTGCAGAGGTGCCAGAGCTCAAAGCTTAAATTGAGAGATAAAAACATTTTGAGAGGCATACTTTTCGCACCAACAAAAATGACTTAGAGTTTCCAATACTTTCCATGCTAGATATATCATAGGCGGTTCCCAAACAGAAAATAAAGTTTATTCCTTTTTCCACCATTTCTTTCACTTTCCATGGCTAGCCGTATCCACGGGTGCCCTCCATACCAACACTTTCCAAGGAATTTATTATTTGACAACATAAAGTAAATTCATTTTTCATTTCAGGACTGGGCATCCCTAATACCTTTGCCGTACTCTTGTGCAATGACAAGTGAATAAACACTCATCGTGAGAATAACACATCTAGCATGGAAAAATATTGGCCACCCCTCGCCGCCTCGCGAGCAGTACGAGCACACAAAAGAGAAATTTATTTTGAAAATTAGAGATGGCACATGCAAATTTACTTAGGACGGCATGGTAATACCACATATAGGTAGGTATGGTGGACTCAACTGGAATAACTTGGGTTTCAGGTTTTGGATGTACACGCAGAATTCCCACTTAGTACAGGCGAAGGCTAGCAAATAGGTTGAGAAGCGACCAGCTAGAGAGCAACAACGGTCATGAACATGCATTATGCATAAGTAAAATTGGATACTAGCATGAGTAGGATATGAACACCATGAACATAAATATCATAGAGGCTATGTTGGTTTTGATTCAACTACATGCATGAACATGTGCCAAGTCAAGCCACTCGAACATTCAGAGGAGGATACCATATCATCATACTTCATCACAATCATTTTAACGCAATGTTGATATCCAAGATAAATCATTATCCACTCCTAGCTACTTATGCATGGCATGAGAAACTATAATCTCTAATTGTAATTGCAAACATGTTTAATCATAATGGGCTGAATCATGGATACTAGGTTAAACATATTTACAAAAACAGAACAAGTCGAGTTCATACCCGTTTCTCTCTGCCACGGCCAGTTCATCGAATATCGTCAATATTTCCTTTCACTTGCACGACCGAACGATATGAAAATGATAATAGTGCAAGAGTGCCGTGGACTAAGTTGGAATCTGCAAACATTTTATTCAAAAGGAGAAGACAAGGGAAATTGGGGTCTTTGTTAGATTAACAATAATGCATATTAGAGCCACTCAACATTTTCATCATGGTCTTCTCCTCGGTATGACTCAATAAATGAAAAGAAGTTCAGAAAAACCCACTGAAATATTTTTGGAGTTTTTGGTTTTCTGAAAGAAAGCAAATAAAAAGAGAAAAACAAAAACAAGAAAACTATTTACACGGGAAAGCTCCCAACAAGCAAAAGAAGAACAAGGCAATCTTTTTGAGTTTTCTTTTTAGTACTACAACAATTTAAACTAGGAAGAAAAATCAAAAAGAAGCAAGAAATATATTTTTGGATTTTGTCAAAGTTTTTCAAACACACAAGAAGAAAGCAAGAAAATAATTCTAACATGGATAATACAATGAAAAAGTGTGGACACCGACAACTGAAATGAAATGTGTAAACATGAATGTAATGTCGGTGAAAAACACGTACTCCCCCAAGCTTAGGCTTTTGGCCTAACTTGGTAATCAGTCAATAGCATGGATAGTAGTCGGAGTGGTAGCTCACAGAGGCTCTTAGTTCGGATGTCTCAGCTTGTCGTGCAGCCACAACCGCCGCGTTGTGGGCTCGGGCCTCGCTCTCAAGAACAAAATATCTTCCCCTGCTGTGATAATCAAAGAGAGCAGGTGCAGGAAAATATGTGTATACGATTGACTCTTGGTTAAACAACAACTTGTAGGTGAAATTATCAGGTTTACCCTTAATGATCTTATGACGCTTCACAGCATCAAAGTCTACATATTGTGTGGGTAAAATAGGGTCATATGGTAAAGGTGAAACACCTAGCTCTCTCGCTAAGCGTGTTGCATAAATTCCACCATAGAAATAACCACTATTAGCGTTGTGCTGCAACCTACGTGCAACAATCGCTCCAAGATTATAGCTTTTGTCACCGGTGAGAGCGCCGCGTAAGAGGCTCAAGTCTGGAGCACAAAGTGTACTACTATCTTGTTTGCCTACAATACATTTCCCATTGAATAATGCAAAGTATTGAATTGCGGGAAAATGAATGCTCTTTATTCTACCTTGCGTCACTCCCCTATTCTCACCGTAGCAAAGGCTAGACAAAAATGTTTCGAACTCAGCTCTTGGTGGTTCGTCAAGCGAACCCTAGAATGGAATTTTGCAGTGATGAGCAAACGTTTCTAGTGATAAGGTAAATGAATTTTCATACAGTTTAAATGACACCCTAGACTCACGGGGATGGAATTTAAATCCTTTGACAAATGATTCAGTGAGAGTGTCATATTGAGGGCACTTATCTGATATGTAGGGACCAAGGTCAGCATTATGAACATATTGCTCAAATTCCTCCTTAATGCCCACACTCACCATATAATCATCGCATGGCCATAAGCATGTTTTGGTGGCGGCATCTCGTATGGAACTTTCACTTGGTTCAACATAAGACCGACGAGCGGAGCTGTCACTAGAAGATGACCCGGAGGATCTCCTCCTCGAAGAACTCCTTCCAAAGAGGTTCAACATATTCGCGTACAATTTTCTGAAAATTTATTGGGTGACAAAAATTTTGTCAACAAAACTTCACAATATTGATAACAACTACTCATAGGGATGCATAGAGGCCATAGCAAGCATTCAAACTACTTAAAACTCTAAGAATTCAACATGCAAGCTCATCTACAACAGCACCAAGAGTAGCTAATTATTCAAAATATAAACAACTGAAGCAAAAACCAATTGGACACACGGAGGAGTCACATACCAAGCAACAATCCCTCGAAACAGTTTTGGAAACGGAGCTTCGAGCAAAGAGATCGAAATCCGCGGGTTTGAGAGCAAGAACACGAGAACAAGAGCAATGGAGATTTTTTTCTGGAGGTAAGTGAAGACGTGGGATGAAGAGATAAGTGAGGGGGCCCACGTGCGGACCACAACCAACCAGGGCGCGCTTGGGGGTCCTGGCGCGCCCAGGTGGGTTGTGCCCACCTGGTGCACCTCCCTCTGATATTATTTGCACCCAAAATTCTTAAATATTTAGAAAAAAAATTTATTAAATTTTCAGGGCATTCTGAGAACTTTTATTTTTTGGTCAATTTTTTATTGCACGGGAAAAATCAAAAAATAGACAAAACATGGCATTTTATTTTATTTAACTAATAGGAACAAAAAATAAAAGGTAGGGATAGAAGGTAGTGCTCACTAAATTCATCAACTTCATACCTCTCAAAAATGATCCATTAATAAGGTTGATCAAGTCTGATTAACAACCACTTTCGATTAGCATGAAACCGAAGAACTTTCGTAAATCACTAATTTACCTCAACGGGGATATGAATGTCCCCAACAATAAGCATTTCATATTTCTTTTAGGTAGTAGGTAGAGGTAGTTGAAAACTTCCAATAGTGATTGTCGGAGATTTTTCAATAACATTAATACCATTCACTTGGAATTGTTTCTTCGGAAAGTGCACCGTATGCTCATTACCATTGATATGAAAAGTGACCTTGATTTTATTGCAATCAATAACAGCCCCTGCAGTATTCAAGAAGGGTCTACCAAGGATAATCGACATGTTGTCGTCCTCGGGCATCTCAAGTATAACAAAGTCAGTCAAAATAGTAACATTAGCAACAACAACGGGCACATCCTCACAAATACCGATAGGTATGGTAGTTGATTTGTCAGCCATTTGCAAAGACATTTTAGTAGGTGTGAGTTTATACAAGTCAAGTCTTTTATATAAAGAGAAAGGCATAACACTAACACCAGCTCCCAAATCACATAAAGCAGTTTTCACATAATTCTTTTTGATGGAGCAAGGTATAGTTGGTATTCCCGGATCTCCAAGTTTTTAGGTACTCCATCCTTAAAAGTGTAATTAGCAAGCATGGTGGAGATTTCATCTTCCGGTATTTTTCTCTTATTAGTGATGATGTCCTTCATGTACTTTGCATAAGGAGGCATTTTCAAGATATCAGTCAAGCGAGTACGCAAAAAGAACGGCCTCAGCATTTCAGCAAAGCGTTCAAATTCTTCATCATCTTTGTTTTTAGTTGACTTAGGTGGAAAGGGCATAGGTTTTCGAACCCACGGTTCTCTTTCCTTACCGTGTTTTCTAGCAACAAAGTCTCTTTTTATCATATCTTGCATTTTTGGGTTGTGGGTTATTAAGATCAACAGCTGGTTCTATCTCAACATCATTGTCTGGTTCTTTATTTTTTGTTTGAGTTTCATCATGAACCTCATCATTATCTTTTTCATTATCAGAAGGTGAGTGTTCACTACCAGATTGAGTTTCAGCATCTGAGATAGAAACATCATTATCATTATCAGGAGGTTTCTCTACTTCAGGTTTACTAGAGGCATGCAAAGTCCTACCATTTTTCTTTTTCTTTTTCTTTTTAGAAGGACCAGGTGCAGTGGTGTTGTTCCTTTGTGAATCCTATTCAATTCTTTTTGGGTGTCCCTCAGGATAAAGTGGTTCCTGGGTCATTTTACCTCCTCTAGTTGCAACTCTAACAGCAAAGTCATGTGTGTTGTTATTCATTTCATCAAGCAATTATCTTTGAGATTTAGCAACTTGTTCTAGTTGAGTTTGAACCATAGAAGCATGCTTCCCTACACCTCTAACATCATTTGAGATTCCAAATAACAAGTCACTTAAGCAAGTAATCATATCAGAATTGTATTTCAATTGTTTCATAACATTTGCATTGAAGTGATCTTGTTTTCTAATATAGTTTTCAAACTCATAAAGGCATTGGCTAGGGTTCATATTGTGAGGATTATCATTATCATTGAATTTCATTAGAGAATTTACCTCTACCACCGCAGGTGGTGGTGGTGTATCAAGCCCATGTATTTCTTCAATAGGAGGTAAATTTTTGACATCCTCAGCTTTAATACCTTTTTCCTTCATAGATTTCTTTGCCTCTTGCATATCTTCTGGACCGAGATATAAAATACCCCTCTTCTTCGGAGTGGGTTTAGATGGTGGTTCAGGAAGAGTCCAATCATCATAGTTTTTCAATATGTTATTCAATAATTCTTCAGCTTGTCCAATAGTTCGTTCCCTGAAAACACAACCAGCACAACTATCTAGGAAATCCCTAGAAGAATCGGTTAGTCCATTATAGAAGATATCAAGTATTTCATTTTTCTTAAGAGGATGATCAGGCAAAGCATTAAGTAACTGGCAAAGCCTCCCCCAAGCTTGTGGGAGACTCTCTTCTTCAATTTGCACAAAGTTAAATATTTCCTGTAAGGCAGCTTGTTTATTATGAGCAGGAAAATATTTTTCAAAGAAATAATAAATCATATCCTAGGGACTACGCACACAACCAGAAGCAAGAGTATTGTACCAAGCTTTAGCATCAACCTTTAATGAGAACGGAAATAATTTTAGAATATAGTAATAGCGAGTTTTCTCATCATGAGTAAAAAGGGTGGCTATGTGCTACTTCTTGAGCTTGCGTTGGTTTTTCCCATGAAGAGGAAAGGGTGATGCAGCAAAGTAGAGTAAGTATTTCCCTCAGCTTTTGAGAACCAAGGTATCAATCCAGTAGGAGACAATGCTCAAGTCACCGAATACCTGCACAAACAAACACCAACCTTTCACCCAACATGATAAAGGGGTTGTCAATCCCTTAACAGTTATTTGCAACGTGAGATCTGATAGAGATGATAAACGGTAAAGTAATATTTTTGGTATTTTTGGTTTATGGAACGGAAAGTAAAGACTACAAAGTAAAATAGGAAACGAAAATTGTAGAACGGAAACTTATATGATGGAAAATAGACCCGGGGGCCATAGGTTTCACTAGAGGCTTCTCTCAAGATAGAAATTATTATGGTGGGTAAACAAATTACTGCCGAGCAATTGATAGAAAAGCGCAAAGTTATGACGATATCTAAGGCAATGATCATGAATATAGGCATCACATCCGTTTCAAGTTGACCGAAATGATTCTGCATCTACTACTATTACTCCACACATCGACCGACTCCTACCTGCATCTAGAGTATTAAGTTCATAAGAACAGAGTAACGCATTAAGTAAGATGACATGATGTAGCGGGATAAACTCAAGTAATATGATGAAAACCCCATCTTTTTATCCTTGATGGCAACAATACAATACATGCCTTGCTGCCCCTACTGTCACTGGGAAAGGACACCGCAAGATTGAACCCAAAGCTAAGCACTTCTCCCATTGCAAGAAAAACCAATCTAGTTGGCCAAACCAAATCGATAGTTCGAAGAGACTTGCAAAGATATCAAATCATGCATATAAGAATTTAGTGAAGATTCAAATAATATTCATAGATAAGCTGGTCATAAATCCACAATTCATCGGATCTCGGCAAACACACCGCAAAAGAGTATTACATCGAATAGATCTCCAAGAACATCGAGGAGAACTTTGTATTGAGAATCAAAGAGAGAGAAGAAGCCATCTAGCTACTAGCTATGGACTCGTAGCTCTGAAGTAAACTACTCACACTTCATCGAAGAGGCAATGGTGTTGATGTAGAAGCCCTCCGTGATTGAATCCCCCTCCGGCAGGATGCCGGAAAAGGCCCCAAGATGGGATCTCACGGGTACAGAAGGTTGTGGCGGTGGGAAAGTAGTTTTGTTGCCCCCTGGATGTTTTTGGGGGTATAAGAGTATATATAGGCGAAAGATCTAGGTCAGAGGGCTACGAGGGGCCCACAAGGTCGGGGGGCGCGCCCTACCCCACGGGCGCGCCCTCCACCCTTGTGGCCACCTCGCGGCTCTTCCGACTTGCACTCCAAAACTCCTGGGTGTCTTCTGGTCCAAGAAAAATTATCGCGAAAGTTTTATTCCGTTTGGACTCCATTTGGTATTCCATTTCTACAAAACTCTAAAACAAGGAAAAAAACAGAAACTGGCACTGGGCTCTAGGTTAATAGGTTAGTCCCAAAAATCATATAAAATAGCATATTAATGCATATAAAACATCCAAAACAGATAATATAATAGCATGGAACAATAAAAAATTATAGATACGTTGGAGACATATCAAGCATCCCCAAGCTTAATTCCTGCTCGTCCTCGAGTAGGTAAATGATAAAAATAGAATTTTTGATGTGGAATGCTACCTAACATATTTATCCGTGTAATTCTCTTTATTGTGGCATGAATGTTCAGATCCGTAAGATTCAAAACAAAAGTTTAATATTGACATAAAAACAATGATACTTCAAACATACTAACAAAATAATTATGTCTTCTCAAAATAACATGGCCAAAGAAAGCTTATCCCTACAAAATCATATGGTCTGGCTATGCTCCATCTTCATCACACAAAATATTTAAATCATGCACAACCCCGATGACAAGCCAAGCAATTGTTTCATACTTTTGACGTTCTCAAACTTTTTCAACTTTCACGTAATACATGAGCATGAGCCATGGACATAGCACTATAGGTGGAATAGACGGTGGTTGTGGAGAAGACAAAAAGGAGGAGATAGTCTCACATCAACTAGGCGTATCAACGGGCTATGGAGATGCCCATTAATAGATATCAATGTGAGTGAGTAGGGATTGCCATGCAACGGATGCACTAGAGCTATAAGTTTATGAAAGCTCAAAAAGAAAACTAAGTGGGTGTGCATCCAACTTGCTTGCTCACGAAGACCTAGGGCAATTTGAGGAAGCCCATCATTGGAATATACAAGCCAAGTTCTATAATGAAAAATTCCCACTAGTTTATGAAAGTGATATCATAGGAGACTCTCTATCAGGAAGATCATGGTGCTACTTTGAAGCACAAGTGTGGCAAAGAGGATAGTAACATTGTCCCTTCTCTCTTTTCCCTCATATTTTTTTATGGGCCTTCTTTCATTTTTTTGGCCTCTTTTTTTTCGTCTGGAGTCTCATCCCGACTTGTGGGGGAATCATAGTCTCCATCATCCTTTCCTCACATGGGACAATGCTCTAATAATGAAGACCATCACAATTTTATTTACTTACAACTCAAAATTGACAACTCGATGCTAGAACAAGATATGACTCTATATGAATGCCTCCGGCAGTGTACCGGGATGTGCAATGAATCAAGAGCGACATGTATAAAAATATGATGAATGGTGGCTTTGCCACAAATACGATGTCAACTACATGATCATGCAAAGCAATATGACAATGATGAAGCATGTCATAATAACGGAACGGTGGAAAGTTGCATGGCAATATATCTCGGAATGGCTATGGAAATGCCATAATAGGTAGGTATGGTGGCTGTTTTGAGGAAATATATGTGGTGGGTTTATGGCACCGGCGAAAGTTGCGCGGTACAAGAGAGGCTAGCAATGGCGGAGAGATGAGAGTGCGTATAGTCCATGGACTCAACATTAGTCATAAAGAACTCATATACTTATTGCAAAAATCTATTAGTCATCGAAACAAAGTACTATGTGCATGTTCCTAGGGGGATAGATTGGTAGGAAAAGACCATCGTTCGTCCCCGACCACCACACATAAGGAAGACAATCAAAAAATAAATCATGCTCCGACTTCATCACATAACGGTTCACCATACGTGCATGCTATGGGACTCATGAACTTTAACACAAGTATTTCTCAAATTCACAACTATTCACTAGCATGACTCTAATATCACCATCTTCATATCTCAAAACAATCATAAGGAATCAAACTTCTCATAGTATTCAATGCACTATATATGAAAGTTTTTATTATATCCCTCTTGGATGCCTATCATATTAGGACTAGTTTTATAACCAAAGCAAATTACCATGCTGTTTAGAAAGACTCTCAAAATAATATAAGTGAAGTGTGAGAGTTCATCATTTTCTATAAAATAAAATCACCGCCGTGCTCTAAAAAGATATAAGTGAAGCACTAGAGCAAATTTGCCTAGCTCAAAAGATATAAGTGAAGCACATCGAGCATTCTAATAAATCATGATTCATGCGTGTCTCTCTCAAAAGGTGTGTACAACAAGGATGATTTTGGCAAACTAAAAAGCAAAGACTCAAATCATACAAGACGCTCCAAGCAAAACACATATCATGTGGTGAATAAAAATATAGCCTCAAGTAAAGTTACCGATAGACGAAGACGAAAGAGGGGATGCCTTCCCGGGGCATCCCCAAGCTTAGGCTTTTTGACATCCTTGAATATTACCTTGGGGTGCCTTGGGCATCCCCAAGCTTAGGCTCTTGCCACTCCTTATTCCATAGTCCATCAAATCCTTACCCAAAAGTTGAAAACTTCACAACACAAAACTCAACAGAAATTCTCATAAGCTCCGTTGGTATAAGAAAATAAATCACCACTTTTGGTACTGTTGTGAACTCATTCTTTATTTATATTGGTGTAATATCTACTGTATTACAACTTTTCCATGGTTCATACCCCCCGATACTAGCCATAGATTCATCAAAATAGGCAAACAACACATAAAAAACAGAATCTGTCAAAAACAGATTAGTCTGCGAAGATCTGAATTGTTCTAATACTTCTGTAACTTAAAATTTTCTGAAAACTTAGGACAACATAGGAAATTCGTATATCAATCTTGTGTAAAAAATTCAGAGTTATTACACGCTCCAGTGAATTTAAACAATTCTGGGACTGGACGCAAAAGTTTCTGTTTTTCAGCAGGATCAAATCAACTATCACCGTAAGCCATCCCAAAGGTCTTACTTGGCACAAACACTAATTAAAACACAAAACCACATCTAACCAGAGGCTAGATGAAATATTTATTGGAAAACAGAACCTAAAAAGCAAAAACAAAAATAAAATTGGGTTGCCTCCCAACAAGCGCTATTGTTTAACGCCCTTAGCTAGGCATAAAACACGAATAGATCTAAGTATTATCATAATAATGATAAGGCAAGTCTCGAAAACTCATCTCATACTCTCTTCTTTCAGCAGCAAGTTTTCTTTGAGACAAGCAAAAGTAGTCAAAAGGGCTAAATTTAATGGGATAAGAATCCCCAAGATCGATCTCGGGAGGAATTGGTTCCTCCTTCGGCCCTTCATATTGTATGACCAACTCATCATTATAAGCATTCTTTTGGCAAAAAGTCATGAGCTTGTGTCCAAGAGAAAAACCCAATCCATTATTTTGAATAGCAAAATCATCATTAAGCTCAGAAATATTATTCACTAAAACATCGGTAGGAACCCTCTTTCTTAAATTTTCGTTATAAGCAACATGATCCAAAGAGCATAAACGCATTATATCCTCTTGATTAAAGAGAATTCCCTCTATGGGAGGGCGACCACCATCTACTTTATAATGAGCAAAAATTTCACTAGCTTCTTTCATAATAAATCTAAACTCATGAGCTAGGAATATAGTGGCGGCACGCTTAACATAAGAATGCTCAATATTAGAAAACTCTAGAAAAATCCTTTGTATGGCCTGATGCATGTGAACAAATTGTCTTTCAAGTTCAACAACAAGAAAAGATATAGCATCTGCAAGGCTACTAGTTTTATGGAGGATAGATCCACCAATAGTGGGGAGTGCACCGGCACAAGTAAAGAAATCTTGAATAACCCCCTTTCCAATAAAATTTCCGCTACCTATGCGGAATTTCGTAGCGTGCAAGATAGTAGATTCTTCATGAGGATTAGTAAAAGCATCAAGGTTTTCCCCATCGTTACTACTATCTTTTTCAATAATAACCTCCCCGGTTTCAGACATGGTCACGACAAACAAGCAAACAGAAAAGGCGAACAAAAGAGGAGCGAATAAAAGGCGATTTTTTTTTCAAAAATCGTTTTAGAAGTGGGGGAGAGGAAAACGAGAGGCGAATGGCAAATAATGTAATGCGAGGGATGAGAGTTTATGATGGGTACTTGGTATGTCTTGGCTTGGCGTAGATCTCCCCGGCAACGGCGCCAGAAATTCTTCCTGCTACTTCTTGAGCTTGTGTTGGTTTTTCCCTTGAAGAGAAAAGGGTGATGCAGCAAAGTAGAGTAAGTATTTCCCTCGGCTTTTGAGAACCAAGGTATCAATCCAGTAGGAGACAATGCTCAAGTCACTGAATACCTGCACAAACAAACACCAACCTTGCACCCAACGCGATAAAGGGGTTGTCAATCCCTTAACGGTTATTTGCAACATGAGATTTGATAGAGATGATAAACGGTAAAGTAATATTTTTGGTATTTTTGGTTTATGGAACGGAAAGTAAAGATTGCAATGTAAAAGAAATAGGAAACGGAAATTGTAGATCGGAAACTTATATGATGGAAAATAGACCCGGGGGCCATAGGTTTCACTAGAGGCTTCTCTCAAGATAGAAATTATTACAGTGGGTGAACAAATTACTGCCGAGCAATTGATAGAAAAGCGCAAAGTTATGACGATATCTAAGGCAATGATCATGAATATAGGCATCACGTCCGTGTCAAGTAGACCGAAACGATTCTGCATCTACTATTATTACTCCACACATCGACCGACTCCTGCCTGCATCTAGAGTATTAAGTTCATAAGAACAGAGTAACGCATTAAGTAAGATGACATGATGTAGCGGGATAAACTCAAGCAATATGATGAAAACCCCATCTTTTTATCCTCGATGGCAACAATACAATACGTGCCTTGCTGCCCCTACTGTCACTGGGAAAGGACACCACAAGATTGAACCCAAAGCTAAGCACTTCTCCCATTGCAAGAAAAACCAATCTAGTTGGCCAAACCAAATCGATAGTTCAAAGAGACTTGCAAAGATATCAAATCATGCATATAAGAATTCAGAGAAGATTCAAATAATATTCATAGATAAGCTGATCATAAATCCACAATTCATCGGATCTCGGCAAACACACCACAAAAGAGTATTACATCGAATTGATCTTCAAGAACATCGAGAAGAACTTTGTATTGAGAATCAAAGAGAGAAGAAGAAGCCATCTAGCTACTAGCTATGGACCCGTAGGTCTGAAGTAAACTACTCACGCTTCATCGGAGAGGCAATGGTGTTGATGTAGAAGCCCTCCGTGATCGAATCCCCCTCCCGCAGGATGCTGAAAAAGGCCCCAAGATGGGATCTCACGGGTACAGAAGGTTACGGCGGTGCAAAAGTGGTTTTGTTGCCCCCCTGGATGTTTTTGGGGTATAAGAGTATATATAGGCGAAAGATCTAGGTCAGAGGGGCTACGAGGGGCCCACAAGGTCGGGGGGCGTGCCCTACCCCCCTGGGCGCGCCCTCCACCCTTGTGGCTGCCTCGCGGCTCTTCCGACTTGCACTCCAAGTCTCCTGGGTGTCTTCTGGTCCAAGAAAAATCATCGCGAAAGTTTTATTCTGTTTGGACTCCGTTTGGTATTCCTTTTCTACAAAACTCTATAAAAAAGGAAAAAACAGAAACTGGCACTGGGCTCTAGGTTAATAGGTTAGTCCCAAAAATCATATAAAATAGCATATTAATGCATATAAAACATCCAAAACAGATAATATAATAGCATGGAACAATCAAAAATTATAGATACATTGGAGATGTATCACTATGTCATTCAACTTAGTAAGATGTGTCACAATAGTCTCAGTTTCATAACCATGGAAAGGATCAGATTCAACCAAAGTAATTAACTCTGGGTCGACAGAGAATTCATAATCCTTATCATTAATAAAGATAGGTGAGGTAGCAAACTTAGGATCATATTGCATTCTAGCATTCAGAGTCTTTTCTTTATACTTCCATAATAATTTCTCTAGATCATCTCTATCCTTACAAGCAAGAATATCTCTAGTTGTCTCCTCATTCATAACATAACCTTCCGGTACCTTAGGCAATTCATATCTAGGAGGGCTAGTTCTAGTGGGTGTTTCAAGATTTTCAGTTTCAAGCTCATCATCTGATTCAGCAACATCATTATGTCTTACTCTACCAATTTGTTCATCAAGAAATTCACCTAATGGCACATCATCATCAAGCAAGGTACTAGCATCATCATAAGCATTCATAGTAGAAGTAGCATCATCAATAACTTGCGACATATCAGAATTAATAGCATGTGGTGGTGTTGCAAGTTTACTTATAACAGAAGGTGAATCTAAAGCGGAGCTGGATGGCAGTTCCTTACCTCCCCTCGTCTTAGAGGGAAAAATCTTAGTCTTAGTATCCTTCAGATTCTTCATAGTGAATAATTGATAATAATCCCAAGTGACTCAACAAATATAGCTATGCTCCCCGGCAACGGCGCTAGAAAAAGTTCTTGATAACCCACAAGTATAGGGGATCGCAACGGTTTTCGAGGGTAGAGTATTCAACCCAAATTTATAGATTCGACACAAGGGTGCCAAAGAATATTTGTAAGTATTAGCAGCTGAGTTGTCAATTCAACCACACCTGAAGATTAATTATCTGCAGCAAAGTGATCAGTACCAAAGTAGTATGATAGTTTTGATAATAGTAGTAGCAGCAATAGTTACGGTAACAGTGATAGCAGTGATATTGTAGCAAGTGCAATAGTAACAGCAATAGTAGTAACTTAGCAAGATCAATATGTAGGAAAATCATAGGCATTGGATTGGTAATTTGTTGGATGATATTCATCCTGTGACAGTTATAACCTAGGGCGATACGAAACTAGCTCCAGTTCATAAATATAATGTAGGCATGTATTCCGTAAATAGTCATACATGCTTATGAAAAGAACTTGCATGACATCTTTTGTCCTAACCTCCCGTGGCAGCAGGGTCCATATTGGAAACTAAGGGATATTAAGGCCTCCTTTTAATAGAGAACCGGAACAAAGCATTAACACACGGTGAATACATGAACTCCTCAAACTACGATCATCACCAGGAGTGGTCCCGACTATTGTCACTCCGGGGTTGCCGGATCATAACATGTAGTAGGTGACTATAACTTGCAATATCGGCTCTAGAACATAGATATAATGGTGATAATATAAACGGTTCATATCTGAAATCCTGGCACCCGGGCCCAAAGTGACAAGCATTAAGCATGGCAAAGTCATAGCAACATCATTCTCAGAACGTAATGGATACTAGGGATCAAGCGCTAACAAAACTAACTCGATTACGTGATGAATCTCATCCAACTCCTCACCGACCAGCGAGCCTACGAAGGAATTACTCACTCCCGATGGGGAGCATCATGGAATTGGCGATGGAGAAGGGTTGGTGATGACGAAGATCAAAGATCCCCCTCTCCGGAGCCCCAAATGGACTCCAGATCTGGCCTCCCGATGAAGAACATGAGACGGCGGCGGCTCCATCTCGCGAAACACGATAATTCTTTCTCCCTAATTTTTTTCTAGAAATATAGGATTTTATGGAGTTGGTTTCAGGGTCTGCGGGGCCACCAGGTGGGGACAACCCTCCTGGGCGTGCCTGGGGGGGGGGGGGCAGGCGCGCCCTGCTGGGTTGTGCCCCCCAGGTGCCCCCCTCTGGTGGCTCTTGGCTCCAGAAATTCTCTTATTTTGTATAAAAATTCCTCGCAAAGTTTCGTTCCATTCCGAGAACTTTTATTTCTGCACAAAAACAACACCATGGTAGTTTTGCTGAAAACAGCGTCAGTCCGGGGTTAGTTTCATTCAAATCATGCAAATTAGAGTCCAAAACAAGTGGAAAAGCGTTAGGAAAAGTAGATACGTTGGAGACGTATCAATCGTCATGCCACTTTTTTGGTCGCTGGGCTGCTGCAGTTCACTCGTCTTACACGTTTCCCAAGTCCCCGACAGACGACACTCGGCTTAAGTGTGTATGCCAACAAGGTATACGCTGAGTGTCCACTCAGCAAAGCTGTTGCCAAGGTTGATTCGTCTTATGCCGAGTGGTTTGCACACTTGGCCTTAAAGGCTTTTCCTATAGTGTTCGACACACAAACTAAAACCCCAAAAAGCAAAGGAAAAGAGATAAAAACCCATTCAGTGATCATGCCTAAAACAAAGTGATCTTTCATCTCATGGAGGAGAGGACAGAGAACAGAGGCAACGAGCGAAGCTGGCCAAAGTCCCTTCTAGGAGGAAAAGTATGTACCGTGATGCTCACCACACCGATTTTTGCTACACCTACGGTTTGTTACAGGTTGAGGAGGGTTGCCGGATGACTCGGCAGATTTTAATGGAGATTAGTGAGGGCACGTGCCCACCCTGAAATTCAAGGGGAGAGATTTGATTAGTGGCAAGAAAAGTTTCATAGGGTACATAAGAGGGCTTCGTAGGTGTAGCATTTTTGCACCTACGTATACGCACTACCTGTAAAATTAGAATCTTAGGGACATTGAACTATGGAACAACAACTCAAAGCAACCATCTCAAACACATAACATCTAGCTTAAGAGGTAATCAATATGTGATGTATGTCCCCGGATAACTATAAATGGACATAAATTCAGTATCACTAGATACTTCTCTTTGTCTGCATTTTATTTGGTGAACCAATGCACAGTTGTGTTTCACGTGCCTTTAAATGTCATGGTATGGATGAATGGAATCAGGGCTGGGGCCATTTTTCTCTAAGAACATCCCATCAATTTCACAATGTCAGCCATTACACCAATGAAGCCCAACCTTGCGAACGCTGGAAAACATCAACCATCGCTCGCCATAGATGTCAAGATGCCGACCACAACACCTCCTTTCCCTGCTCTCGATGTTTCAGTGTTGAATAGATAGTGAATACTACTATAGTTAGATCAGAAAGAATTTTATTCTAGAAACAAGCATTGCTTCGAGTTTCCCATAAGATCCATAAGACTGTTGCAATCCAAACAATAACAGGCTTTTGACCAGAAAGATGGAATGGTGCAGTCCATTCATTCAACACTGCACGCAAGGTACAAGGCACCGCCCAAAGGCCAAAACAACAATTTTTTTCAGAGAAAAGGCTTGACCGAGCCCAAGAAGGGCTCGAACCTAACCCAGCTTTGACTTAACAAAGCCAGGCCAGGAGATTACAAATGACACCTTATAGAGTACAAGAAGAGAAGAACAGCAAAAAATACATAGTGTTGTGCCAACAACTAATAGGCTCCTTACGCACAACAAGCGAAGATATGAAAACTAAGGCCCTAAGCTACTTGAAGACAAAGAAGCCCTCCAACATGAGCAGACCACCACACAAAAGCTTCAGCAGGACCTTGTCGACATGAATAACTCAGTAGGCATGGAGGCACTCTCATCGACACAGTGACAACCTCCTCCATCTTCGAAGGGGGCACCAGCCCCCTTGCCCTGGCACGATGGGCGCCGATCCATCAAGAGATGAAGACGCTCCCCCAAGAACTAAGGTGTGGACCAGCGCCATTGTCCACGGAAGCCAAAATAGAGTGCCAGCACCAAACCAAGGCAAGCAAATTAAAGATAGGCTTCTGCATTGTAGAGGAATCTATACACGCGAAGAAGTAATGGCATGGCAGGGCGGCTGAAGACCAAGCAGCAGTGGAAGGTGGACGCCGCTACCAGCTCCGAGGTACACCAAGTCCTCGGAGCAACCAAAGGAGCGAATAGGAGTAACCCTGCAACATGGAGACACCGGCAGATGAGCTCCGACCACACCACCAACCATCATTAGTGTAACACCCCATGTCATTAGCCACAGTAATCACTTTTGATAATGACGAGTCAGCATGATTAACAGTGCCTAACCATCACTTGCATCATATTGCATTTCAACTCATAACTCAAAAATTCAAATTAAATTAAAAGTGGAAAATAAAAGTGGTTCAAATCAGAAACTAAAATGTTCAATAAATAGCAAATATTCTAGAGACAATGCTAAAATTGTAACCAACATTTAATGAATTAATTAAGTGACACTAACAGTGCCAAAACAGCAATATTTAATCCCATTAAATTTTATAAAATTGCAAATGAAATGATATGAACTCAAAACCATTTTATGGCATTAGTAGATGTTGCACTCGAATTTTGTGACTAGTTCATATATTTTACAAAACTAATTATGAGGCCACACAATATTGCCAAAACAAAAACAGAAAAGAAAAGGACAAAACAAAAATAAAACAAAAATAAAAAGAAAACCCCCAGGCTAACTGGGCCTAGCCCAGCTGGCCTCAGCCCACCAGGCCAGCCCACTCCCTCCCCTGGCCTATACCCCCCCTGGGGGCACCGAAACCCTAGCCCACCCCCACTTCCCCCTCGCTCGCTCCCCCCTCCCCCGATCCAGTTCTGGATCGGGATCGGGTCGACGCCCATCGCCGCGCGCTCGCCGCTCGCCGCCTCGTCCACCTCGCCGGACCACGCCGCCGCCACCTCGTCCTCCTCCCCGCCCGGCTTCCCCAAACCTCACCGGCCATTCTCCTGCACCGCAAGTGAGGCCCGGCCTCCCCTTTTCTCTCCCCCCCGCTCGTGCCGCATCGCACACGGCAGCCGCCTCGCCCTGCTCGCCCCGTTCTGCCTCCATGCCTGGGCTGCGCCCCGGCCTTGCCTCGGCTGTCTCCCGCGCCCACCATACGGTCGCATTGGCGCTGGCCGCGTCGCCGGCCACCCTGGCCGGCCCTCTGGCCGTGCCTCACCGCCCGCGTGTGGCCTCCCCTGCTCCTGCTACTCCTCGCTGCTGCTCGCGCTACGCTGCCGCCGCAGCCGCTGCCCACCGTTGCCCACTGCAGCTGCTGCTGCCAAGCGCCGCCGTCGCTCGCACCGTCCTCTACGGCCTCGCCTGCCTCCGCCCGCGCTACTGCGGCCTCGCCCCGCGCCTGCCGTTGCACTACTGCCGCTGCCTACTGCTGCTCCGGCTGGCGAGCCTTGCCGTGGCCGTGGCCTCGCCGTTGCTTCGACCGGCGCCGCGCCCGCGCGCCCGTTTGGCCTCAGGGCCACTGACGGATAGGCCAGTGGCCCCTGGCCCTCTGACATGTGGGGCCCCACCCTAGAACGTTAAAAAAAGAGAAAATGAAAATAAAAATAAAAATGAATTAATAAAATTAACTAATTAATTAGTGAATTAATTAAGTTAATTACTCTGTTTAATTAATCTAATTAACTAGTTAGTCTAATTAAACTGTAATTAGATTAACTAAACCCTAATTAAACCTAACAGAGTATGACAGGTGGGGCCCACACGTCAGCTTGACCCGGTCAACGCCCTGTTGACTGCTGATGTCATGATGACGTCAGCATACATTGTTCTGGATAATGTTGGATTAAATAATTAAATAAAATTCTAGAAAATAAATAAAACTTTAGAATATCATATAAAATAATTCATAGCTCCGATGAAAATAATTTATATATGAAAGTTGCTCAGAATTTCGATACGAATCTGAGTACGCCCTTCGTATTCCTGTCAGATGCCCCTAGCTAGATGAACATGGAACTTTTAGACCCATTTCAATAAATGAATAGTGCCCAACTTTAATTAAATAAATTCGGATAAATTCCTAAATTAACTAAATCATTTAGTTAGGCAGTAGAACACCCCGGCATATCATTTAGGCATGTCATACATACTATTTGTATTTTTGCCGTGAATTTATTGTTTCTCTCCCCCTCCTTCTCTCTCAATAGACGCCGAGACTGACGACATCGCAGCCGGGTATGACTGCGCTACAGACGAGCAGCCCGTTGACGACCCCTCTCTCTTGCCAGAGCAACCAGGCAAGGCCCCCCCCCCTTGAGCATCCAGATATCACCCATTCCATTTCTCCTGCTTGCATTAGATTTTGCTACTGTTAATGTTTGCACCTATTCTGATGCATAGCCTGCTTTCGTAACCTGTTCATTATTACCTTACCTGTCTATGATAAACTGTTTAGTATAGGTTGGTAGTTAACCATCAGTGACCCCCCACCACCTTACCCTTGTTGCCTCTACTTCATCATCGACTACTCGATCAACGTGATCGACGACCAGAGACCGACACATCACCTCACCCCCCTTAGTTGTACGACTCTGCATAGTTACTATCGAGTGCCGAGGGTGATACCTCGTAACGCACTCCTGATGAATACTCTGCAGTGTAGCTGTTCGGTCGTGGTCATCGAGGGTGATTCCTCCTTCTCCAAGTCCGATATGACTCTGTCGTGCAACCCCTCAGTGTGAACCTCGAGGGTGATGCCTCGTACGTTCACCCTGATGATTTCGTCGAGTGGAATTCACCGAGGGTGATTCCTCGGGGTTTCCCCCTTGATGTTATGACCACACGGTTACCTTGACCTTTGTTACAGGCGAGTCGACCCTGATGGGTACCCGCAGGGGATCTATGATGTGGGGTGTGCCGGAAGGGCACTCGAGTGTGATATTGTGGCGGAGCTTCAGAAACTCTGTTTGTCTCCGCGTGTTACTAAATGAGCCTATTGGATTTGGGTGTGTGATCTGAGTGGGTCGACGTGCCCTATACGCATTACCACCACGCGGGATAATGGTTATGGGGCCCTCTGCGATGTACGTTTCTCCCGAAAGCTCATCAGACGTAATATTCACCGTGCGGGCTGATCACCGGGATTGGGCTGGATACTTCACTGACGAGTTCAGTGTCGCGCCTGCACCCCGGCCAGCCACGCAACGCGCAGGGTGCCCAGGGCGATGGCCCAAGACCTCTGGGTGCATAGGTTAGTCCAGCGTGCTGACCTCTCTGCTGAGCCTAGGTAGGGCGCTGCTTCGTGTTGATCTCCCGAGGCCGGGCATTACCCAGCAAGTGTGTCCTGCCAGGGGTGATCGAGCGTGTTGGGTAACAGTAGTGCACCCCTGCAGGGATGAATAATCTATCGATAGCCGGTACTACGGTAAAGGACGCTCAGTTTGTGTATCCCAATCTACTACTTAAACTAAATACTTGTTACTTAAATTGAAGCTTCGGGATCGCTTTCTCGCTGGGAGTCGAGGAATGATCTCTAGGCTTGCTTCATCATGTTTGCTTAATAAAATGCTATTCTACTCTCTTCTATTGCTGCAAGATGGTGGCTCGTGAAGATGTTTGAAGATGCTAGTCTTCGATAGGACTAGGCCTTCTCTCTATTCTGGCATTTCAGCTGCCCAGTCCACATATACAGCCTTTCCTCTGTGATAATGTTGCATATGTAGTGTAGATCCTTGCTTGCTGAGTACTTCGGATGAGTACTCACGGTTGCTTTGTTACTTCTTTTCCCCATACCCCACTTTGATGATACATCAGACGATGGAGCCCCGGAGCCAGATGCCACCTCAGGAGCTTACTACCAGGAGGGTCCAGACGGCACGTACTACTGGATCAAGCCAGCCGACCAGGAGTAGGATCGGAGGCTCCCAGGCAGGAGGCCTACGCCTTTCGATCTAGAGTCGTTGTTTGTGCTAGCCTTCTTAAGGCAAAACTTGTCTAACTATGTCTGTACTCAGATATTATTTGTATGACTGACTTATGTATTTGGATCCTCATGATCCCTGGTCTGTAATATTGTGGATCTCCGTTAATTTGTGTTCGAGTTGTGTTGTGATATCTTCCCGTGAGTCCCTGTGCTTGATCGTGCATGTTTGCGTGTATGATTAGTGCACTATTGAGTCAGGGGCGTCAACAAGTTGGTATCAGAGCCGACTACCTGTAGGAAGCCCCCTTCCAATTCCTTGGCCGAAGTTGAGTCTAGACATCGAAAAACTAAATTACTAACTTTGCTGTGTGGCTTACGGGCCCACGTCACCAACTGGGTGGTATTAGGATCTTTTATTCCTCGTCTATACTCTCGGACTCTGATCTCTCTTTTATTCGGGTAAAATAAAATTTTACTAACGCCGACACTTAGGGTCTCGTAAATCTTGTCTACCTGGAGAGCTGGATATCTGTGCTTACTTCTTTACCATTGATCTGATTAGTCTGATAATCATTTTCCTTTCAATTGTTTTGTTTAACCTTTCTCTCCGAGTTGTATTATACTTCTCATTATCATGCTGACATGATGGCACCTAATGTTATCGTCGAAATTAAAGGATTGGAATTCCTTCCCTCACCCATCCTCTTGAAATCTTCCACCATAGACCTCATTCTCGGAATGGATTGGTTGAAAGCTCACATTGCTTCGATCAATTGTGCCACTAAAGTTATCCAACTTCTTCAACCCTCCGATGAGATAGTGAACTATACTGCCCGAATTACTCGGGACGCTAAAGCTCATATATATGTTCCGGATGCTTTGAATGCCTCACCTCTGGAAGGGATCGAGAACATTCCTGTCGTTCGAGATTTTCCAGACGTCTTTCCAGAAGAACTTCCAGGAATACCCCCGGCTAGAGCTGTCGAGTTTGTCATTGACTTGAAGCCTAGCACTGTCCCTATTGCGAAACGTCCTTATAAGATGCCTCTGCACCACCTTCTCAAGCTTAAGGAAGAAATCGACAAGTCACTTAAGAAAGGTTTCATCTGCCCAGTTCCTCTGCTTGGGGAGCACCTTCACTCTTCGTTAGGAAGAAGGATGGAACTAACCGATTGGTTCAGGATTATCGGCCCATTAACCAAGCCACAATCCAGAATAAATACACACTGCCCCGGATCAATGATCTTTATGATCAGCTTGCTGGATCCTCTGTCTTCTCGAATCTCGACTTGAGGTTGGGTTATCATCAGATCCGTGTTCGCGAAGAGGATATCCCGAAGACTGCCTTTGTTACTCGATATGGCTCTTATGAGTACAGTGTCATGTCATTTGGCTTAACACATGCTCCAGCAACCTTCTCCCGGTTGATGAATTATATCTTCATGGATTACCTCGACAAATTTGTCGTGGTTTATTTGGATGATATCCTTATATATTCCAAGACTGAAGAAGAACATGCTGAACATCTTCGGCTTGTATTGGAGAAGCTACGAGAACATCAGTTGTATGCTAAATTCTCCAAGTGAGAATTTTGGTTATCTGAAGTGACCTATCTTGGTCATGTGAGTTCCAAGAATGGCATTGCTGTTAACCCCGAGTGAGTTCAGGCTATTCTTGATTGGACTCCCCCGAAGAATGTTAAGCAAGTCAGAAGTTTTCTCGGACTCGCTAGTTACTGCCGTCGATTCATTGAGAACTTTTCCAAGATTGCAAAGCCACTTACTGATCTGCTCCACAAAGGTGTTAAATTTGAGTGGACAGAAAAATGTCAAGAAAGCTTTCAGACACTAAAAGATAAGTTAACATCTTCCCCAGTGCTAGCACCCCCGGATTCCCAAAAGGATTTCATGATATATTGTGATGCATCTCGTCAAGGATTAGGCTGTGTCCTAATTAAAGAGCGTAAAGTGATTGCTTATGCTTCCCGACAATTGCGTCCTCATGAAGAAAATTATCCACTGCATGATCTTGAACTTTCTGCGGTTATTTATGCCCTGAAGCTATGGCGACATTACCTTCTCGGTAATCGTTGCGAGATATACACGGATCATCAATGTTTGAAGTATCTATATACTCAACCAGATCTGAACCTTCGTCAACAAAGATGGCTCGAAACAATTGCCGATTATGATATGAATATCTCATATACCCCTGGCAAGGCTAATGTAATGGTCGATGCTTTGAGTCGCAAGTCTTATTGCAGCAACCATATGTTTCAGGAAACGCAACCTCTTCTCCATGAAGAGCTTCGCAAATTGAACCTCCATATTGTTCCACAGGGTTATCTCAATACCCTGGTTGTTGAACCAGATTTAGAGCACAACATTAAGACTATGCAATGGTATGACTCTGAAGTTGAAAGGATTAAGCGATACCTCGAAAAAGGACAGCCGTCGAAATTCCATCTTGATGATGATGGGATCCTATTCTTCCAACACCGTCTCTTCGTACCCAAGTTCAAGGATGAGAGGGAACACGTTATGAAAGAAGCTCATGACACTCCTCTGTCTATTCATCCTGGTAGCACAAAGATGTACCGTGACATTTGTCAGAGATACTGGTGGCCTAATATGAAGCGAGACATTGCTCGTTATGTTTCTGAGTGTGACGTTTGCCGGCGCATTAAAGCAGAACATCAAAGGCCAGCTGGTACTCTGCAACCCCTTGCAATTCCTGAATGGAAATGGGACAAAGTCCAAATGGATTTCATTACTGGTTTTCCCAGATCTCAGAAGGGTCATGATGCTATTTTTGTCGTCATTGACCAATTCTCAAAGGTTGCTCACTTTCTGCCAGTTAAGGAGACACTCACTGCTAGTCAGTTAGCAGACTTGTATGTTTCCCGAATTGTGTCACTCCACAGTGTTCCCTTGGAGATCAGTTCTGATCGTGGCAGCCTCTTCACCTCCAGATTCTGGAATAGTTTCCAAGAAGCTATGGGAACTCACCTGTCCTTCAGTACCGCTTTTCACCCTCAGTCTCAGGGTCAAGTCAAACGAGTTAATCAAGTGCTCGAAGATATGCTTCGAGCATGCGTCATCTCCTTCGAAAGAAATGGGGGGAATCTCTCCCGTATGCCGAATTCTCTTACAACAATAGCTATCAAGCTAGTCTGAAGATGGCACCGTTTGAATTTCTATACGGACGTAAGTGTCGAACCCCTCTGAATTGGTCAGAAACTAGGGAACGCTCACTCGTTGGACCGGACATTGTTCAGCAAGCTGAAGAACAAGTCCGCATTGTCCGAGAACATCTGAAAACTGCTCAGTCTCGTCAGAAGAGCAACTATGACCGAAGGCACCAAGAAATGGTCTATCAGCCTGGCGAGCAAGCTTACCTTCGCATCACTCCGTTGAAAGGCACTCATCGGTTCGGAATCAAAGGCAAGTTAGCTCCTCGCTACATTGGCCCGTTCCGTATTCTTGCCCATTGAGGAGAGGTGGCATATCAGTTGTAATTGCCGCCAAATCTTTCTCAAGTGCATGATGTCTTTCATGTATCCCAACTCCTTCGTTGCTTCAAGGATCCTATTCGAGCTGTGGATCACAAAATGCTTGAATTACGGGAAGATCTGTCTTATCCAGAATATCCCATCCGCATTCTTGATCAAGCTGAACGCCGGATTCGTCAAAAGTCAATCAAATTCCTCAAAGTTCAGTGGTCAAATCATTCTGAAGATGAAGCCACTTGGGAACGCGAGGATCGTCTTCGCGAAGAATACCCCTCTTTCTTTCAGTCTTCCTCTTAATTCTCGGGACGAGAATTCTTGATAGATGAGGAGAATTGTAACACCCCATGTCATTAGCCACAGTAATCACTTTTGATAATGACGAGTCAGCATGATTAACAGTGCCTAATCATCACTTGCATCATATTGCATTTCAACTCCTAACTCAAAAATTCAAATTAAATTAAAAGTGGAAAATAAAAGTGGTTCAAATCAGAAACTAAAATGTTCAATAAATAGCAAATATTCTAGAGACAATGCTAAAATTGTAACCAACATTTAATGAATTAATTAAGTGACTCTAATAGTGCCAAAACAACAATATTTAATCCCATTAAATTTTATAAAATTGCAAATGAAATGATATGAAGTCAAAACCATTTTATGGCATTAGTAGATGTTGCACTGGAGTTTTGTGACTAGTTCACATATTTTACAAAACTAATTATGAGGCAACACAATATTGCAAAAACAAAAACAGAAAAGAAAAGGACAAAACAGAAATAAAACAAAAATAAAAAGAAAACCCCCAGGCCAACTGTGCCTAGCCCAGCTGGCCTCAGCCCACCAGGCCAGGGGGGCACCGAAACCCTAGCCCACACCCACTTCCCCCTCGCTCGCTCCCCCCTCCCCCGATCTAGTTCTGGATCAGGATCGGGCCGACGCCCGTCGCCGCGCGCTCGCCGCTCGCCGCCTCGTCCACCTCGCCGGACCACGCCGCCGCCTCCTCGTCCTCCTCCCCGCCCGGCTTCCCCGAGCCTCGCCGGCCGTTCCCCTGCACCGCAAGCGAGGCCCGGCCTCCCATTTTCTCCCCCCCCCCGCTCACGCCGCATCGCACACGGCAGCCGTCTGGCCCCACTCGCCCCGTTCCACCTCCACGCCTGGGCCACGCCCCGGCCTTGCCCCGGCCATCACCCGCGCCCACCACACGGCCGTGCTGGCGCTGGCCGCGTCGCTGGCCACCCTGGCCGGCACTCTGGCCGTGCCTCACCGCCCGCTCGTGGCCTCCCCTGCTCCTCCTACTTCTCGCTGCTGCTCGCGCTGCGCTGCCGCCACAGCCGCCGCCCGCCGTTGCCCACTGCTGCTGCTGCTCCCAACCGCCGCCGTCGCTCGCACCGTCCGCTACGGTCTCGCCCGCCTCCGCCCGTGCTATTGCGGCCCCGCCCCGTGCCTGCCGTTGCACTACTGCCGCTGCCTGCTGCTGCTCCGGCCGGCGAGCCTCGCCGTGGCCGTGGCCTCGCCGTTGCTTCGGGCGGCGCCACGCCCGCGTGCCCGTTTGGCCTCAGGGCCACTGACGAATGGGCCAGTGCCCCCTGGCCCTATGACATGTGGGGCCCCACCCTAGAACGTTAAAAAAAAGAGAAAATAAAAATAAAAATGAATTAATACAATTAACAAATTAATTTAGTGAATTAATTAAGTTAATTGCTCTATTTAATTAATCTAATTAACTAGTTAGTCTAATTAAACTATAATTAGATTAACTAAACCCTGAGTAAACCTAACAGAGTATGACAGGTGGGGCCCACACGTCAGCTTGACCCAGTCAACGCCCTATTGACTGCTGACATCATGCTACGTCATGATGATGTCAGCACACACTGTTCTGGACAATGTTGGATTCAATAATTAAATAAAATTCCAGAAAATGAATAAAACTTTAGAAAATCATATAAAATAATCCGTAGCTCCGATGAAAATAATTTATATATGAAAGTTGCTCAGAATTTCGATACGAATCTGAATACGCCCTCCGTATTCCTGTCAGATGCCCCTAGCTAGATGAGCATAGAACTTTTAGACCGATTTCAACAAATGAATAGTGCCCAACTTTAATTAAATAAATTCAGATAAATTCCTAAATTCACTAAATCATTTAGTTAGGCAGTAGAACACCCCGGCATATCATTTAGGCATGTCATACATACTGTTTGCATTTTTGCCGTGAATTTATTGTTTCTCTCCCCCTCCTTCTCTCTCGATAGACGCCGAGATCGACGACGTCATAGCCGGGTACGACTACGCTACAGACGAGCAGCCCGTTGACGACCCCTCTCTCTTGCCAGAGCAACCAGGCAAGCACCCCCCCTTGAGCATCCAGATATCGCCCATTCCAATTCTCTTGCTTGCATTAGATTTTGCTACTGTTAATGTTTGCTCCTATTCTGATGCATAGCCTGCTTTCGTAACCTGTTCATTGTTACCTTACCTGTCTATGATAAACTATTTAGTATAGGTTGGTAGTGAACCATCAGTGACCCCCACCACCTTACCCTTGTTGCCTCTGCTTCATCATCGACTACTCGATCAACGTGATCGACGACCAGAGACCGACACATCACCTCACCCCCCTTAGTTGTACGACTCTGCATAGTTACTATCAAGTGCCGAGGGTGATACCTCGTAACGCTCTCCTGATGAATACTCTGTAGTGTAGCTGTTTGGTCGTGGTCATCGAGGGTGATTCCTCCTTCTCCATGTCCGATACGACTCTGTCGTGCAACCCATCAGTGTGAACCCCGAGGGTGATGCCTCATACGTTCACCCTGATGATTTCGTCGAGTGGAATTCACCGAGGGTGATTCCTCGGGGTTTCCCCCTTGATGTTATGACCACACGGTTACCTTGACCTTTGTTACAGGCGAGTCGACCCTGATGGGTACCCGCAGGGGATCTATGATGTCGGGTGTGCCGGAAGGGCACTCGAGTGTGATATTGTGGCGGAGCTTCAGAAACTCTGATTGTCTCCGCGTGTTACTAAATGAGCCTATTGGATTTGGGTGTGTTATCTGAGTGGGTCGAGGTGCCCTATACGCACTACCACCACGCGGGATAATGGTTATGGGGCCCTCTGCGATGTACATTTCTCCCGAAAGCTCATCAGACGTCACGATTCACCGTGCGGGCTGATCACCGGGATTGGGCTGGATACTTCACTGACGAGTTCAGTGTCGCGCCTGCACCCCGGCTAGCCACGCAATGCGCAGGGTGCCCAGGGCGATGGCCTAAGACCTCTGGGTGCATAGGTTAGTCCGGCGTGCTGACCTCTCTGCGGAGCCTAGGTAGGGCACTGCTTCATGTTGATCTCCCGAGGCCGGGCATTACCCAGCAAGTGTGTCCGGCCAGAGGTGATCGAGCGTGTTGGGTAACAGTAGTGCACCCCTGCAGGGATGAATAATCTATCGATAGCCGGTCCTACGGTAAAGGACGCTCAGTTTGCGTATCCCGATCTACTACTTAAACTGGATACTTGTTACTTAAATTGAAGCTTCGGGATCGCTTTCTCGTTGGGAGTCGAGGAAGGATCTCTAGGCTTGCTTCAACATGTTTGCTTAATAAAATGCTATTCTACTCTCTTCTATTGCTGCAAGATGGTGGCTCGTGAAGATGTTTGAAGATGCTAGTCTTTGATAGGACTAGGCTTTCTCTCTGTTCTGGCATTTTGCAGCCCAGTCCACATATACAGCCTTTCCTCTTTGATAATGTTGCATATGTAGTGTAGATCCTTGCTTGCTGAGTACTTCGGATGAGTACTCATGGTTGCTTTGTTACTTCTTTTCCCCATACCCCACTTTGATGATACATCAGACGATGGTGCCTCGGAGCCAGATGCCACCTTAGGAGCTTACTACCAGGAGGGTCCAGACGACACGTACTACTGGATCGAGCCTGCCGACCAGGAGTAGGATCGGAGGCTCCCAGGCAGGAGGCCTACGCCTTTCGATCTAGAGTCGTTGTTTGTGCTAGCCTTCTTAAGGCAAAACTTGTCTAACTATGTCTGTACTCAAATATTATTTGTATGACTGACTTATGTATTCGGATGCTCGTGATCCCTGGTCTGTAATATTGTGGATCTCCATTAATTTGTGTTAGAGTTGTGTTGTGATATCTTCCCGTGAGTCCCTGTGCTTGATCGTGCATGTTTGCGTGTATGATTAGTGCACGATTGAGTCGGGGGCGTCACAATCAGACATCCCGAACGGCACCCAAACCCCAAGCTCACCAAAGACGGCACCCCCAAGAAGGTGACGATGCCAGCAGCGCCGTTGCCGTCTGATACGTCCATATTGCATCATGCTTTCCTGCTGTTATTTATGATGTTTTTATGCATAATAATGCTTTTTGGAGTAATTCTAATTCCTTTTCTCTCATAATATGCAAGGTTCACACAAAAAGGGAGAATTCCGGCAGCTGGAAATCTGGACTTGAAAAAGCTACGTCAGGCTACCTATTCTGCACAACTCCAAATGAGCTGAAACTTCACGAGGAATTTTTATGAAATAAATAAGAATTATTGGAGCAAATAACTACCAGAAGGGGCCCACCAGGTGGGCACAACCCACCTGGGCGCGCCAGGGAGCCAAGGCGGCCCTGGTGGGTTGTGCCCTCCTCGGCCCACCTCCGGTGCCCCTCTTCTGGTATATAAGTCATTTTGACCAACAAAAAATAAGGAGAGGACTTTCGGGACGACGCGCCGCCATCTCGAGGCGGAACTTGGGCAGGAGCACTTTTGCCCTCCGGCGGAGCGATTCCGCCGAGAGAACTTCCCTCCCGGAGGGGGAAATCATCATCATCATCATCACCAACAACTCTCCCATCTTGGGGAGGGCAATCTCCATCAACATCTTCAACAGCACCATCTCCTCTCAAACCCTAGTTCATCTCTTGTGTTCAATCTTAGTACCGGACCTATAGATTGGTACTTGTGGGTGACTAGTAGTGTTGATTACATCTTGTAGTTGATTACTATATGGTTTATTTGGTGGAAGATTATATGTTCAGATCCATTATGCTATTTAATACCCCTCTGATCTTGAGCATGATTATCATTAGTGAGTAGTTACTTTTGCTCTTGAGGTCACGGGAGAAATCTTGTTGCAAGTAATCGTTTTCGATATTTTGATGATATGTATGTTGTGATTCCCTTAGTGGTGTCATGTGAACGTCGACTACATGACACTTCACCATATTTGGGCCTAAGGGAATGCATTGTGGAGTTGTTATTAGATGATGGGTTACGAGAGTGACAGAAGCTTAAACCCTAGTTTATGCGCTATTCCGTTAGGGACTGATTTGGATCCAAAAGTTTAATGCTATGGTTAGATTTATTCTTAATACTTTTCTCGTAGTTCCGGATGCTTGCGAGGGAGTTAATCATAAGTAGGAGGTTTGTTTAGGTAAGAACAGCACCTAAGCACCGGTCCACCCACATATCAAATTATCAAAGTAGCGAACACAAATCAAACCAACATGATGAAAGTGACTAGATGAAATTCCCGTGTACCCTCAAGAACGCTTTGCTTATCATAAGAGACCGTTTTGGCCTGTCCTTTGCCTCAAAAGTATTGGGCTACCTTGCTGCACTTTTGTTACCATTACTGTTACTTGCTCATTACAAATTTTCTTGCAACCAAACTACTCGTTACTTATAATTTCAGTGCTTGCAGACCTTACCTTGCTGAAAACCGCTTGTCATTTCCTTCTGCTCCTCGTTGGGTTCAACACTCTTACTTATTGAAAGGACTACGATTGATCCCCTATACTTTTGGGTCATCAAGGCTCTTTTCTGGCATGTTCCCGGGGAGTGAAGTGCTCTTGATAAGTGGAAATCGGTAAGGAAAAATTATTACTATGTGCTGAAATTTATTGTCGCTTGTTACTATGGAGAACAATCCTTTGAGGGGTTTGTTCGGGGTATCTTCACCTTGACTGGAACCACAATTAGTTACCCCTCAACCTACTACACCTACTAAAAATATTGGTTATGAAATTCCTTCTGGTATGATAGAACAACTGCTAGCTAATCCTTATGCAGGAGATGGAATCGAACATCCTGATATGCACTTGATATATGTGGATGAAATTTGTGGATTATTTAAGCTTGCAAGTTTACCTGGAGATGAAGCTAAGAAGAAGGTTTTCCCTTAATCTTCGAAGGGAACAGTATTAGCATGGTATAGGTTATGTGATGATATTGGATCTTGGAATTGGAATCGATTGAAACTAGAATTTCACCAAAAAAATGATCCTATGCATCTAGTTCATCATGATCGGAATTATATATATAATTTTTGGCCTCGTGAAGGAGAAAGTATCACTCTAGCTTGGGGGAGGCTTAAGTCAATGTTATATTCATGCCCCAATCATGAGCTCTCAAGAGAAATTATTATTCAGAATTTTTATGCTCGGCTTTCTCATGATGATCGGTCCATGCTTGATACTTCTTGTACTGGTTTCTTTATGAAGAAGACTATTGACTTCCGGTGGGATCTTTTAGAAAGAATTAAACGCAACTCTGAAGATTCGGAACTCGACGAAGGTAAAGAGTCAGGTATTAAGCTCAAGTATGATTGTATTAAATCTTTTATGAATACCGATGCTTTTCAAAAGTTTAGCACTAAATATGGACTTGACTCTGAGATAGTAGCCTCCTTTTGTGAATCATTTGCCACTCATGTTTACCTCCCTAAGGAGAAGTGGTTTAAATATCACCCACCTATCAAATAAGAAATTAAAGAACCAGTAATAGCTAAACATGAAACTATTATTTACAATTTTGATCCAGTTGTGCCTATTGCTTATATTGAAAAACCACCTTTCCCTGTTAGGATAAAGGAACATGCTAAAGTCTCAACTGTGGTCAACAAAAGTTATATTAGAGCTTCCAAACCTGATGAACAAATCAAAGTAGAACCTAGTGTTGCTATGGTTAAAGATCTCTTGGATGAAAATATAAATGGGCATGTTATTTACTTCTGTGATGAAGCTGCTAGAATTGCCAAACCCGATGAAAAAGATAAACATAGACCCGTTGTTGGCATGCCTATTGTCTCAGTTAAAATAGGAGATCACTATTATCATGGTTTATGTGACATAGGTGCTAGTGTGAGTGCCATTCCTTTTACCTTATACCAAGAAATTATGAATGATATAGCACCCGCTGAAATAGAAGACATAGATGTTACTATTAAACTTGCTAATAGGGACACCATCACACCACTTGGGATTGTTAGAGATGTTGAAGTCTTGTGTGGGAAAATAAAATATCCTACTGATTTTCTAGTTTTTGGTTCCCCACAAGATGACTTTTGTCCCATTACCTTTGGTAGACCTTTCTTGAACACCGTTAACGCTAAAATAGATTGCGAGAAACAAACTGTCGGTGTTAGTTTTGGTGATGAGTCTCATGAGTTTAATTTATCTAAGTTCAGTAGAAAACATCATCATAAAGAGTTGTCTAGTAAGGATGAAATAATTAGTCTTGCTTCAATTGTTGTGCCTCCTACCGATCCACTAGAACAATATATGTTAGACCACGAAAATGGTATGCATCTGCATGAAAGAAATGAAATAGATAAGATTTTCTTTGAACAACGTCCTCTGCTTAAACACAATTTGCCTATTGAAACTCTAGGAGGTCCTCCTCCACTTAAAGGTGATCCTGTGTTTGAATTAAAACAATTGACAGACACTTTGAAATATGCTTATCTTGATGAGAAAAAGATTTATCCTGTTATTATTAGTGCTAACCTTTCAGAACATGAAGAAGAAAGATTATTGAAGGTTCTGAAGAAACACCGGGCTACTATTGGATATACTCTTGATGATTTAAAGGGCATTAGTCCCACCCTCTGTCAGCATAAAATTAATATGGAGCCTGATGCTAAACCCGTTGTTGATCACCAACGACGTTTAAATCCTAAAATGAAAGAAGTGGTAAGAACAGAAATACTGAAGCTTCTGGAAGAAGGTATAATCTATCCCATAGCTGATAGTAGATGTGTAAGTCCCGTTCATTGTGTCCCTAAAAAGGCAGGTATTACCGTTGTTCGTAATGATAAGAATGAACTTATTCCACAAAGAATTGTCACTGGCTACAGAATGGTAATTGATTTTAGAAAACCAAATAAAGTTACTAGAAAAGATCATTACCCTCTGCCTTTTATTGATCAAATGTTAGAAAGACTATCAAAGCACACACATTTTTGCTTTCTTGATGGATATTTCGGTTTTTCTCAAATACCTGTCTCACAACCTGATCAAGAGAAAACCACCTTTACTTGCCCTTTTGGAACTTATGCTTATAGACGTATGCCTTTTGGTTTATGCAATGCACCTACTACCTTTGAAAGATGTATGACTGCTATATTCTCTGATTTTTGTGAAAAGATTGTTGAGGTTTTCATGGATGATTTTTCCATTTACGGAACTTCTTTTGATGATTTCTTAAGCAACCTTGATCGAGTTTTGCAGAGATGCGAGCAAACTAATCTCATCTTGAATTGGGAGAAGTGCCACTTTATGGTTAATGAAGGTATTGTCTTGGGACATAAAATTTCTGAACGAGGTATTGAGGTGGATAAAGCTAAAGTTGATGCAATTGAGAAAATGCCATGCCCTAAAGATATCAAAGGTATTCGTAGTTTCCTCGGTCATGCTGGTTTCTATAGGAGGTTTATTAAAGACTTCTCTAAATTTCTAGGCCTCTTACAAATCTTTTACAAAAGGATGTTCCATTTGTTTTTTATGATGATTGTGTAGATGCCTTTGAAACACTTAAGAAAGCCTTGATTTCTGCACCTATTGTTCAACCACCTGATTGGAACTTGCCTTTTGAAATTATGTGTGATGCTAGTGATTGTGCTGTTGGTGATGTTCTAGGACAAAGAGTCGATAAGAAATTAAACGTTATTCATTATGCTAGTAAAACTCTGGAACAATGCTCAATGAAACTATGCTACTACTGAAAAGGAAATCTTAGCAGTGGTGTTTGCTTGTGATAAATTTAGATCTTACATTGTTGATTCTAAAGTGACTGTTAACACCGATCATGCTGCTATAAAATATCTTATGGAAAAGAAGGATGCTAAACCTGGACTCATTAGGTGGGTTCTTTTGCTACAAGAATTTGATTTACATATCACTGATAGAAAGGGAGCTGAGAACCCCGTGGTTGATAACTTGTCTAGGTTAGAAAATATTCTTGATGACCCACAACCTATTAATGATAGTTTTCCTAATGAACAATTAGCTGCAATAAATGTTTCTCATAACACTCCTTGGTATGCTGACTATGCCAATTATATTGCTGCTAAATATATACCACCTAGCTTCACATACCAACAAAAGAAAAAATTCTTCTATGATTTAAGACATTACTTTTGGGATGACCCACATCTTTATAAAGAAGGAGTAGATGGTATTATTAGATGTTGTGTACCTGAGCATGAACAGGGACAAATCCTACGGAAATGTCACTCTGAAGCTTATGGAGGACATCATGCGGGAGATAGAACTACTCACAAGGTATTGCAATCTGGTTTCTATTGGCCTACTCTCTTCAAGGATGCCCGTAAGTTTGTTTTATCTTGTGATGAATGTTAAAGAATTGGTAATATTGGTAAGTGTCAGGAAATGCCTATGAATTATTCTCTTGCTGTTGAACCATTTGATGTTTGGGGATTTGATTACATGGGACCTTTTCCTTCCTCTAATGGGTATACACATATTTTGGTCGCTGTTGATTATGTTACTAAGTGGGTAGAAGCTATTCCAACTAGTAGTGTTGATCACAACACCTCTATTAAAATGCTTAAGGAAGTCATTTTCCCAAGATTTCGAGTCCCTAGATATTTAATGACTGATGGTGGTTCACATTTTATTCATGGCGCTTTCCGTAAAATGCTTGCTAAATATGATCTTAACCATAGAATTGCATCATCTTATCATCCTCAGTCTAGTGGTCAAGTTGAACTTAGCAATAGAGAAACAAAATTAATATTACAAGAAATTGTCAATAGGTCCCGAAAGAATTGGTCTAAGAAGTTAGATGATGCACTTTGGGCTTATAGAACAACATATAAAAATCCTATGGGTATGTCTCCGTATAAAATGGTTTATGGAAAAACTTGTCATTTGCCTCTTGAGTTAGAACATAAAGCATATTGGGCAATTAAAGAACTCAACTATGATTTCAAACTTGCCGGTGAAAAGAGGTTATTTGATATTAGCTCACTAGATGAATGGACAACCCAAGCCTATGAAAATGCCAAGTTATTTAAAGAAAAGGTTAAAAGATGGCATGATAAAAGAATCCAAAAGCGTGAGTTTAAGGTCGGAGAATATGTTCTTTTGTACAACTCTCGTTTCAGATTCTTTGCAGGAAAACTCCTCTCCAAATGGGAAGGACATTATGTTATCGAGGAGGTTTATCGATCCGGAGCCATCAAGATAAATAATGCTGAAGGTACTAACCCGAAGGTTGTCAATGGGCAAAGAATAAAACATTATATCTCGGGTACGCCCATTACTGTTGAAAGCAATATTATCCAAACCATGACACTGGAAGAACACATAAAGGAAACCTTCCGGAACACTCCAGAATCATGAAAAAAAAGGAGGTACGTGATACGGTAAGTAATCGGACTCCGAAAATTCCAAAAAATATTTTCTGTCCGTTTTGGAATATAATAAAAATTAGAAAAATAACAAACAACCAAAAAGGCACGCCTGGTGGGCACAAGACACCTGGGCGCGCCTGGCTGCCAGGCGCGCCCAGGTGGGTTATGTAACACCCCGATAATCATGCTAAAGTAAACTCCTGCTAATGACCGCCAAGTCATCATGATTATTTTGCTAATCATCACTTTGTTCCAAATCAAACTCAAACTCAATTCAAATTGCATGTCAAATTATTTTCTTGAAAAATTAAAAGACAAAAATGTTCGTTGGGTTGCAAATATTCACTAACTAATTATCATGTAGAACCCAACATCATTTGACTCGCCATTTAATTCGTAGGAAAATATAAAGTGGCCCAACTGCATCTAAAATATCCTTTTCAAAATAAACAAATGGTTATATATTTCCAAACGACCCCAAATGTTGGGTGCTATTTCAAAATATGGCATTTGATTTATGTACCAAGTTTCAATGTTAACAAAATTCAATTACTATAAAGAGAAAATGCAAAACAGGAAAGAAAATGCAAAGCGGACAATAAAAAGAAAAGAAGAAAAACTGCTACTGCTGCACTGGGCCCTAGTGGCCACAGTACAACCCAACCCACTAGGCCACGGCCTTTCTTCCATCTCTCGCTAGGGAGAGGCAGAGGAGAGCCGTGGCGTGCATCCAGCCGCCATGGCTATGGATGGCCACCACGTGCCCTCCCCAGCCCCACAAATACATCCACGCAAAACCCTAACTCGCCCTCTTGCATTCCCCACTCTTTCCCCCATCGCCCCCCTCTCATCCGCTCTAAATCGAGCTCGAAACCTCATCGGTGACCACTGCCTTGTCGTTGTTGCCGCGGCCACCGTCGTCGCCGTTGCTCGGGAGTACGTCCATGGGGTCTGCCACGGTCGCCTTTATCTGTCCCAGGCGTCGATTCAAGCAGGGACACCGCGACGCCGTCGCCATCGCCAACATCTCCGTTCGGCCGCCGCCATCTCGCCATCGACCTGCACTGTTTCGACCATCCCCAGCCTCGCCGAGCTCATCGACGGCCTCTCTGTGAGCCACTCTTCCGAAACCCCCTCTCCCCGTGGTCGATTCATCGATGTAGCCGTCGTCTGCGACCTCCCATGGTTGCGCCTATATCTTTGCTTCCGCACATGCTTGCTCGCGTATGGCCGTGCCCTGCTGCGGTGCCCGCTCGCCCGCTCCCGTGCTTGCTACCGCTGCCACACTGACCCACTGCCGCACGCCCCATGCCCGCTCGCCGCTGCCGCCTGCGCACGTGCGCGCTCGGCCACCCCTGACCGCGCCGTCGCCCAAGCTCCCGTGCTGCTCCTTGCGCTGTTGCTGCTCACTACTTGGCCGCCGCTTACTGCCGCCGCTAGTCGCTGCTCTGTGTGCCTGCTACTGCCCTGCTCTGCTGCGTCGCTGCTGTTGCTTGCTACTGCTGCCCGCTGCGCTGCCTTGCAAGCTGCCGCCGCTGCTCCTCTTGGCCGTGGCCGTGTGCGTGCATAGGTGTTGTGTGTGGCCGGCCTATTTAGGTTAATGCTTGATTAGTTGTAGGGATTAATTAGTGGCTTGTTTAGCCTATATGCAGATGACATGTAGCCCCCCCCCCATTTAATAAGTTAGATTTATTTATTTGTTTAGGTATAGCTTATGACATGTGGGCCACCCCTTCTCTGTTTGACCAGTCAAATTGACTTGGTCAAACTCATAATAAACAATTTCAGCAATGTCAGAAAATCGATTAAACTTCAGAAAATCATAACTAATTCATACTAACTCGGATGAAAATATTTTATGTATCAAAGTTGTTCAGAAAAATATGACGAATCTGCATATGCCATCCGTTCGTCTGTCACGTGCCTCTAGCATAGAGAACATGGATCCGTCCCCTCCGATTCATCTGTCCGAAAAATGCCAAAAGCTGGGAAAACATTCCCGGATGTTTTCCCTCTTCGTCTGTATCACCTAGCACTGCGTTAGATCACCCCTAGCACCGCGTTTTGCTATGTTATCCTTTGTGATGCTTTGTTTGCTTTATATTTATTGTTTCTTCCCCCTCTTCTCTCCGGTAGACCCCGAGACCGATGCTGCCCCTGTGATCGACTACGTCACCGACGACCGTTCTTTTGCAGCAGAGCTTCCAGGCAAGCACCCCCCGTTTGAGCATGCCTATATCACCGATTCTCTTCTCTCTTATGCTTGCATTAGAATTGCTGCTGCTACTGCTCTACCTATTCTGATGCATAGCCTGTTTATTGTAACCTGCTATTGAAACCTTACCTGCTTATCCTAAACTATTTAGTATAGGTTGGGTAGAGACCTACCAGAGACCCCCACTTTGTCCCCAGTTGCCCCACTGGATTATCAGATAACTCGATCAACATGATCGACAGCCAGACCCCGACACTACACAACACCCCCCTTAGTTGTACGACACTGCAGCGTTACCATCGAGTGCCGAGGGTGATACCTCGTATAGCACTCCTGATGTTAACTCTGTAGAGTAGCTATTTGGTCGTGGTCATCGAGGGTGATTCCTCCTTCTCCACTTCCGATACGACCCTGTCATGCAGCACTTCAAGTGTGAACCTTGAGGGTGATTCCTCCTAAGTTCACCTTGACGGTTACATCGAGTGGGCATCCGTCGAGGGTGATACCTCGGATTCCCCTGATGTTATGGACACACGGTTAGTGTGACTTTACCCCTGAACCTTGTTAGAAACGGGTCGGCCCCGAGGGGGACCCGAGGGAGTTACTTTTACTGCAGGACTGGAAGGATAGGTGGTACCACCCAGTAGAGGTGGACCTGAGTTCCCGACAGTCTTTTGCGAGACGGGTTAACCTGGGCGGTGCCCGAGTGATGAATACGAGGCGTGGCCGGGCATTCTTGGCCCTTGCCGTAAGTCCTCGAGACGGGGCGACGGGGTCACATCAATCGTGAGTCTCTGCTCGTTACCGCACTACTAACACACTATGATTTGGATATTTGATCTGAGTGGGCCTTTGGCCCGATAGCACTAACCATCACGCGGGAATAAATATGGGTACTGTGCATCGTGGCATCAGCCGAAAGATCTCACAGACGTCCAGTTCAGCATTGTGGCACGGTCGGATCATGCCAACCAACCGAGGCGGTGCTGGTATCCACCCTGCACACAACGACCTGGAGTGCACAGGGCGATGGCCCAAGACCCCTGAGCACTAAGGATGTAGACTGGCGGGGACCTCTCTGCTGAGCTCTAGGTAGGGCTGCGGTGTGTCGTTGGGCCGAGGCTGGGCATGACCCAGAAAAGTGTGTTCGGCCGGAGTTTAGCAAGCGTGGTGGGTAAGTTGGTGCACCCCTGCAGGGAAGAACTAATCTATGCATAGCCGGATCCTCGGTAACGGACGCTCGGAGTTGTATCCCGATCGATACAACTAGAACTGGATACTTGTGATGAGAAATGGATACTAGGGCTCTAGGATTGCTTTCTCGCAGGGAGTCGAGGAAGGATCTCTGGGCGAGGTTGATACTGATTACTGCTACTACCTTATACTGTACTAATCTGCACCCTTCTAATGCTGCAAGACCTCTGAAGATGCTAGTCTTCGATAGGACTAGGCCTTCCCTCTATTCTGGCATTTCTACAGCCCAGTCCACATTTACAGCCTTCCTTTGATAATGTTGCATATGTAGTGTAGATCTTTGCTTGCTGAGTACTTCGGATGAGTACTCACGGTTGCTTTGCTTCCTCTTTTTCCCCATACCCGTTTGATGCAACTAGATGACGGAGCCCCGGAGCCAGCTGCCCCTGTCGACGATCACTACTACTACCCCGAGGGTGGTTACTACTACGAGTTGGCTGACGACCAGGAGTAGGTTCGGAGGGTCCCAGGCAGGAGGCCTGCGCCTTTTCGATCATAGTGTTTCTTTTGTCCCGCCTTCTTAAGGCTTATCTGTGTTTTCTTTTATATCTATACTTAGATAACTGATGCTTCCGCTGACGCTTGTATGCGAGCTTATGTATTTGAGCCATCGAGGCCCCTGGCTTGTAATATAAAGCTTGTATGACTTTATTTATGTTTTAGAGTTGTATTGTGATATCTTCCCGTGAGTCGTTAGGCTGGATCGTGTGCATTTGCGTGTATGATTAGTGCATGATTGAGCCGGGGGCGTCACAAGTTGGTATCAGAGCCGACTGCCTGGAGGAATCCCCCTTTCCAACTCCTTGGCCGAAGTTGAGTCTAGTGGTCCAAAACTATTTTACTAACATGGTTGTGTGCCTTACGGGCCCACGTCGCCAATTGGGTGGTATTAGGATCTTTTATTCCTCATCTATACTTTGCGACTCTGATCTCTCTTCTATTTGGGTTAAATGATTTTACTAACTCTAACTCTAGGTTCTTGTAACCACTTCCTACCTGAGAGCACCTTCATTTCAGATGATCGCCTGCTTCACCAGAAGATTCCGAAGATACTCTTCGATGTTTTCTCGAGACCTTTGTGCTCGTCGTCTTTGCAATTCCCTTCCATCGATAAACCCCTATGGATAACTACATACACTTGCCGTTCATACAATCATTCCCGGTTGCTCTTGTTATTACAAGATACATCGAATTATTCCCCAACTTTTAAGAATCCCTTCTGTCGCTGCCTTGCAGTCCTTATCGCAGGAATACCCCTATGAATAACTCCTCACACTTATCGGATTTGTTCATTCCTGGTTGATTATGTGATTTACATGATACTTTGAAATACTATTCGATCTTCTGATATCCTCTGACAACTATTGCTCTGCAAATACGTGTCTATTTGCATTATGGTTACTTTTCATATGTCTAGCAATATTCATTAGTATCCTTTTTCATCGTCATTTTGAGCCTTTGATTCGATATGTTCGTGAGTGCTCGCAATCATTAGTCGAAAACTAGAATTGGTCCCTTCGGCTCAGACGTCATTCTGGACATGAGCTAGTCCTCGGCAAATCAAACCTTGATTGATTATCGATCTATGTCGATTCTACTTATCTTTTGATTAGAGCCTCTGCTTCTGATCCCCCAATTTGGAAATCATAATTCCTTTGTGTTTAAGCGTCGAATTATTCAGACGTTTCTATAATCTAATGCCTTCGCATTCTTTCTTCCTCTGATTGAGTACCGATACTCACATCAGCTCCGTTGTGGACCATCAAATCTTTTGTTGGATTATTATCCGACGGTGTCATTCATATTCTATTACCCTGTGAGCTCTTCCCCTGATACATAAATGCCTTTGGTATTTTGTATTCTCTGATTTAGCCAACCATGCTCTGCTATCGAGCTTGTGTTATTTACTCCTGAAGTTTGTGGTATATGTTCCTAAGATGCCCCGATGGGTTGAACCTATGCCTTCCCTAATCCGTGTGAACCCGAGAGTTTTCACGAGTCATACTCTTCTGGTGTTTTGCCAGATAAATTTTCAACACTAGAACTTCTTTGAAGATGAGAAGTAAATTAAAGGGTAGGCATTGAAGAAGTGGGAGTCGACCTTGAACCTTGTGTTCATGCCCATGGACACGATGTAGATCTTATCATGGAAGCTTCTCTTAAAATTAATTATCCTCCTTGATATAAGTTCATCTTATATCTGAGATTTGGTCTTTTGCAATCTGGTTCCGACCATGTTGATCTACTTTTATTCCATTTCTCAGACAAGTTAAAGCACTTGTATTCTGCGGATCAATACACCGCTCCAACCTCGATTCTGCTCTACCTTCGAGTATTACCCTCTGGTATCTCGAGAATATCACGGAACTACATAACTTCTTATGAGTTTTTCATCAACTATTATTTCTCGCCGATTCCAATTTTCTACGGGTTCGGAGTTGTTAGACACTCAAGAACACTGATAGCTGAATCGAGTCCGCCCTGCGATTCAACTACTCTTAGTAATCTTCATAGCTTACGAGTTTGTACTCGATCATGTCATTCCCAGCCGATTGGCTACATTACCATCGTCATGCTAAAGCTTGACCATGCTATCTATGTCCTTCATCCCCGGAACACAACTTCAACAGTACACTAAACTTGCATCAAGCTTTCAACATCATGTTGGTTGTCTTGAAAGACAACTTCGATTATGAGCTTGCAATCTTGTCTGTGGTTCTAATAACCTTTAGCTTCATCATTCCATCTGCTTTGATCATCTTACTGACTGATTACATCTTGATGAAACCTCTCGACAAAATTGTGTCTTGATCATCGTCAAACATTTTAACTTCTTCCGAGAAATCAAATGAGTTCATGATGAGGAATTCCATGCTTGCCCCTCGATGATCTGTGTTATCATTGACCACATCCATGCCTTCCTTCAGAACACAGACTTGGTCTTGTTTTGATTGAACCTTCAGTTCCTTGCTATCCAGCTTATGTAAGGTTCTACTTGGGAGTATTACCATCTTTTATGCCAAGAATATTGAGGGAATTTCACCACCTCTTAATAATTCTTATTACAAGTGATATTTCTCGCCATCTCCATTCATATCTTGGGTCCTTGTGTTGTTTCTGACAGGAATACCGAGAAATGAACTATGATGTGTGAATTCAAAACTTCTAGCAACCCTATTGCTCGAAGGTTAATGATCGATAATTTCATGCTTTGTATGTAGGATATTGAATCAACATTATAACATTGATCATGCTACCTAGTCCAGATTTCCAGGTGCACTTTCGATCAATGTTTAATTATGGATGTTCTCCTCGAACATACTTCATTATATACTTTGGTATGTCCAATGCTATCACCTTGTTCACTTAATTATGGACATCCATCTTTATGGAAATCTCAAGGAATTTTTGCTGAGCCCGTCGGCCACATTCCCATCTTTTCCATGCCGGAATTGTATGACTTATTTTATAAGTTGTTCCTGATGGATCCTTTGTGAATCCAAAGTCTGACCTTTACCTGATGACCATGTCAATGCTATCCCGAAGCATGTCTGTGGTACTCCGATCATCAACAAAGAACATTGGAAGCGCAATGCTAAATGTTTCTTGATCAACTATCCAAACACCATTGTGTGGATAACATCATGAATTTCCTTGCCCCTTTGTCTAAATGGTTACATACTTGGAGTACTATCATGAATATCATGCTCTACCTTTCCTTGGAAAAATATATTCTAATACTTGAGTATAAACACATTTCCTTTCCATTGGTCTGATTATCATAGTAATCACATTTTCCTTTCCATTGTTTTGTTTAACCTTACCTGTAATCTAACTTATCTGAGCAGAGATAATCCCCTGCTTTGGTAAACACCTCGGTGTACAACTTGGTCAGTATAACCCTGTTACTATTGTTGGTAACATTCCGGTAACCGCCGGTGGATGAGAACTTTGCCTATTGGTCCACCTTGTTTCAACGAGCAGGAAAATGGTTCTCTTTGTCCCTCGCCCTTGGTACCAACATTGTTGCCAACATAACTGATAGGCTATCCTCTGACATGCCTTGCTATCTTGACCGTGCAAGATTTCAGCACCCTTCCTACTTTTAACCCACATGGTGGGCCCATAACCCACAATTCCACAGGATCGAAACCTGACTCTCCTACGCATACCTGCTTCTAAAGTTAATCCTCACGCTTGACTTCATATGTAGATCACGAGCCACCTTCCTAGAGATGATCTATTCTGGGTTCAGCCACAATACTTATTCCATTGCTCTGAACCCCCTTCACACTCTACTTCAGGCATCGAACGATTTCTTACCTGTTTCAAACTTTTGTACCTTCTTATAATGCTCTCGATGTGTTTCATGTAACCAACTCGAGAGATGCTTTATGCTTCTTCCCCTGAGTTAACCATCCGATGCTCAATCTTGTTAAAACTTTTGTCCTTATAGAGTTTCCCTCTTATCCTTTCGTAAGTACGGTGAAGATACTGATGGAAGGACAACAACTTCATCATGATGCATTGATGCAGGGAAATAAAGACATCAACGGTATCAATCAACCTCTTCGAGAAGAGCAACCAAGAACGAGAGAATCCGTTAGAATTAAGTAACCAGAACTTTCCCCTTACTCCACCTCTTAAATCTCGGGAAGAGATTTCTTGTAGTGGAGGAGATTTGTAACACCCCGATAATCATGCTAAAGTAAACTCCTGCTAATGACTGCCAAGTCATCATGATTATTTTGCTAATCATCACTTTGTTCCAAATCAAACTCAAACTCAATTCAAATTGCATGTCAAATTATTTTCTTTAAAAATTAAAAGACAAAAATGTTCATTGGGTTGCAAATATTCACTAACTAATTATCATGTAGAACCCAACATCATTTGACTCGCCATTTAATTCCTAGGAAAATATAAAGTGGCCCAACTGCATCTGAAATATCCTTTTCAAAATAAACAAATGGTTATATATTTCCAAACGACCCGAAACGTTGGGTGCTATTTCAAAATATGGCATTTGATTTATGTACCAAGTTTCAATGTGAACAAAATTCAATTACTATAAAGAGAAAATGCAAAACAGGAAAGAAAATGCAAAGCAGACAATAAAAAGAAAAGAAGAAAAACTGCTACTGCTGCACTGGGCCCTAGTGGCCACAGTACAACCCAACCCACTAGGCCACGGCCTTTCTTCCATCTCTGGCTAGGGAGAGGCAGAGGAGAGCCGTGGCGTGCATCCAGCCGCCATGGCTATGGATGGCCACCACGTGCCCTCCCCAGCCCCACAAATACATCCACGCGAAACCCTAACTCGCCCTCTTGCATTCCCCACTCTTTCCCCCATTGCCCCCCTTCTCATCCGCTCTAAATCGAGCTCGAAACCTCATTGGTGACCACTGCCTTGTCATCGTTGCCATGGTCACCGTCGTCGCCGTCGCTCGGGAGTACGTCCATGGGGTCTGGCACGGTCGCCTTCGTCCGTCCCGGGCGCCGATTCAAGCAGGGACGCCGCGACGCCGTCGCCATCGCCATCATCTCCGTTCGGCCGCCGCCATCTCGCCGTCGACCTGCACTGTTTCGACCATCCCCGGCCTCGCCGAGCTCATCTACGGCCTCTCTGTGAGCCACTTTTCTGAAACCCCCTCTCCCCGTTGTCGATTCGTCGATGTAGCCGTCATCTGCGAACTCCCATGCTTGCACCTATATCTCTCCTTCCACACATGCTCGCTCGCGTATGGCCGCACCCTGCCACGGTGCCCACTCGCCCGCTCCCGTGCTTGCTGCCGCTGCCACACTGACCCGCTGCCGCACGCCCCATGCCCGCTCCCCGCTGCCGCCTACGCCCGTGCGCGCTCGTCCGCCCTGACCGCGCCATCGCCCGAGCTCCCGTGCTGCTCCTTGCGTTGTTGCTACTCACTACTTGGCCACCGCTTGCTGCTTAGCTTGCTGTCGCCGCTAGTTGCTGCTCTGTGTGCCTACAACTGCCCTGCTCTACTGCGTCGCTGCTGTTGCTTGCTACTGCTGCCCGCTGCGCTGCCTTGCAAGCTGCCGCCGTTGCTGCTCTATGGCCGTGGCCGTGTGCTTGCATAGGTGTTGTGTGTGGCCGGCCTATTTAGGTTAATGCTTGATTAGTTGTAGGGATTAATTAGTGGCTAGTTTAGCCTATATGCAGATGACATGTAGCCCCCTCCCCCCCCCCCCCCCATTTAATAAGTTAGATTTATTTATTTGTTTAGGTATAGCTTATGACATGTGGGCCACCCATTCTCTGTTTGACCGGTCAAATTGACTTGGTCAAACTCGTATTAAACAATTTCAGCAATTTCAGAAAATTGATTAAACTTTGGAAAATCATAACTAATTCATACTAACTCGGATGAAAATATTTTATATATCAAAGTTGTTCAGAAAAATATGATGAATCCGCATATGCCATCCGTTTGTCTATCACGTGCCTCTAGCGTAGCGAACATGGATCCGTCCCCTCCGATTCATCTGTCCGAAAAATGCCAAACGCTGGGAAAACATTCCCGGATGTTTTCCCTCTTTGTCTGTATCACCTAGCACTGCGTTAGATCACCCCTAGCACTGTGTTTTGCTATGTTATGCTTTGTGATGCTTTGTTTGCTTTATATTTATTGTTTCTTCCCCCTCTTCTCTCCGGTAGACCCCGAGACCAATGCTGCCCCTGTGATCGACTACGTCACCGACGACCGTTCCTTTGCAGCAGAGCTTCCAGGCAAGCACCCCCCCTTTGAGCATGCCTATATCGTCGATTCTCTTCTCTCTTATGCTTGCATTAGAATTGCTGCTGCTACTACTCTACCTATTCTGATGCATAGCCTGTTTATTGTAACCTGCTATTGAAACCTTACCTGCTTATCCTAAACTGTTTAGTATAGGTTGGGTAGAGACCTACCAGAGACCCCACTTTGTCCCCAGTTGCCCCGCTGGATTATCAGATGACTCGATCAACGTGATCGACAGCTAGACCCCGACACTGCACAACACCCCCCTTAGTTGTATGACACTGCAGCGTTACCATCAAGTGCCGAGGGTGATACCTCGTATAGCACTCCTGATGTTAACTCTGTAGAGTAGCTATTTGGTCGTGGTCATCGAGTGTGATTCCTCCTTCTCCACTTCCGATACGACCCTGTCGCGTAGCACTTCAAGTGTGAACCTCGAGGGTGATTCCTCCTAAGTTCACCTTGATGGTTACATCGAGTGGGCATCCGTCGAGGGTGATACCTTGGATTCCCCTGATGTTATGGACACACGGTTACTGTGACTTTACCCCTGAACCTTATTAGAAATGGGTCGGCCCCGAGGGGGACCCGAGGGAGTCACTTTTACTGCAGGACTGGAGGGACAGGCGGTACCACCCAGTAGAGGTGGACCTGAGTTCCCGACAGTCTTTTGCGAGACGGGTTGACCTAGACGGTGCCCGAGTGATGAATACAAGGCGTGGCCGGGCATTCTTGGCCCTTGCCACAAGTCCTCGAGACGGGGCGACGGAGTCACATCGATCGTGAGTCTCTGCTCATTACCGCACTACCAACACACTACGATTTGGATAATTGATCTGAGTGGGCCATTGGCCCGATAGCACTAACCATCACGCGGGAATAAATATTGGTACTCTACATCATGGCATTAGCCGAAAGCTCTGACAGACGTCTAGTTCAGCATTGTGGCATGGTCGGATCGTGCCGACCATCCGAGGCGGTGCTGGTATCCACCCTGCACACAACGACCCGGAGTGCACAGGGCGATGGCCCAAGACCCCTAAGCACTTAGGATGTAGACCGGCGGGGACCTCTCTGCTGAGCTCTAGGTAGGGCTGCGGTGTGTCTTCGGGCCGAGGCCGGGCATGACCCAGAAAAGTGTGTCCGGCCGGAGTTTAGCGAGCGTGGTGGGTAAGTTGGTGCACCCCTACAGGGAAGAACTAATCTATGCATAGCCGGATCCTCGGTAACGGATGCTCGGAGTTGTATCCCGATCGATACAACTAGAACTGGATACTTGTGATGAGAAATGGATACTAGGGCTCTGGGATTGCTTTCTCGCAGGGAGTCGAGGAAGGATCTCTGGGCGAGGTTGATACTGATTACTGCTACTTCCTTATACTGTACTACTCTACACCCTTCTAATGCTGCAAGACCTCTGAAGATGCTAGTCTTCGATAGGACTAGGCCTTCCCTCTATTCTGGCATTTCTACAGCCCAGTCCACATTTACAGCCTTCCTTTGATAATGTTGCATATGTAGTGTAGATCCTTGCTTGCTGAGTACTTCGGATGAGTACTCACGGTTGCTTTGCTTCCTCTTTTTCCCCATACCCGTTTGATGCAACTAGATGACGGAGCCCCGGAGCCAGCTGCCCCTGTCGATGATTACTACTACTACCCCGAGGGTGGTTACTACTACGAGTTGGCTGACGACCAGGAGTAGGTTCGGAGGGTCCCAGGCAGGAGGCCTGCGCCTTTTCGATCGTAGTGTTTCTTTTGTCCCGCCTTCTAAAGGCTTATCTGTGTTTTCTTTTATATCTATACTTAGATATCTGATGCTTCCGCTGACACTTGTATGCGAGCTTATGTATTCAAGCCCTCGAGGCCCCTGGCTTGTAATATAAAGCTTGTATGACTTTATTTATGTTTTAGAGTTGTATTGTGATATCTTCCCATGAGTCATTAGGCTTGATCGTGTGCATTTGCGTGTATGATTAGTGCACGATTGAGCCGGGGGCGTCACAGGTTATGCCCACCTTGGGTACCTTCCGGACTCCATTTTTCTTCCGTTTCCTTGTTTCCCAAGATAAAAAAAATCTTTATATACCCCCCAAACCTATTGACCACCGTATCACGGAGAAATCATTTGTTTTCTTTTCTCGTTGTTTTCCTGACAGATCTGAAAATATGTCATCCCAAGACTCGGAGGGTGAGAGCTATGATGCTGATTATATCGCAAACCCCAAGGTTTATGGGGATGTGGAACACTATAGCTGGACTTCGGAGGAAGAAGAAGACTATGACCCTTAAAGGGAGGAGGAGACAAGCTCAGACGAAGCTAAAGTTCCATTGCCTCAACCTGGGGGCATGCACGTGGAATTCAAGAAATCAAGTCTCCCAGCAAAGCAAAGAAACCTAAGGTCCAGTTTATCCCTTTTCGTCTCTTGCAGGAAAACAAGCAAGAATTATGCAAAAGGATAGTAGAGCTCGAGCAGGAGATCGGTGATTTAAAGGAGGAAAATTCCGTCCTCAAGCGTAAGCTAAGGAAGAAAGAAAAATCCTCTGCTTCATCACCACCACCTCCTTCTTCATCAACAAAAGAAAATTGAGTAATCGGGTATGGGCACTCCCCTTGGCTTGTGCCAAGCTTGGGGGAGGTGCCCCAGTATCGTATCACCTCCACTATCTTTTGCCTTTACTTATCTTAGTTCGATCCATAGTTATCTTTTGCTTTAGATGAATAAAAGTTTAGTTTGATCCTTTCTTTTCGAGTGTTTGCTTAGTGATCTATCTTTGTAATCGTGTGCAAGATATATATAATAAAGTTTAGTTTGAGTTTTGTTTTCTTTACTTTCATGTTCAATAAAAAGAAAGGAAATAAATAAAAAAGATCATATGCTAATTTTATGGTAAGTAATGACATCACATAAGGAAGAGTATAAGTAGAAATTTTATTGGAGATTGACAAACATAGCATTGGTCAATAATGCAATTCATGAAAGAATTAATAAGGGAACAGAAGATTCACATGCAAATACACTATCCTGGCCATCTTTTGTGATTGTGAGCCCCCATCAAAATATTATATGACAAAATTGTTGACGTTGGACAAGGAAGACAACGTAATGATTAATCTTTGTTCATATTCACATAGAAGTTATATTGTCATAGATCCTTTAACATGTGGTGCTTGCCCCCCATCTTTGCTAGCCAAAAATTCCGCACTAAGTAGAGATACTGCTTGTGCATCCAAAAACCCTTAAACCCACATCTTATTTTGAGAGTCCACCATACCTACCTATGGATTGAGTAAGATCCTTCAAGTAAGTTGTCATCGGTGCAAAAAGGCAATAAAAATTGCTTCTAAAAGTGTTGGATCATTTAGTGTAAGAGAAAATTGAGCGTTGTACGAACTTGTGATGGCAAAGAATAAAAGCGGCAGACTGCATAATAAAGGTTGCTATCATAAGGGGCAATATAACGTGACGTTCTTTTGCACTAAGAGATTGAGCATACAAACAAATAAGCGCATGGCAACTTCTGCTTCCCTCTGCGAAGGGCCTCTCTTTTACTTTTATGTATTTACTTTTATGCAAGAGTCAAAGTTCTTCTCTCTATTCCTTTTTATTTTCTCTTTTTGCAAGCATCATGTGGTGAGGAAAGATCTAGGCACATATATCCAGTTGGATATGAGTAGCATGAGTTATTATTGTTGACATCACCCTCGAGGTGAGTATGTTGGGAGGCGAATCTATAAGCCCCTATCTTTCTATGTGTCCGGTTGAAATGTTTTGCTCATGTGTATGTGATGTCTACTACGCAACCTTCTTCTTGTAGACGTTGTTGGGCCTCCAAGTGCAGGGGTTTGTAGGACAGTAGCAAATTTCCCTCAAGTGGATGACCTAAGGTTTATCAATCCGTGGGAGGTGTAGGATGAAGATGGTCTCTCTCAAACAACCCTGCAACCAAATAACAAAGAGTCTCTTGTGTCCCCAACACACCCAATACAATGGTAAATTGTATAGGTGCACTAGTTCGGCGAAGAGATAGTGATACAAGTGCAATATGGATAGTAGATATAGGTTTTTGTAATCTGAAAATATAAAAACAGCAAGGTAGCAAGCGATAAAAGTGAACGAAAACGGTATTGCAATGCTTCGAAACAAGGCCTAGGGTTCATACTTTCACTAGTGCAAGTTCTCTCAACAATGATAACATAATTAGATCATATAAAAATCCCTCAACATGCAACAAAGAGTCACTCCAAAGTCACTAATAGCGGAGAACAAACGAAGAGATTATTGTAGGGTACGAAACCACCTCAAAGTTATTCTTTCTGATCGATTTATTGGGCTATTCCTATAAGTGCCACAAACAGCCCTAGAGTTCGTACTAAAATAACACCTTAAGATACACATCAACCAAAACCATAATGTCAACTAGATACTCCAATGTCACCACAAGTATCCGCGGGTTTGATTATACGATATGCATCACACAATCTCAGATTCATCTATTCAAACCAACACAAAGAACTTCAAAGAGTGCCCCAAAGTTTCTACCGAAGAGTCAAGACGAAAACGTGTGCCAACCCCTATGCATAAGTTCACAAGGTCACAGAACCCGCAAGTTGATCACCAAAACATACATCAAGTAGATCACGTGAATATCCCATTGTCATCACAGATAAGCACATGCAAGACATACATCAAGTGTTCTCAAATCCTTAAAGACTCAATCCGATAAGATAACTTCAAAGGGAAAACTCAATCCATTACAAGAGAGTAGAGGGGGAGAAACATCATAAGATCTAACTATAATAGCAAAGCTCGCGGTACATCAAGATCGTGCCAAATCAAGAACACGAGAGAGAGAGATCAAACACATAGCTACTGGTACATACCCTCAGCCCCGAGGGTGAACTACTCCCTCCTCGTCATGGAGAGCGCCGGGATGATGAAGATGGCCACCGGTGATGGATCCCCCCTCCGGCAGGGTGCCGGAACAGGGTCCCGATTGGTTTTTGGTGGCTACAGAGGCTTGCGGTGGCGGAACTCCCGATCTAGGTTCTGTTCTGGAAGTTTGGGGATATATAAGAGGTGTTGGCGTCAGGAACAAGTCAGGGGGGGTCCCCGAGGCAGCCACGAGGTAGGGGGCGCGCCCTCCACCCTCGTGGTGGCCTCGGGACTCTTCTGGTCCATCTCGATGCTCCGTGGGCTTCTTCTGGTCCAAAAATAATCTCCGTAAATTTTCAGGTCAATTGGACTCCGTTTGATATTCCTTTTCTGCGATACTCAAAAACAAGGAAAAAAACAGAAACTGGCACTAGGCTCTTGGTTAATAGGTTAGTCCCAAAAATCATATAAAATAGTATATAAATGCATATAAAACATCCAAGATGGATAACATATTAGCATGGAACAATCGAAAATTATAGATACGTTGGAGACGTATCAAGCATCCCCAAGCTTAATTCCTGCTCGTCCTCGAGTAGGTAAATGATAAAAACAGAATTTTTGATGTGGGATGCTACCTAACATATTTTTCAATGTAATCTTCACTATTGTGGCAAGAATATTCAGATCCATAAGATTCAAAACAAAAGTTTAATATTGACATAAAAACAATAATAGTTCAAGCATACTAATAAAGCAATCATGTCTTCTCAAAATAACATGGCCAAAGCAAGCTATCCCTACAAAATCATATAGTCTGGCTATGCTCCATCTTCATCACACAAAATATTCAAATCATGCACAACCCCGATGACAAGCCAAGCAATTGTTTCATACTTTTGATGTTCTCAAACCTTTTCAATCTTCACGCAGTACATGAGCTTGAGCCATGGACATAGCACTATAGGTGGAATAGAATGGTGGTTGTGGAGAAGACAAAATGGAGAAGATAGTCTCACATCAACTAGGCGTATCAACGGGCTATGGAGATGCCCATCAATAGATATCAATGTGAGTGAGTAGGGATTGCCATGCAACGGATGCACTAGAGCTATAAGTGTATGAAAGCTCCACAAAATAAACTAAGTGGGTGTGCATCCAACTTGCTTGCTCAAGAAGACCTAGGGCATTTTGAGCAAGCCCATCATTGGAATATACAAGCCAAGTTCTATAACGAAAATTCCCACTAGTATATGAAAGTGACAAAATAAGAGACTCTCTATCATGAAGATCATGGTGCTACTTTGAAGCACAAGTGTGGAAAAAGGATAGTAGCATTGTCCCTTCTCTCTTTTTCTCTCATTTTTTTATTTGGGCCTTTCTCTTTTTTTTCTTGGCTTCTTTGTCCTCTTTTTTTTTCATCCGGAGCCTCATCCCGACTTGTGGGGGAATCATAGCCTCCATCATCCTTTCCTCACATGGGACAATGCTCTAATAATGAAGATCATCACACTTTTATTTACTTACAACTCAAAAAATTACAACTCAATGCTTAGAACAAAATATGACTCTATGTGAATGCCTCCGGTGGTGTAGCGGGATGTGCAATGAATCAAGAGTGACATGTATGAAAGAATTATGAAAGGTGGCTTTGCCACAAATACTATGTCAACTACAAGATCATGCAAAGCAATATGACAATGATGAAGCGTGTCATAACAAACGAAACGGTGGAAAGTTGCATGGCAATATATCTCGGAATGGCTATAGAAATGCCATAATAGGTAGGTATGGTGGATGTTTTTAGGAAGGTATATGGTGGGTGCATGGTACCGGCGAGAGTTGCGCGGCACAAGAGAGGCTAGCAATGGTGGAGGGGTGAGAGTGCGTATAATCCATGGACTCAACATTAGTCATAAAGAACTCACATACTTATTGCAAAAATCTATTAGTTATCCAAACGAAGTACTACGCGCATGCTCCTAGGGGATAGATTGGTAGGAAAAGACCATCGCTCGTCCCCGACCGCCACTCATAAGGAAGACAATCAAAAAATAAATCATGCTCCGACTTCATCACATAACGGTTCACCATAAGTGCATGCTACGGGAATCACAAACTTTAACACAAGTATCTCTCAAATTCACAACTACTCACTAGCATGACTCTAATATCACCATCTTCATATCTCAAAACAATTATAAAGAATCAAACTTCTCATAGTATTCAATGCACTTTATATGAAAGTTTTTATTATATCCCTCTTGGAGGCCTATCATATTAGGACTAAATTTATAACCAAAGTAAATTACCATGCTGTTCTAAAAGACTCTCAAAATAATATAAGTGAAGCATGAGAGTTCATCTATTTCTTCAAAATAAAACCACCGCCGTGCTCTAAAAAGATATAAGTGAAGCACTAGAGCAAATGACAAACTACTCCGAAAGATATAAGTGAAGATCAATGAGAAGTCGAATAATTATGCAACTATGTGAAGACTCTCTAACATTTAAGAATTTTAGATCTTGGGATATTATTCAAACATCAAGCAAAACAAAATAAAATGACATTCTAAAAATAGCACACATCGTGTGAAGGAGCAAAAACTTAGGCTCAACCGATACTAACCGATAATTCTTGACGAAGAAAGGTGGGATGCCTACCGGGGCATCCCCAAGCTTAGATGCTTGAGACTTCTTGATATATTATATTGGGATGCCTTGGGCATCCCCAAGCTTGAGCTTTTGTGTATCCTTAATTCCTTTTATATGATGGTTTCCCTAAATCTTAAAAACTTCATCCACACAAAATTCAACAAGAACTCGTGAGAAAAGTTAGTATAAATCAAATGCAAAACCTTATCATTCTCTACTGTAGCAAATCACTAAAATTATTATTTAACATTGCATAATAAATGCCTCTGCATATTTAATACTCCTATCCTCAAATAGAATCATTAAACAAGCAAACATATGCAAACAATGCAAATATAACAGCAATCTGTCTAAACAGGACAGTCTGTAAATAGTTTAATTGTACTGATACTTCCCTAACTCAAAATATTCTGAAAAATTACCACACTGTATAAAATCTGTTTTTACTGAACGTGAAAAATTTCAAGATTTTACCACGTTCTGACTTTCCATAATAATTCAGACAATGATAGAAAACTTTCTGTTTTCAAAACAGCAACATATAGACATGTAAAATAAGCATGGTAAAGGCTATACTTGACCTTTTATTGAACTAAAAGATACAAAAAATTACTCTAAATAACTGCAAGCAAATACTAATAAAATAAATGACGCTCCAAGCAAAACTCATATCATGTGACGAATAAAAATATAGCTCCAAGTAAGGTTATTGATAATGTTGGAGACGAATGAGGTGATGCCATCCAGGGCATCCCCAAGCTTAGGATCTTGGTTGTCCTTGAATATTACCTTGGGGTGCCTTGGGAATCCCCAAGCTTAGGGTTTTGTCACTCCTTATTCTCCTCATATCGATATCTCACCCAAAACTTGAAAACTTCAATCACACAAAACTTAACAAAACCTTCGTGAGATCCGTTAGTATAATAAAACAAATCATTCACTTTGGTACTGTCAAGACAAGATTCATAATTTTTCTCACATGATGCCTACTGTACCCTATCATTTCTACAATTTATATTAAGCAATATAAGCCATAGAAACTAGAAAACAAGCAAACTATGCTTCGAAAACAGAATCTGTCAAAAACAGAGCAGTCTGTGAAGATCTGAATTGAAATCATACTTCTGTAACTCTAAAAATTCTTAAAAATTAGGACAACGTAGAAAATTTGTATATCAATATTGTGTAAGACATTCAGAGTTTTTCCATGTTCCAGTGAATTTAAACAATTCTGGGACTGGGCCCAAAAGTTTCTGTTTTTGCACAGAATCAAGTCAACTATCAACCACACTATCCCAAAGGCTTTACTTGGCACTTTATTGAACGAAAGCTATAAAACATGATTAATACAGTAGCTTAATCATGTTAACACACAAAAATAGTAGGGGTAAATATTGGGTTGTCTCCCAACAAGTGCTTTTCTTTAGTGCCTTTTAAAGCTAGGCATGATGATTTCAATGATGCTCACATAAAAGATAAGATTGAAACATAAAGGGAGAATCATGAAGCATATGACTAGTACATTTAAGTCTAACCCACTTTCTATGCATAGGGATTTTGTGAGCAAATAACTTATGGAAGCAACAATCAACTAGCATAGGAAGGCAAAACAAGCATAACTTCAAGATTTTCAACACATAGAGAGGAAACTTGATATTATTGCAATTCCTACAAGCATATATTCCTCCCTCATAATAATTTTCAGTGGCATCATGAATGAATTCAACAATATATCCATCACATAAAGCATTCTTTTCATGATCCATAAGCATAGAAATTTTACTACTCTCCACATAAGCAAAACTCTTCTCATTCGGAATGGTGGGAGTATCATAAGAAACTCAAATACTATAAATTGTTTCCACATTAAAAGAGTAATATTCAGAAAAAGGGTAATCATAATCATGACAAGTTTTATAAATATAATCATCAATACTTTTTATAACATAAGTGTCATCACAATAATCATCATAGATAGCAACTTTGTTCTCATAATCAATTGGAACCTCTTCCGAAATAGTGGATTCATCACTAAATAAAGTCATGACCTCTCCAAATCCACTTTCATAATTATCACAATAAGATTCAACGCCCTCCAAAATAGTGGGATCATTACTTCCTAAAGTTGACACTCTTCCAAACCCACTTTCATAAATATTGCAATCATCATAAATAGGAGGCATGCTATCATCATAATAAATTTGCACATCAAAACTTGGAGGACTAAAAATATCATCTTCATTAAACATAGCATCCCCAAGCTTGGGACAAACATTAATTGCAGCAAATAAATTTTCAAACATGTCATTCTCATCATTCAAAGATTGTATGTCAAATATTTTATTGCATTCTTCCTCTAGTAATTGAGCACAATTATCGGAATCCTTATTCTCACGAAAGATATTAAAAAGATGAAGCATATGAGGCAACCTCAATTCCATTTTTTTTGTAGTTTTCTTTTATAGACTAAACTACTGATAAAACAAGAAACTAAAAGATTCGATTGCAAGATCTAAAGATATACCTTCAAGCACTCACCTCCCCGGCAACGGCGCCAGAAATTTGCTTGATGTCTACTACGCAACCTTCTTGTAGACGTTGTTGGGCCTCCAAGTGCAGAGGTTTGTAGGGCAGTAGCAAATTTCTCTCAAGTGGATGACCTAAGGTTTATCAATCCGTGGGAGGTGTAGGATGAAGATGGTCTCTCTCAAACAACCATGCAACCAAATAACAAAGAGTCTCTTGTGTCCCCAACACACCCAATACAATGGAAAATTGTATAGGTGCACTAGTTCGACGAAGAGATGGTGATACAAGTGCAATATGGATAGTAGATATAGGTTTTTGTAATCTGAAAATATAAAAACAGCAAGGTAGCAAGCGATAAAAGTGAGCGAAGACGGTATTGCAATGCTTCGAAACAAGGCCTAGGGTTCATACTTTCACTAGTGCAAGTTCTCTCAACAATGATAACATAATTAGATCATATAAAAATCCCTCAACATGCAACAAAGAGTCACTCCAAAGTCACTAATAGCGGAGAACAAACGAAGAGATTATTGTAGGGTACGAAACCACCTCAAAGTTATTCTTTCTGATCGATCTATTGGGCTATTCCTATAAGTGCCACAAACAACCCTAGAGTTCGTACTAAAATAACACCTTAAGATACACATCAACCAAAACCCTAATGTCACCTAGATACTCCAATGTCACCACAAGTATTCGCGGGTTTGATTATACGATATGCATCACACAATCTCAGATTCATCTATTCAAACCAACACAAAGAACTTCAAAGAGTGCCCCAAAGTTTCTACCGGAGAGTCAAGACGAAAATGTGTGCCAACCCCTATGCATAAGTTCACAAGGTCACAGAACCCGCAAGTTGATCACCAAAACATACATCAAGTAGATCACGTGAATATCCCATTGTCACCATAGATAAGCACATGCAAGACATACATCAAGTGTTCTCAAATCCTTAAAGACTCAATCCGATAAGATAACTTCAAAGGGAAAACTCAATCCATTACAAGAGAGTAGAGGGGGAGAAACATCATAAGATCCAACTATAATAGCAAAGCTCGCGGTACATCAAGATCGTGCCAAATCAAGAACACGAGAGAGAGAGATCAAACACATAGCTACTGGTACATACCCTCAGCCCCGAGGGTGAACTACTCCCTCCTTGTCATGGAGAGCGCCGGGATGATGAAGATGGCCACCGGTGATGGATCCCCCCTCCGGCAGGGTGCCGGAACAGGGTCCTGATTGGTTTTTGGTGGCTACAGAGGCTTGCGGCGGCGGAACTCCCGATCTAGGTTCTGTTCTGGAAGTTTGGGGATATATAAGAGGTGTTGGCGTCGGGAACAAGTCAGGGGGGTCCCCGAGGCAGCCACGAGGTAGGGGGCGCGCTCAGGGGGTAGGGCGCGCCCTCCACCCTCGTGGTGGCCTCGGGACTCTTCTGGTCCATCTCCGATGCTCTGTGGGCTTCTTCTGGTCCAAAAATAATCTCCGTAAATTTTCAGGTCAATTGGACTCCGTTTGATATTCCTTTTCTGCGATACTGAAAAACAAGGAAAAAATAGAAACTGGCACTGGGCTCTAGGTTAATAGGTTAGTCCCAAAAATCATATAAAATAGTATATAAATGCATATAAAACATCCAAGATGGATAACATAATAGCATGGAACAATCAAAAATTATAGATACGTTGGAGACGTATCACGGTGAGTTTTAGCAATCATAGAAGACTATATGATGGTTGAGTATGTGGACTTGCCAAAAAAAGCTCCGATACATGACCCTTCCTGAAAAGATGATGAATTGTAGTTGCAAAGTTGACTGAGAACATAGTTTGTTGGTTTCCAATAGAGTCTATGCTTTATACTTCGATGTTGTGATGAATTGTTACTTATTCATGAGAAGTTTATGATAAAAGTTATGTGATAAAGTTCTATGTTAAAGTTTGTTGCTGTTATAATAATATACATGATGCTTCTATGTCCGTATTTTGTTTTTATCGACACCTCTCTCTCTAAGCATGTGGACATTTTTTTCGATTTCGGTTTTCGCTTGAGGACAAGCGAGGTCTAAACTTGGGGGAGTTGATACGTCCATTTTGCATCATGTTTTCCTACTGTTATTTATGATGTTTTTATGCATAATAATGCTTTTTGGAGTAATTCTAATGCCTTTTCTCTCATAATATGCAAGGTTCACACCAAGAGGGAGAATTCCGGTGGCTGGAAATTTGGACCTGAAAAAACTACGTCAGGCTACCTATTCTGCACAACTCCAAATGAGCTGAAACTTCACGAGGAATTTTTATGAAATAAATAAGAATTATTGGAGCAAATAACTACCAGAGGGGGCCCACCTGGTGGGCACAACCCACCTGGGCGTGCCAGGGAGCCCAGGCGCGCCCTGGTGGGTTGTGCCCTCCTCGGCCCACCTCCGGTGCCCCTCTTCTGGTATATAAGTCATTTTGACCTAGAAAAAATAAGGAGAGGACTTTCGGGACGAAGCGCCGCCGTCTCGAGGTGGAAATTGGGCAGGAGCACTTTTGCCCTCCGGTGGAGTGATTCCGACGGGAGAACTTCCCTCCCGAAGGGGGAAATCATCGTCATCATCATCACCAACAACTCTCCCATCTTGGGGAGGGCAATCTCCATCAACATCTTCAACAGCACCATCTCCTCTCAAACCCTAGTTCATCTCTTGTGTTCAATCTTTGTACCGGAACTATAGATTGGTACTTGTGGGTGACTAGTATTGTTGATTACATCTTGTAGTTGATTACTATATGGTTTATTTGGTGGAAGATTATATGTTCAGATCCATTATGCTATTTAATACCCCTCTGATCTTGAGCATGATTATCATTAGTGAGTAGTTAATTTTGTTCTTGAGGTCACGGGAGAAATCTTGTTGCAAGTAATCATGTGAACTCGATATGTGTTCGATATTTTGATGATATGTATATTGTGATTCCCTTAGTGGTGTCATGTGAACATCGACTACATGACACTTCACCATATTTGGGCCTAAGGGAATGCATTGGGGAGTAGTTATTAGATGATGGGTTGCGAGAGTGACAGAAGCTTAAACTCTAGTTTATGCGCTATTACGTAAAGGACTGATTTGGATCCAAAAGTTTAATGCTATGGTTAGATTTATTCTTAATACTATTCTCGTAGTTGCGGATACTTGCGATGTGGTTAATCATATGTAGGAGGTTTGATCAAGTAAGAACAGCACCTAAGCACCGGTCCACCCACATATCAAATTATCAAAGTAGCGACCACAAATCACCAACATGATGAAAGTGACTAGATGAAATTCCCGTGTACCCTCAAGAACGCTTTGCTTATCATAAGAGACCGTTTTAGCCTGTCCTTTGCCTCAAAAGGATTGGGCTACCTTGCTGCACTTTTGTTACCATTGCCGTTACTTGCTTGTTACAAATTATCTTGCTACCAAACTACTCGTTACTTATAATTTCAGTACTTGCAGACATTACCTTGTTGAAAACCGCTTGTCATTTCCTTCTGCTCCTCGTTGGGTTCGACACTCTTACTTATCGAAAGGACTCCGATTGATCCCCTATACTTGTGGGTCATCACCGTCCAATCCGAAAAGGATCTGGGTTTTCACCCGGTATACGAGTAGGGTGAAGTGGAGGGGAAAGGAACAACCTTGACGACGCTGACAGGAAGGGAATGACGTACAAGGACGTCGCCACCGTCGTGGCCGGACCAGCCGGCCTCAGATTTCTCCGGTGTCCCTCCCCACCTCCAACCTCCAAGCATGAATGGCACCGGCAGCCGGAGACCACCATAGGCTAGATCTGGCAGGAGCGCGCCATGGATGTCGAGGAAGAGGCCATCAGATCGGAAACGGCCGCCACCGAAGGGCCCCACACAACCGCCACCACCTACCGCCCCCGCAGCCGAGGAGGATGGCCAGCACAATCGGACATCGCACGCTAAAGCAGGAGCCGGCCCACCAGCCATGGCTGCCGCCATGGATGCAGGAGACCTCGAGGGTGACCGAGGCTACCAGATCCTCGTCGCAACCATCCTTGGCAGTCGCACGGAGCACCGGAGGCCCCTCTGGTGGTGACGAGGAGGAGAGGCGGGGGAGGGGAAGCCGTCGGCGGTGGCTAGGGTTGGCCGCCTGTGTCGCCCCTCTTGGAGCGACGCGGGGGCGAGGGCACAGGAGATCAATTCATCCCGATCCTTCGCCAAAACAACATTTAACCACCATCCACACATAATGATCTAGAGAGGAAGTAAAGAACAAGTGACCCATAGTCTCCTTCGGGGAACAAAAAAGATACATTTCTCGTTGCCCTCCCAGCCATACTAGAAAGTTGTTTAACAACCACAAGTCATCTAAGTGTGGTGAACTTAACATCAAGTTGCTCAGCAGTTAGTTCTCTCATGGCAGGGTATTAGAGAGTTAAACCATCCTACATACATAAAGAAACCACTACATGTGAATAATTGAGCTACAACTCTATTTTCGACTTGTGAATCAGATAGACCATCATCGTACAAATACTCATCCATTTTTTAACAGGAAGAGGTAGTCATCTCCTACCTCCAAGCGATTGTCACTTCCCAATCCTCCCACGTACTCGGTAAATCGAACTGACTATGCCACGAGGCCAATCATTTCACATGCACGATACGCCATGGCTTCGTTTTGCCGTCTACCTAAGGTTATATTTCAAATTTCGAGAAGGGGAGGTTTGTTGAAGCATAGTTTTGGCAAAATTTCTGCTCATAAATACAGAAGTTCACATATTCATAGTTAATTGTTACAAACAATTCACATACTTCTAACCACACATAGTGCATCTTGCAAGTTTTAGAAAGCAATGTGCTATTTCCAAAATTTAATTTAAAGTCGGTCTCAGAATTTCTTTACAAAATCAACAACAAAGTACAGATAATAGGCCAAGAATGTAGTCGTGGGTAAAGAGTTACATAAGCTCGCAAGAGGACACAAACAAATTTGGACCCGAGGAAAAATAAAATAAATAATTTTATACCAAACATTTATACTTATTTATACTTATTTTTTCACACTACAATATAAAGGACTATAATTTTTATTATTCAGTTGAAGTTACCACATAGTTTAGTTGGTATTTTTAACTAGTGTTTTTTTATTAGTTGTAACGTATATCACTAATCAGTATGTTTATTTTACTTTAAATTAAGTGTTGTAACAAAATTTATCTTTGAATTATTTTTGTCACAATTTCATATATTATATAGTGCATACGTACATATTCGTACGTATGTGCATATGTTCATGTATATTTTAGTTTTTATTAAATATCATGTTAGATGTTTCGAAAAAGTAATGTCTAACTAATATCTTAATAGTGATTTCTAGTGTATTATTAGGTGAGCATATTTACATAATCTTGTATAGTATAAATTGTACCATTTGCAAATGTGTTGTAAGTTACATTCTATAATAAGTTCAAAATATGCATGGTATTGAAATAGCACCGATCACCGACGAACGTAAACTTATTGCCGATTCAGTTATGCATGACATAATTTATTTATTTCTTACGCTCATCTAGACGTTTGGTTTCATATGGCGTATACAACAGCTCATGCCGGTTTCTAAAATAAAATGTTTTTTAATGGATTAAACAGGGAAATATAGTTAACACAAATTCCAGTACAACATGCATAATTTTTATCGGAGAGGGACTGGAAGGCTAACTAAGCTCATTGTCGCCTATCTAATTCATCATCGCCTATCAAATTAACCGCCGCCTATCAAATTAGTTGTCACTATGATGTGGTGTATATTTACTTCTACAAAATTATGATTTTACTTTACACATAAACAATGATCTCTTGGACTTAATAGATAATAGTATATCGATAATTCGTCTCTGAGTTCGGGCTCATCTACTCCTGGTGAACAGTAGAATCATTAGAAATAGATAAATAGAAAAATCATGAATTTTTTGTGGTGCAATATGCTTGAGTGCATGATTCCCGTGCCAATTTTCGTGAAGTTTGGACAGTCGAGGAGCCGGTGGCAAAAAACACAAATGACCTCCGAACAGTGCTGAATTTCAAACTTCCACACATGCCCGAATTTTTTTCTGGGAGCTCCTCAAGTGTCCAACTCCACCAAATTTGGCACATACATCTCACACTCACGAATATTTCACCACAATTTTTTTTTAATTTTTTAACGAATTTATTGTTCACTCATGGGCTCATTTGATCGCGGGAGCCAAAACGCCGCTCTCATAGTATAGAGGTTACTACTACATTTAATATTTGTGCCCCTCCTCCTCTTGGGGCCCATAGCGGTCGCCTTGTTTGCCCAGGCTATGGCTGGCCCTCCCAATAGGAGATCTTGTGGTCATATGTTTCACATATAAATAGGTATCAGATAAATTCTCTTAGAGTTTCTCCTCAACTTTCTTCTCCATTTGCCTAGGTAGAGTTGCCCCCTTGGCTAAAATATAGGGATGTTGTGAAGGTCCCCCGACATGGTTGACAGATGTTCCGAACCATCTTTATGATTCATAGATGGCCGATCATTCAGCTTGTGAGCTTCACGTCCTGAAAACATACCATATTCTCTTATGTTGAGCACATAATGACCATAATTGATTTGAAACATGGTAAAATGTAAATTGCAAATGAAAAATAGGCACCACTTGTTCTGACATCAAGTACATTGTTACAATGATTAGAAAATCATAGCAAAAGTATTCGACTATAAGATTTTAATTCACTTTACCATTCAACACACAATCACAAGGAGTGATGGGAGGAACCACTCCAAATATCACAGAAGGTGGTTTAGAATTCAACGAAGAATTTTTGTGATTGTTGAACAAAGAGGTTCTGAGCCGACTTCAATACCACATTGTTAAACTCACATTTAATGTATTGGTAAAATGTGAAGGCATTGTTGAGCAGGAGTCATCAAGACAAAATATTTCTTCCTTTTAGGATTCTCGGAAGAGAGGTAGCTCCATAGGCACAAATCCTTCCTTGCCACTATGCAGTCCTCGTCAAAGTTCAATCACGACCACAACCTTTGACCTACCCCTCTTATTAATATTATCGACACCGACAGCTTCACTGATATCAGTCATAACATCAGACATTGTTGTAGAGTTCAAAAGAAATACATGTAATGCAAAATTAGAAACTGCAGTAGTTACCCTAGTATCCTCAAACACTGCTTATCATATACTGGGAAAGCCAACATACCTTCAGAGTAGCTAATTCTGACACATCAACATCAACAAACAGAAGTATCAGACATCGCACTATCAGTTACAAGATTTTCCATAACACTAGAAGACACTTGTACAACGGACATCATACATTGTGACACTACATCATCAACCAACACACATACATATTCAGGTGGTAAACTGCAAGCAGAATTATTCAAATCCGTGACATTGGAATGTTCAGGCCGAAGAACAGATTCAAGCATACTTATTTTTAGACAATCAAGCATACTAATGAGCTTGCTCTGAAGCCCAAGGGAACTTCCATCCCATGCATGTTCGGGAATAGTGTTGATAGTGCTTCCCGTCCCAAATGGCCCAAATGAAAAATAAGAGTAGCCTGCAAATACAATGAGCTCATCATAAACCTAGCAGAAAAACCATTGGTTTGCTCTAAGTGATGGTATTTAGAGACCCACTACGTGTATTCATCATCTTGCCAGTTAAACCAGCCATATGCACATTCTTATAAAAGTGACAAAAGAATTGAATAGCCCATACTCTCTTATGGTGAGGACATAATGACCAAAAATGATTTGAAATATGGTAAAATGAGAACTGCAAACGAAATACACACTGGTCGTCGTTTCTGCACATCAAGTATATTGTTATTATGATTAGAAAATCATAGCAAAAGACTTCGACTCTAATATTCTGATTCATTTGCCATTCAACACACGATCACAAGGAGTGCTGGGAGGAACCACTCCAAATACATGGTTGAGAACTCAATGAAGACTTCTCGTGATTGCATAACGTGAAATTTGGAGTTCCCATGGTACACATATAGAATGAACTCAATGAAGTATCCTTTTTGCATGTGAGTTGCATGAAGAAACTCATACCATCTAGACCGAGGAAATGGCTCACTGGATTTCTTAGTAACTTCAATATCATACACACAGCTATGAGAAGATGCAAATTGGAGAATCTCATGATCAGGTTATATTCGTAAAGTGGCTTACAAACTCCCGTGCCATATGTTGTTTAAGGACAAGGAAGATACACATTCTTTAGAGTCAGATATAGGTTCCATCGTTTGCATGCAGAGTTTCATGCTATTTGCAAGAATTGCAGACACAGTTCAGAATGCATGACTACCAGCAGACATAGAAAGCAAACGAAACCAAACAAACATATGTCTGTGGACGAGAATACATTTTTTTGCATGGAAGAGAATACGATTTGCCACACACAAAAATGTACTGGTGCACGGTGTGGACTTGTACATGTACAAAGTCTGAATGGACGTTGGTACCAACTTGACTATAAACAAAGCTAATTGGTAGGACTTGGCCAAGTATACAATGTGGGCACGTAAAGTACAATGTGCATGCTAATTGTTCGGAACACAACATTATGGGTCGAACGGTTAAACCTCACACTTAAATGGCTCAAATTATTAAGTACCAAGTTATAATTCTAGTGAATTAAATAAATAGCACTAACTGCTACTTGATGTGCACAACTGTTGAGTATTTGCTAGTCTTGTGGACGATGTAATTGTTGTAAGCATCGTCTTTGTGGACCAAATGTTTAACAGTTGCTCGACTAAAATAAGCTTATATAGAGAGCAGTAAGACTATGATTTATTGATAATTAACAACAATTAGGGTGTCCACAATACTAGCAAATACTCAACAGTTGCTCAAAAAAATAAGCTATCGAGAGCACCAAGACTATGATTTTCACCACGAATTACATCGTCCACAAGACTAGCAACTAGCAACAAAACATACTAGTTGTACTGTACACCAAATATTCAATAGTTGCTCAACAAAAATAAGCTATCAAGAGCACCGGCAAACCCTAGTCACTAGAGAAGAAACTTCCACCGTTCTCGTCGGCCCTGTCGTCTCTGGCAACCAATATGACACTATGGGAGGGTGGGCCTGCATCTGTTGGTGCAATATCTTGCCCCCTTGTGTTTTGGAGATTGTTGCCAGAAATAGTTCGGGGCTGATTTGTTTGCTAGTGCACACGGAGAGAAATAGTCCCTGGCGTATCCAGAAAAATACTAAGTTATTTGCATTGTAGGGAAGCTGAATATGTTTCGGGAATGCTATTCCAAGAAGACTGCGTGACAGAGTTGATCCCAAAAAATATTGTTGAAGTGAAGCAGTTAGTACTCAAGGTGTCCGAGAAGAAATGAGTGTTGTCGAGAAGATTGAAGATGAAGCGAAGACGTAACATTTGTTTCATTGTTTTTTCCTATTTGAGTCACAGGACCACTATACTAAGAGGGTAAACGTATTTCGAGACTTATGTCTGTTGTGATGCTTAATTGAAACCTATGAGAGTTTAGAGAAATCTCTTTGTGCTTCGATAAATTACTTGCCAGCCAGAGACATTGATCTTCTGGGTTGCGAGAGATACGTTTTGAATCGAGGAGATGGCCTTAATTGTTCCTCAAGTAAAGTTGCCGTGTGCTTAGAAATCCGACTGTTGGAAACGTGTCGATTGGTCATTAGCTGGAAAGTTTGTCCTAAATGGTCATTTCCCTTCTGGGAAGATTGTGACTATAAATAGCCACCCCCACTTGATTCGTTTGGCTGCTCCGCTTGTGATTCTGAGAAGATTGTTCGAGCATCCCTCTATGAGAGATTTGAGTTTAAAATCCACTGAGAGAAAATCAAGAGCCAAAACATAGATAGTAGTTGAGCATCACAGTAGATATGAGTTGAGAGTTTTTGTGCCTATTACTCTTGAGAGCTGCTAACTCTCTACGGTTAGGTGTCGGCTTGAGTGTTGAAGAGTAATTGTCGTCTCCAAGTCTAAGTCTTCAGCAACCAAGAGTCATTGTGGTTTGCGAAGCAAGTCTGTTGAAGGTTTGGAGATCGCCGAGACGAATCTACCATTGAAAGGTTTGCTTAATCTCTCAGGTTCATCCAATTTATCTTCATTTGCCTATTTTTGTGCTCCTGCTAGGCTTACTTTCCTCTTAGCTGTACCGAGAGATTTCAAGTTTTGAAAGAAATTTTATATCTTCCATTCACCTCGCTTTGGTCGATATACTCTTGATCCTACAACATCCATCATGCAATTTTTTTTTTCTTTGATGCTAGCCTTTTGTGTCAATAGTCACGATGCGTTTAACGGTGGAGACGATGTCCCACACACATATAAAAGTCCTGTAACTCTATCCCCATTCTGGTGTGGATGCCTTGGCTGACGCCGTTGACACTAGTGCCCGTAGTGTTTTTCCTCAACAGAATGCCATCACTCGACCTTGTGCTGTCAAGTTGGTTTTCTCAGTAATCCTCGTGCTTCGTTCTTTATGCTCACAAGTTCTTGACAAAACGACGATGACTTAGCCTTTTGGCAGCATGTCTTGCAAAGGGCGTGTTCCCATCTGCAACCCAGTCAACGGTCATGAGTTCTCACCTATTGGGGTGGCCGTCTCAAGCGCCTCTTCAAACCTTGGAGGTTAGAAAGGACGATAGAGTTTTCGATGAGCATTAGGATGCAAAAGGTGGAATTAGAAAGGATGATAGACTTTGAATATCTTCGATGTAAGTTTATCAAGAAATTTTGTTATTCATGTGTCTCTAAGTTTTCTCGATCCGAGGTATTTTGGTTAGTTAATCAGTAACTCAAATTGTTACTTAAAAATAATATAAGGGGAGCCTAAGCAATAGAGGCAGGGGGTCCATCACTCCACAAATGAACCCTAATCTGGGGGGGAGGGCATACACCCAAGGCAGCCCGGGCTTTAGCCCGCTTCTTAGCCCCCAAAACCTCATGAAATGCTCTTTAAAATCTAGAAGAAAAAAACCATAGAAAGTAATAGCCCAAAGCCCACACACAAGGCCTAGACTGGGGCTAAAGCATGTTTCTGGGCTGCCTCTGGCTAATCATGGGCGAATCCTATTTGTCACTCACTCTGACCAAATGTCGCGTAAATCACAATGGGAGGAATAGTGTCTGAGCTTGTCCGACCCATTTAGTTGGAGTACGTACTACAACATCTCAGTTTTGGGACCTTCTAGAAGGTTCCGGTCAGATTATTTTCTTACTTTCTTTATTGTTTTTCTTTTTAATTTTGTATTTCAAAAGTTCAAAAAATGTTTGATTTTTAAAATGGTCATGTTTTAAAAAAGAAAATTTATTTCTTTTGAATTTTTTTAAAGGATCAAAAATGTTTGTGCTTAAAAAAAATTTGTGTTTAAATATTGTTCATGGTTTGAAATATAGTCAGATTTTTTAAAAACAATTAAATTACTTTTTTTCTTCACCTAGAAAACCAAAATTAAATGTAAAAAACACAGAACAAAACAGAAATAAGAATAAAAACAAAAAAATCATGAGGAGCACTCGCTACAGTAGGGTTCGGTACATGGGCCGGCCCAGTTGGTCGTCGCTCTGTGCGACATACAGCTCCCCTGATCTCGATCTCGATCTCGATCTCGATCTCGATCTCGATCTCAACTTGGCGGCGGCGGCGGCGAAACTCCGGCGCGACTAGAGCCGGAGAAGGGGCGATTCCGTGGACATGAGTGCATACACTATTGGTGGCAGGCTACCGGCCGAGGGAGAGGGATCAGATGTCAAGACCGAGGAGGGGAGGAAGGCTCTCTCCCTCGCCTATCAGAGCGGGCTAAACGCCGTGGAAACGGAGAAGGCCGTATCCCTCGCCGTCCGGGGCGGGCTCAAAGCCGAGGTGGCCGTCTACGTCGCCGTCCAGAGCGGGATCGAAGCTGATCAAGTGAAGAAGCTGGTCGACAATGCCGTCCAGCACGGCGGACTGGAGGCCGATGAGGCGGAGAAGATCCTCCACCTCGCCGTCCGGAGCGGGCTCGACGCCGAGGAGACCCTCTCCGCCGCGATCCGCACGGGACTGAAGACCGAGGAGGAGATACACGCCTGCCTGCTCCAGCAGCTGCTCGCGTCCTTCGACAAGCGAAACCGGAACGACCCCGAGCTGGACCTGTGGATACGCCCCCGCGACCGGAGCAGAAAGGCCCTCAAGCACCCCTTCTTCCTCTTCAAGATGAAGGCGTCCGCCAAGAAAGCGCGGGTATCATGGTGGATGAAGAAGTACGACATGTTCCCTCCGGAGCGGCCGGGGTACACCTACGCGTCGCAGGTCGCGCGCCTGGTGATCGCACCGGATGGCGGGTTCCAGCTGGAGCAGGCGGGGAGGGCGGGCAGCCGGGTGCTCTGTCCTACCACACCGACACGAGTTACAAGGAGTTTTCACGCCCCAAAGAAGGCGTCTTCAAGGAGGGCTCCTCTCCGCCTATCAGGGAGGTCGGTGATCCAGAGGCTGCCCGGCGGCGAGGGGATCTCCACCATGTCTCACGTGGTGGGGCTTGGTGTGAAGCTTGGTGACATTCTCTTTGTGCTGCATTGCTGGTCCGTGACCGTCGCTCTGAGCTTCACCGACTTCTATGTCTCTTCCAAGTTCACAGAGGAGTCATTGTACACCAGCGCTGATCTTAATTTCATTGACATTACGGTCCCTGTTGAGAATCTGACCAAGAAGCTTTACCAGATATATGAGATAGAGGAGCGAGATAAACAGAAAATGCAGGACAATCAAGGTGATCAGGAGGCAGAGGAGCTGATGTGTCAGCTAGAGGTTCAGAAAAGGGAGAAATTGTAAGTCCGACAGAGGAGAAGGGCTGAGAGGAAGAAATATGATGGCCTGCGTAAGGAGATGAAGAGTATGGTTCGACGGATGAAGCAAGGACCAAGCGTTGAAGGAATACAGGGGCAATGAAAGAACATGCGGTGCCCCCATGTTTGGTTTTGGTAATTGATGACAATCTCTATGGACTAATGGTTGCCTTGAGTTATATTTGAAGGATTTGTCCATAGGCTTTTCTTGGAGTCCATTTGTTGGTTTCAAGGAGAGTTTGTGATGACCAAGATGCTATTCAAGGAATTACCTAAAGATTGGTCATGTGAGAGGTTGATCAAAACTAAGTCAAAAAGTGAATCAAGTTGATCAACACACAAAGCGTAGAAGATGTACTGAGGGGGACCAAGCGATCCCATGGTATGGTAAGCATTGTCAATTACGCTTTGTGTACTAACCCATGGTCTTCGTGAGAGTTCTTTGTGGGGTTAGGTTGCGGTGCGCAAGTTCAAGTGGATCATCACGAAGAGATCACATGCTTGAAGCTTGCCGTCCATTGTGGTGACAATGTACTTGTGAAAATGTGCCAAAGAGTAGCTCACCCATAGTGGAGTATGGGGGAGCAATCAACTAGTCTTCATCGAGCGAACGCAATCAAGAAAGGTGGTCCAACTTGAGGGAGTCAAGATCGTCATCATCTAGCTCAAGTGGACTTCGTGCAAGGCAAAGGTTTGCCCTTGATAGGTTTTATATTTTACCGGTCTCATGGTGATAGTTTGGAGACCGGGTTATAGGATCGATAGCCGTACTATCAAAGGGGGCTCTCAAGTGAGTAGCTTGATCGTATCGTTCGTTGAGAGCTCAAACCATTGCATCCTTGCATCATCTTTCTTGCTTCTTATTTGTATTTTCTTTTGAGGTTTTAGATCTTGTGGTTATCTTCGTGACAAGCTCTAGTACATCGAAAACGGATTTCATACGCTTCTTCTATCGCGTTTTCAGTGTTGGAGGTTTTACCGGTCTTTTTCGAGGAAGGGTTCTCACCATTTTCTCATGGGACTTTTCTAATTTGCTTCTTATTGATATTTCTACCAAGATTGTGTTAGCCCATGTCGTTAGCTTTCCAACAAACTTGGTTTCGTTGAATTCGGGGTCCGTTTACAGAAGTTGTGGCAGTTTTGGTGTTCTGAAAAGGCTGCAGCGGTACTACCGCGGATTGGAGCAGATGTAATTTTTTACAGCGGTAGTACCGCTCCGGACCAAAATCTCGTATTAGGTCCAGCGGTGGTAGGCACGGATGTTTTTTTTAGTACCGCTCGCTAGCAGTAGTACCGCTACCCTTTGCGGTAGTACCGCTATCCCTAGCGGTAGTACCGTGAGGACTAGCGGTAGTACCGCTCCGGCGGTTCTACTGGCCTTTTGCCTCTTTGCTGTTGTTTTTCAAAGGGCTACTACCGCCCTAGCGGTAGTACCGCTCCTTGGAGCGGTAGTACCGCTCTATGCGGGCTGTGAGGATAACGGTTGGTTTTTCCCCACCTATAAAAGGGGGTCTTCTTCCCCAATGGACCTCATCTCTTTAGCTCGTGTTCTTCCCCCATTGTTGACCTTTTTCGAGCTTGCTAACTCTCAATCCCTCCAATGATTCTTGCTAGTTCTTGAGGGAAAAGAGAGAGGAGATCTAGATCCACGTTTCCACCAATCACTTTCTCCTCTAAGTGAGGGGAACCCCTTGGATCTAGATCTTCGAGTTCTTCGTGTTCTTCTTTCGTTCTTCCTCTCATTTTCCTCCCTAGCATTAGTTGCTTTGGTACGATTTGGGAGAGAAGGACTTGGGCACTCCGTGTGCCCTTGCCATTGCATTTGGTGCATCGGTTTGAGTTCTCCACGGTGATACGTGGAAGTGAAGTTTGAGAAGCTTATTACTCTTGGGTGTTTGGGCACCCTAGAGCTTGTTCCTCTTGGGTGCCTTGGCGTCCTAGACGGTTGGTGTTGTTCAGAGCTCAATCATTGTGGTGTAAAGCTCCGGGCAAGCGTCGGGGTCTCCAATTAGGTTGTGGAGATCGCCCCGAGCAATTTGACGGGTACCGGTGACCGCCCCCAAGGGTTGCCAAAGTGTACGGGTTCGGTGACCGCCCCCAAGGGTTGCCATTTGTACGGGTTCGGTGACTGCCCTCATGGGTCCCTTAGTGGAATCACGGCATCTTGCATTGTGTGAGGGTGTGAGGAGATTACGGTGGCCCTAGTGGCTTCTTGGGGAGCATTGTGCCTCCACACCGCTCCAAACGGAGATTAGCATCCGCAAGGGTGTGAACTTCGGGATATATCGTCGTCTCCGTGTGCCTCGGTTATCTCTTACCCGAGCCCTTTACTTATGCACTTTACTTTGTGATAGCCATATTGTTTCTTGTCATATATCTTGCTATCACTTAGTTGTCTATCTTGCTTAGCATAAGTTGTTGGTGCACATAGGTGAGCCTAGTTGTTGTAGGTTTTGTGCTTGTCAAATTAACCGCTAGGTTTATTCCGCATTTGTTCAAGCCTTAACCGTAATTATTTTAAAGCGCCTATTCACCCCCCCCCCCCTCTAGGCGACATCCACGATCTTTCAATTGGTATCAGAGCCTCATCTCTCTTTTTAGGGCTTAACTGCCCAGAGAGTAAGGATGTCGACTAGGGGCTTAGGATTCTCTGACACTCTTAGTTTCGATGGCACAAATTTTGATGTTTGGGTAATTCTCATGCTTAATCTCTTTAGGGTCATGGACCCAAATTTAGAGCGAATTGTAGATATGGGTTTTTCTCCTCCAAAGGATCCCCAAAGATTATCTTTAGAGGATGAGAAAAACTCTTATCTCAATGCTCAAGCTTCTAATGTGCTTTTTGATGCTTTGAGCAATGTAGTTATATTTCAACTCATGCCATTTCGGGATGCTCATGAGTTGTGGACAAAGCTTCAAGATAAATATGGCGTGTCCAAGTTTTGTGGGGATGATTGTTCTCCCTCCACCTCCGGCCGTGTTGCTTTCTCAACTTCTTTTACTTCACCTACATGTGGATTGCCACAAGGTAATGATATGGTGAGTAGTGGTGTTCATTGCAATGATGATAGTGTGCTTATCGTTGATGATCCCTCATCTCTATCTTATTGCGATGCTCCATCTTTGGACTCCAACACTTCGAGCACTCCAAATGTTTCACATGCTTGTGTTGATAGTCCGTGCATATCTTGTAGAAATTGCTTGACTAAATCTCATGATGATATGCTTGCTATGTCTTGTTGCCATGATAAAAATGCATCTATTTCCTCGAATTGTTGTGCTAACAATGTAGAGGAAACCCAACACTCCATGGAACAAGATGTGGTTTTTAATGGTGCTTCAAGGGATCCTACATTATCATCTATTGCGTTTTGCCTTATGGCCAAGGCTTCAAAGGTATCTCGTACCTTGAACCCCAATATGTCTCTTGATGATGATGTTGATGCTAATGATGATGAGGATAATGATGAAGAGAATGATAATGTTGCCTCCTTAAAAACTAAGGGGGAAATGATTTTTAAAGCTCTTCATCAAAATAAAATTGCTCGTTCCAACTTCATGGAAATCATGTCCATTGCCATTGAGGGCAAGAAATATATTGATGAGTTGGAATCTCGTCTTGAGGAGCATGAGGTCACCATTGAGAAAATGGAAGGTCATGAGCGTGATTACACTAATGAGATCGCGGACCTCTCGTAAGCTTTTGAACTTGAACAAACCACCAAGGAATCTCTTGAGGAGACCTTTGCTCTAGAATTATCTAGAATAAAGGAATCTCATGATAGAGCACTTGAGGTGGCCAATGATTTCAAAACTAAAAATGCTAAGCTTGAAGTTGCTCATGCTAGACTCCTTGAGGATTTTGAGCACCTCGAAAATGGCTCAAGGGTCATTAAGAGTGAGCTCATCGAACTCACCGAGTCTCATGCTCAACTTAAAGCTTCTTATTCAAAAGAGCTTGCCAAGTTGCCTTCTCCTCTTGTTGTTAATGATGATGCTTGTGCTACTAACTCAACTTCTTGTGAAGCATCCATTTTGAAGGAGAATGTTGAGCTACGAGCTCAACTTGAGTTGCTATCTAGCAATTTTGGGAAATTGGAAGAAAATCATGTAAAGCTCACAAGCTCTCATGATGATCTTCTAGTATCCCAAAATGTGCTAAAGATAGCTCATGAGGCTATGATTACTAAGGTAACATCTAGTGAGCCTCATGTGGATACTAGCTCTACTTCTAGTCAAAATGCCTTATTGCCATGTGCTAGTCCTCGCAATTTCTCTACCCATAATGTTGCTACATCTTGTGATGAATTGCTTTCCTTGCCTTGTTGCTCCAACGATGAAGCGTATACTTCCTCTAGTACTTGTGTTGATACTAACCATGTAGAGGAAATCAAAGAGCTCAAGGCCCAAGTCAATTATTTGAAGAAAGACTTGGAAAAGAGTCATGAAGGGAAGTCCACACTCAACAATATCTTGAGTGTGCAAAAATCCCCCAATGACAAAGGTGGACTTGGATTCAACTCCAATAAGAAGAAGAAGTCCAAGAGAATCAAGAAGAAGGGCCAAGAACAAGTCAAGAATTCGGCCAAGATTATTTGCTTCAAGTGCAAAATTGAAGGGCATCATGTTAGATCTTGCCCATTGAAGAAGAAGCCCATTAATGACAAGAAACAAGGGAAGCGGCCACAAGTTCATTCTCATGCTCAACCTCAAGTTGAAGAAAGGCCTCTTCCCAAGAAGACTCAAGCTAATGCTTCTCAAGTTGAGAAATCAAGTGAGAAGAAAGTGAAGAGTGGACGTTGCTACTTATGTCGTGAGAAAGGTCACGTCGCTTCTTCATGCACTAGTGGTAACTTATCCAACCCAATTATTATTGATGATATCTATTCTCTTGGGAAGGATAAGGTTGGCAATGTGTTTGCCAAGTTTGTTGGTAATCAAAGTGGTTTCAAGCAAAGAACCATTTGGGTTGCCAAGCCTATTGTGACTAACCTCTTAGGACCCAACTTGGTTGGGGACCAACAAGCTCAAACTTGATCAATAGGTGTTGTTGGAGGGCATTGGAGACTTGGCTACATTATGAAGAGTTAAGGGGTCTTCATCATTCATATTGTCTCAAGCCAAGTCATTCGGATTATCAAGTTTCTATCTTATATCCAATGTTCCTCCTTGCGGTAACTCGTGCTTAAATTGTTTACATTGAAAGTTACTTGCTCCTTTTGCATGTTTTGGTTTTGTACCATGCATGTGTTTGTATATGTTGTGCTTCCAACTTGCTTATCTTGAGCAATCAAGTATGTGTGTGTTGGTTTGCACAACATGTACGTGTGTGTCGTGCGTTGAGCCTTTATGCTTCTTATTTGTATCCTAGTTGGCTCGTGTGAGAGATTAATGGAACATCCCATTTTGGGGGCGTGATGTGCTTTGTGCACCTCACAATCCTATAAATGTGTGTACATGAGGAATACCATCTAGTATTGATATTACAAGATTATCTAGTCGCTAGGTGGTATGTCTCTCATGAGAAATTCAAATTCTAAAAAGTCCATTAATTATCTCTTGTTGGATTCTCTTATTGCCTCTTGTTAAGTTTTCATTGGTATCACATTATGGGGGAGTAATATGCTATGTGCATATTACAAGCCTAGAAAATGTGTACATTTGAGATATTGTCACTTAGAGTTGATATTATTAATTATCTTGTTCCTAGGTGACATGTTAGCTCTACAAGTTGCAATTTGCTTGTGTTTGTTGTGAAGATGATGTTGGATATCCTTGTTATCTACCACCGGGAATTATTTCCAAATACTTCTTGTTTTTTGACAATTGGAACTCACTTATGTGTGGTAGAATTTATTGATCATCTTTACATTGGCTTTTATTTTTATTTGCCTTATCTCTTGCCAAGGATTGTGTCCACTCCCGTTGTCTTCCATGCCACTTGTGGATCTTGTTAATTTCTTGTTCTTGTCTAGTGTTTTCTAGATATAGTGAAAGTGGTGATCCCACCTTGTGCATTTTGTATTCAAATGCAAATTCTCTATAATGCACAACTCATGGGGGAGCTATCCTATTTTCTTTAGAACACTCTTCTTGTGATCCTTATCAAGTGTGTTTTGGTGGAAGGCAAGCCATTTCTTTTTGGTACTTTGTGCCATCATGAAACTTTGTAGAGGGCATGGTTTGTTTGGAACCATCCTCTCTTTTGGGAGTTTGATTTCTTTCATTTTGAGTGTGCCAATGGATATCTCATTCCTTGATGTATCGTTTAATGATATCTTCCAAGTGATGATTTCTCCATTTGGTAATCTATTTTCTCTTGGTATTTCTTTCTCATTTGGTATCGCTTCTTGAAAGTCTTGAGCATGCATAGTCACTTCGTGTATTTTATTGGCATGTTTTCTTTCTTTGATCCAATATATAGGGGAAACTCCACCAAGTCTCAATTTGGATGAGATGTGCATGAAATTCATTTCCATTTCTATATGCACATATGTTTGTGGAGTTTGTCCTATGTATTGGTGTTTCTAACTCTTTGGTCCCAATGAGTTTGGGTACCATTTTGTTTGTGTTGTTGTTCTAGGAACAATTGGAGATGCATTGGATGCTCGGCTCACTCACAAGGAAGGTGTTGTCACCATGTGCTTATTGTAGTCAAGCTAGGATGATCAATGAACTACTATCTACCTTCAATTGGTATCTACTACATCCGTACAATGGTATCTCGGTAACAAGTATCATCATCTACTTCATGCACGCATTTCTTGCATCAACCTTGTGTAGGTTGTATCATGGCATGTAATTCTTGATTCGTTCTTATGATACTTGTTTCCTTTCTCAAAGCATCCCAACGATGATCTCGTGTTGCTAGTTGTGATGTCTTTGATGATTGTGTGGTAGGAGTTCATTTATATACTATAAGACCATATCTAGCCATGTGCTATGCTTTCAAGCAAATATCTTAGTGGTATATTTATGACTTCCTTGTGGATATCTTGTTCTTTCCTTGTGTAACCATCTTGTGTGTACATCCTTCTTTGTGGATCGATATCATCATGATCTTCATCTACCTAGAATCTTATACACTTGAGAGAAGTTGCATATCTAGTTGATATCCCCTTCTTTCACGTCCACCTTTTCCTTCTTGTTTTATTTCTTTGGTGGCTCCGTGAAAGTGTGTGCCTTGAGTGCGGGTCATATCTCGTTCCATCTTGCTGCACTCTTGTGTGGTGAAGATCATTTTCCTCATGCTTGTCTTGACGAGGCTTTTTGCCATCTTAATTGGTATCCCTCGTCTTGATGAGGCTTTCACTTTCTATCTTCACCATGGGTTGTCACAAGCTTGGTTGTTATTTCACTTTTTAGTAAGCTTGTGTATCCATTTGCTTGTTGTGTGTGTGTGTGGGAAGGACATGTCTGGCACCTTGTATCTAATTTATCCAAGACTATGTTGATGCTTAATGCTCATCCTTATATTAGTCTTCTCAAGTGCTTTGCCATGACTCACACACATCGGTTTTGGTTGAGCCTATTCTTAAGTTGCCTCTTTTACATGTTGCTCAACCATGTGTTTGTTGCAAGTGATAGGCTTAGTTTCCTATATGCTCACTTGCTCTTGTTGTGAGTTTCTATTGATTTTGGGGGAGCTATGATCCTATTTTGTGCACTTTGTATCAAAATACAAATATTCTTATGTGTGCACAAATCATGGGGAGCTTCTCTAGTTTCTTTAGAACACTCCTTTGCTCATATCATAATATCTTTTTCATGTGGCTCATAGGAGCATTGGTCTTGTTAGTTCAATTGGTATCTTTTGATAGCTTGTTTCAATTGGTATCTTTTGATTGCCTGATTGCTTGTTTCTCTCTTTGTTATGTCTTTGTGGCATATCATTCTTTGGCAATCTTTGAGCCTCAATATATTTTATCTTCCTCCAAGTATTTACCTTTGGATATGTGTAGTGCATTCCACTCTCTTATTGAGAAATACACAATTTATGGAGGAACACAATTTATATTGGCCTTCTAAGCTTTTCGCCCATTTTGGCAATCGATGCCAATGGGGGAGAAGTTTCAGAGAGTTTTGTGGGGAGATGTTTAGAGAGCTTCTTCGTGCTTTGGTTTTGTTCATAAGCATTTGCATCTCATACGCATCTTCGTGCTTTGGTTTTGTTCCTAAGCATTTGCATCTCATACGCATCTTCGTGCTTTGGTCTTGTTCCTAAGCATTTGTATCTCATACGCATGCATTATTGGTTGGTGCATTGCATGGTGATGCATAATTCCTTGTATAAACTCTCTTGAAAGTGATTGTCATCAATTACCAAAATGGGGGAGATTGAAAGAACATGCGGTGCCCCCATGTTTGGTTTTGGTAATTGATGACAATCTCTATGGACTAATGGTTGCCTTGAGTTATATTTGAAGGATTTGTCCATAGGCTTTTCTTGGAGTCCATTTGTTGGTTTCAAGGAGAGTTTGTGATGACCAAGATGCTATTCAAGGAATTAACTAAAGATTGGTCATGTGAGAGGTTGATCAAGACTAAGTTAAAGAGTGAATCAAGTTGATCAACACACAAAGCGTAGAAGATGTACCGAGGGGGACCAAGCGATCCCATGGTATGGTAAGCATTGTCAATTACGCTTTGTGTACTAACCCATGGTCTTCGTGAGAGTTCTTTGTGGGGTTAGGTTGCGGTGTGCAAGTTCAAGTGGATCATCACGAAGAGATCACATGCTTGAAGCTTGCCGTCCATTGTGGTGACAATGGACTTGTGAAAATGTGCCAAAGAGTGGCTCACCCATAGTGGAGTATGGGGGAGCAATCAACTAGTCTTCATCGAGCGAACGCAATCAAGAAAGGTGGTCCAACTTGAGGGAGTCAAGATCGTCATCATCTAGCTCAAGTGGACTTCGTGCAAGGCAAAGGTTTGCCCTTGATAGGTTTTATATTTTACCGGTCTCATGGTGATAGTTTGGAGACCGGGTTATAGGATCGATAGCCGTACTATCAAGGGGGGCTCTCAAGTGAGTAGCTTGATCGTATCGTTCGTCGAGAGCTCAAACCATTGCATCATTGCTTTACACCAATATAACCTAAACGGCAGTGCCACAAATATGTTGCACTATCATTACCAACTTTGCATCTTTTGGCATCAATATTATGAATATGTGTATCACTATGATCGAGATTCAATAAACCATTTATATTGAGTGTAAGTCCATAGAAGGTTTTATTCATGTAAACAGAACAACAATTATTCTTTGACTTAAATGAATAACTGTATTGAAATAATAAGATCCAATCATATTCATGCTCAACGCAAACACCAAATAACATTTATTTAGGCTCAACATTAATCCCGAAGGTAAAGGGAGTCTGCGATGGTGATCTTATCAACCTTGGAATCACTTCCAACACACATCGTCACCTCGCCCTTAACTAGTCTCTGTTCATTTTGCAACTCCTGTTTTGAGTTACAAATCTTAACAACTGAACCGGTATCAAATACCCAGGGGCTACTATGAACACTAGTAAAGTACACATCAATAACATGTATATCAAATATACCTTTATTCACTTTGCCATCCTTCTTATCCGCCAAGTTTTTAGGGCAGTTCCGCTTCCAGTGACCATTTCCTTTGCAGTAGAAGCACTCAGTTTCAGATTTGGGTCTAGCTTTGGGCTTCTTCATGGGAGCGGCAACTTGCTTGCCATTCTTCTTGAAGTTCCCTTTCTTTTCCTTGCCCTTTTTCTTGAAACTAGTGGTCTTATTAACCATCAACACTTGATGCTCTTTCTTGATTTCTACCTTCATCAATTTCAGCATCGCGAAGAGCTCGGGAATCGTTTTTGTCATCCCTTGCATATTATAGTTCATCACTGAAAGGACATGTGGTGCCCCCATGTGTGGTTTTGGTAATTGATGACATTCTCTATGGACTAATGGTTGCAGTGAGTTATATTTGAAGGATTTGTCCATAGGCATTTCTTGAAGTCCATGTGTTGGTTTCAAGGAGTTTATGAGTTGACCAAGGTGCTATTAAGGAGTTATCCAAAGATTGGTCATGTGAGTGTTGAGCTTATTGCAAGCATGTCTTGAAGAAGAAGATTGTGTGATCATTCATGTTTACCTTCAAGACATCATCCAAATGAAGAGAGTTGGAAAGATTCAAGGTTGATCAAGACTAAGTACAAAGAGTGATTCAAGTTGATCAACACACAAAGCGTAGAAGATGTACCGAGACGGATCATCATGTAATCCCATGGTATGGTAAGCATTGTCCATTATGCTGTGTGTACTAACCCATGGTCTACGTGAGAGTTCTATGTGGGGTTAGTTATGTTTCCATGGGCTTGCGTCAAGAGGAAGATATCATAGAACCCATGGAGAGGATGACATCAAGTGGTGATCGTCATCAAGATTGCGGTGTGCAAGTTCAAGTGGAGCATGACGAAGAGATCAAGTGCTTGAAGCTTGCCGTCCATTGTGGTGACAATGGACTTGTGGAGATGTGCCGAAGAGTGGCTCACCCATAGTGGAGTATGGGGGAGCAATCAACTAGTCTTCATCGAGCCAACGCAATCAAGAAAGGTGGTCCATCTTGAGGAGGACAAGATCGTCATCATCTAGCTCAAGTGGATCATGCACAAGGCAAAGGTTTGCCCTTGATAGGTTTTCTATTTTACCGGTCTTATGGTGGTAGTTGAGAGAACGGGTTTATAGGATCGATTGCCGTACTATCAAGGGGGGCTCTCAAGTTGGTAGCTTGATCATATCGTTCATAGAGAGCTCAAACCATTGCATCCTTGCATCATCTTTCTTGGTTCTTGTTTGGTATTTCTCTTTGTGAGTCTTAGAGCTTATGGTCATTTTGATGACAAGCTCGAGTTAATCGAAAACAGAGTTCACATGCATCTTCTATGATGTTTTCGATGTTGGAGGTTATGCCGGTTCTACTCTGTTGGAGGTTTCACTCCTTTATATGTTTGGCATACCTCCCCTGCCTCTTCTTACTATAACCAGTCGCTGTTGGATAGTACTCGTCGTCATCTATCCAACAAGCTTGAGTTTGCTCAATTCGGAGCTCATTTGCAAAAGTTGTGGCAGTTCTAGTTTTCCTTGGAGTATACTTGTTTTCGTGGAAGTGCCATTAGGAAGGCGCCAGCGGTAGTACCGCTAGGCCGGAGCGGCAGTACCGCTTATCGCCACAAGCGGTAGTACCGCTGTCTCACAGCGGCAGTACCGCCCATGGCCATTAGCGATAGTACGGCTCCGGTTCCGTGTTAGTACCGCCTCGACTCGAGACCTGCATTTCTCGTGTCGGGTTGAGCGGCAGTAGCAGCGGCAGTAGGAGCGGTAGTACCGCTTATAAGCGGTAGTACCACTTATAAGCGGTAGTACCGTGCCTACCACCGCTGCTAGTACCACTCAAGGGCCCTCCTCCCTGTCCCTTCTCCCTGTGCTCGTGGTAGGTGCTATGCACGATCCCAGCGGTAGTACCACTGGGCCAAGCGGCAGTACCGCTGCGGCCAACGGTGGTACCGCTGGCTCCAGCGGTAGTGCCGCTCATGCGGCTCTGCCTCGCCCTCTGTTTTGCTCTGCTCTCTGTGTTCTACCGCCCCCCTGAGCGGTAGTACCGCTCGTGTGCGGACTGAGCACATAACGGTTGGATTCGGGAGCTCCTATAAAAGAGGGTCTTCTTCCCCATTCAACCTTATCCTTTGAGCTCGTGTTCTTCCCCCATTGTTGACCTTCTTCGAGCTTGCTATCCCTCAATCCCTCCATGGATTCTTGCTAGTTTTGGGGGGAAAAGAGAGAGGAGATCTAGATCTACGTTTCCACCAGTCACTCTCTCCTCTATGTGAGGGGAACCCCTTGGATCTAGATCTTGGAGTTCTTCGTGTTCTCTTCTTCGTTCTTCCTCTCATTTTTCCTCCCTGGCATTAGTTGCTTTGGTGTGATTTGGGAGAGAAGGACTTGGGCATTCCGTGTGCCCTTGCCATTGCATTTGGTGCATCGGTTTGAGTTCTCCACGGTGATACGTGGAAGTGAAGTTGAGTAGCTTATTACTCTTGGGTGCTTGGTACCCTTGAGCTTGTTCCTCTTGGGTGCTTGGGCGCCCTAGACGGTTGGTGTTGTTCGGAGCTCAATCATTGTGGTGTAAAGCTCCGGGCAAGCGTCGGGGTCTCCAATTAGGTTGTGGAGATCGCCCCGAGCAATTTGACGGGTACCGGTGACCGCCCCCAAGGGTTGCCAAAGTGTACGGGTTCGGTGACCGCCCCCAAGGGTTGCCATTTGTACAGGTTCGGTGACCTCCCTCATGGGTCCCTTAGTGCAATCACGGCATCTTGCATTGTGCGAGGGCGTGAGGAGATTACGGTGGCCCTAGTGGCTTCTTGGGGAGCATTGTGCCTCCACACCGCTCCAAACGGAGATTAGCATCCGCAAGGGTGTGAACTTCGGGATACATCGTCGTCTCTGCATGCCTCGGTTATCTCTTACCCGAGCCCTTTACTTATGCACTTTACTTTGTGATATCCATATTGTTTCTTGTCATATATCTTGCTATCACTTAGTTGTCTATCTTGCTTAGCATAAGTTGTTGGTGCACATAGGTGAGCCTAGTTGTTGTAGGTTTTGTGCTTGTCAAATTAACCGCTAGGTTTATTCCGCATTTGTTCAAGCCTTAACCGTAATTATTTTAAAGCGCCTATTCACCCCACCCCCCTCTAGGCGACATCCACGATCTTTCAGGCAACTTGAAGAATTTGAAGACATTTGCTTTTCCACCCCAATGCTTTCGCTTGTCCCAGAACCTGAACCTGATTTGGCGAAACCATTTGAAGAGGAGCTGTGCCAAAGTGAGGAGATGTGCAAGGAATCTCTAGAGGAGGCTATGAAGCTTAATAGTACAGACGTAAGTGTGCTATTTTTACTACCCTCTCATCATTTTTGCTTATACTTGTTGCTAGGTAATTTCTTTGAAGTTTGCAATAAAGTCTTGGTAGCCTGAAAATGCAGACTATTAGCACCTGGTTTACTTGTGTACATTATGGCCTGCCTTGCTCTTCACAACCTAAATTAGGAAAATATCATACGGTGATCTACCGATGTAGGGTTGTGGATTGTACTAAAATCATAGGTCCAAAGTGTACGAGAGTTAGTACTTTTCATTTTTCAGTTTTGTATGCTGTAGCTGTAGCATGTGACCTATAGTGTCACTGTTTATCTAAAGAAAATTCTAGTTTATAGCCTCTGCAGTTACATTATTGTGGAATTTTCAACCTCGAGGGTTCACCATATGTGATCCAATTGCATTTGATGTTGTTGCAGCGTCCGGCTTAATCTTGGTGCTCGCGGAGCCAGGGCAGGTAAGGGAACAAAGGAACCATCGCCAACGTGACGAATGACCATCAAGGTACAATCCTGTTTCTATTGTTCCTGTAGTTATGTTGTTGGATTTAACGCCTGATTCGCATAAAAGGAGTGCCTGTATTGAACTCCTAACTAGGGCTGCAAACGAGTCGAGCTCGAGCGAGTTGGAGTTGGCTCAGCTCAACTCATATGAAAATTCGAGCGAGCTCAAACTAAGTGAAGCTCATGATCGAGCTGTAGAACATGACTCGTGCTCAGCTTGTAACGATCTCGATTCGATCTCGAGCTAATTTCGAGCCAAATGAGATGGTAAAAATTATAAAACTATGGATGAAAAACAAAAAAATTAAGGCGAATATGCTGCGAACCTTTGCCAAAAATATAGGATATTTAACACATAGTCGACCACGTGCCATAATTAGGCCTAAATCTTCTCTGCACTTAATTAAGTTTTCATGTTCGTTGGTAAATAAAATGGAGAAAAATTATGGACAACATATATAGTAATAAATTATCTTATTTCCATTTAATATATGGCATGATCATTTAACATAATGATATTCTGTCGAGCTATCAAGCTAAAATTGAGCGAGCCAACATTGGCTCAAGATCGGCTTGTTTCTCGGTCGATCTACATAAAGTGTTCAAACTCGGCTCATTTCTTTTCGAGTCGATTTCGAGTCGAGTCAAAAATGAGTCGATCTCGAGCGGCTCACGAGCCTCGAGCTTTTCTTGCAGCCCTACTCCTAACCCAGGAAAAAACAGCAGAGGATACAGGGTCGACCAATTCAGGGAGCTCCGTCCAAAGAAAAGTTAACATCATACTTTGAAGAAACTTAGATGATTAAATAAAAAGAGCCTTTTTTGGTCCAAAATAAAAGAATAGCCTAGCTAGCTACTGTCTAGATTCAGATAATGCAAGTGACGCATGAAATTAGTAGAACAAATATTTTGCAACCTTAGGTTTTCAATTCATTTATGCCGTCCATTTCTTGAAACACTACTGTTTTGCTGTAACACCTTTTGGTTATTACTGATGATGTAGCGATCCGACCCGAAAATGGTCAAGTCTCTGTGTATCTGTACTATCCAAGATCATGGTGGCACACACAGTACATCGATGAAAATATCAAAGTTCAATCACACCTGATTTATTACACGAATCTCATATAGAGTCTTTATTACATCAGAATAAATTCGGTCGAAGGCCAACTCATGAGAAAAACTAATGTGGAACCGTAGACGATAAGCGAGTCCATCCGACTCCATAGGGCAATCACCGAGCGTGGATCGTAGCCTCACTCCTGGTCGGAATAATCCTCTGCAACATAAGACGTTGCAGCCGTGTAGGTCAGCATTTTCAATATGCCGGCAAGTCGTAGAGAGAGAACAATAAATAAAAATACTATCACTATATGCAATTTTGGCTGTGGGGTTCTAAGTTTAAGTTTTTGCGAAAAGCAAAATTTTTACTGCAACAAAAGGACATACTTGCAATTACTACAAAATATTGGTTGTTATTGAGATGGTTCCGCCAACCAGTGTCTCATACCCGAAATCATTATAAACTCATCAATTTATTATGTTTGGTGTTGAGAGTTTCAAAGAAGTCCAATTCCAGAGGCTCAAATATCCGTAACCGAGGACATGGCTAATCAATTAGGTTTCACTCTGCAGAGTCTTGTGTACTTTACCCGCAAGAATCATTCCCTCCTTTATGTCCTCGCACTGCAAGGTGTTTGAAGACGAGACGAACAAAACAGGGTCTTCCGTAGAGTTCCTCTGGGCCACCGCTGGTGCCCATTCATTTCCTACCGTTCTTCTACATCTGCTGGCACCGTCCGTCCAGAGTCACGCCTAGGGTCGACTAATCCCTGTGATTCCAATACTATGAGGTTTGCGGGAAACTCATGATTTTCAATGCTGAGGGTCGAGTGACAGCCTAAGTCTGCCGTCATCTCACCTCCTATGGAACTGACCTGAAGAGGGCTCCTAAGGGTTCTAGTGGGCAACCCGTACTTTTCTACAATTACCCTTGATATGAATGAATGCGTTGCACTAGAATCAAAGAGTACCAATACTGGACATTAATTTAATAAAAACTTACCAACCACAGATGTGGTTCACCTGGGCACGAGAAAAAGGATTGGGCTTCTTGGTTGCTGAATTTCCGTTGCCATTTCCATTTCCCTGCTTGGCCTCCGGACAATCGGTGGCATAATGTCCTGTCTTCTTGCACTTGAAACAGGTAATATGAGTCAGATCCTTCTGAGCCGGAGCGGGACGGTGCTGGTTGCCATTTCCTACATTGCCAGACTTGAAGTTGTTGTTGTTCTCATGATTATTCCCATTCCCTCCATGGTTATGTCCACCATGAGTATGCCCTCCATGGGTGTGGTGCGTGTGTCCACCTGAGTATGGGGCGTAGTGGGGCTTCTGCTAAGCTCCCGAGCTGTACTTCCCCTAGCCATACTTCCGCTTGCGGTTATCAATGTGTTGTTGCTTGCCTTCAATGATGATGGCATTGTCTACCAGCTCCTGGTAGTTGTTGAAGGTAGGCACCATCAGCTGCATTCCTATTTCATCATTGAGTCCTTCTAGGAATTTCTCCTACTTTGCGGCATCTGTGTCCATATCATCTGGGGCAGTACGATTCCCCTGGCGTAAGTTGTGGAACTCACGCTTCTTCAGATTCATTGCTCCAGCTGAGACATGTGCATCCCATGTAACTGTGGCAATGGTATAGGTGGCGGTGTAGTTCTCCCACCAAGAGGTCGCGGGTCCATCAAGCTGATGTGCGGCAAAGCGCACCTTCTCCGCATCCATGCATCTACCAGTTACTAGCTCTCTTATGATCTTGCAGAGCCAATCATCAGCAACAATCGGCTCGGTGTTGCTAGAGAACAATAGCGGATTCAACCTTAGGAACGGGTCAGGTTGTCGACAGAGGGTGGTGGCGTTGGATTGTTGTTGTTGTTGTTGCCTTGGTTCTAGATGAGCGTCTGCATCAAGGAATTCTACTGTTGGGTCAGCTGGGTGAGCTCCAGTGGGAAGTTAAATCCGAGGTCAAGTCCCGGAGGCATCTGATGTTTTGGAGTGGATGAGAAATTAGAATAGAACAAGGGTCTAAAGAGAAAATGACACTACCCATATGCATGCAACAATCATTCTCACACCAATCATTCATTTATTCCACTCAATTATAGTTCAAACTCGGGATACATGTCTTACGACGAAACTAAAACATTGGCCTAATCGATCAACGATAAAATAAAAATAACATGGCGGTCATGACTAAGTGTCCTCCTCAGATATCCTTGCGTCCTCCAGCGGTGCGTCTTTCGGTGGTGCGTCCTCCGGTGGTGCGTCTCCTCTTGATGCGTCCTTCAGTGGAGCTCTCCTCGTAATCCTTGTCATTGCTCACTAAGGGTCCATCATCACCACTCGGAAAGAGGTCTTCTCCTAGGTCCATCTTCTCCTCCATTGTGGCAATGTAAGTCTTCAAGTTTTGTATCCTTTCTAGAAAGTCCTTGACTTCTTCATGTTCATTGAAGTCCTCGCGTGCTTTATCCTCCAATTCCAGTTCACGGAAGATCAATCTCCTGAATATCTTCGAGCTTTTGCGTGTCTGAACCTCCAGATTCCTGATGTGAGTCTCCAGGTCTTGGACATATGAGAGGATGGAGTCGCCATACACGGTGCGCACGATATTTCCATTTGCAGCTCTGCGGGGAATCATGGCGAGGTCTGATGCGTCGAGCTCGGCACTGTACTCCTCCCGGAGGTGTCCAAGTGCATGATGAATAGCCATGTCCCTCCCTAGGATCAAGTAGGGGCAGTAAACTGGAAGTCAATGGGCTATATGAAGCTTCTGAAAATCCTCACTGGAATGTGCACCACAATCCTATAGCGAGTGTCCATCGAAAGTGCATTGGTAGGAGTCCCGGTGATGGAGGGCAGAGAAATCTTCAACTTCTTGATGATCTGAACCATCTGCTTGCCGAAAGGCATCATCTCATTCGGTTGGCAAGAATCCGGCAGCAGGACTGGGATGTACTCGGTGGCCATCTAGAATGTTGAAAATCGGAGGGAAGTCATAAATGAACAGGGGAGAATTATGCAAAATAAAGACATAAAATAAAATAATTTCTCCTATGGATTTCCAATCCTAGTGGTTACGTCCTACAGTCAGCGTGTGCTCTGAATACCATCTCTGGGACTCCTACCAATGCACTTCCGATGGACACTCGCTATAGAATTGTGGTGCACATTCTAGGGAGGACTTTCGGAAGCTTCTCAGAGCCCATTGACTTCCAGTTTATTGCCCCTACATGGATCCTCGGGAGGGACATGGCTATTCATCGTGCACTTGGACACTTCCGGGAGGAGTACATGGCAGAGCTCGACGCATCAGACCTCGCCATGATTTATCGCAGAGCTGCAAATGGAGATATCGTGTGCACCGTGGATGACGACTCCATCCTATCATATGTCCAAGACTTGGAGACTCACATCAGGAATCTGGAGGTTCAGACGTGCAGAAGCTCAAAGATATTCAGGAGATTGATCTTCCGTGAACTGGAATTGGAGGATAAAGCATGCGAGGACTTCAATGAACATGAAGAAGAAGTCAAGGACTTTCTGGAAAGGATACATAATTTGAAGACTTACGTTGCCACAATGGAGGAGAAGATGGACCTAGGAGAAGACCTCTTTCCGAGTGGTGATGATGGACCATTAGTGAGCAATGACAAGGATTACGAGGAGAGCTCCACTGAAGGACATGTCAAGAGGAGACGCACCACCGGAGGATGCACCATCGGAAGATGCACCGCTGGAGGACGCAAGGATATCTGAGGAGTACACTTAGTCATGACCGCCCCGGATTTAACTTCCCGCCAGAGCTCACCCAGCTGATCCAACAACAGAATGCCTTGATGCAGAACAATCCACCTCCACCACCCCCTGTCAACAACCTAACCCGTTTCCTAAGGTTGAATCCATCGGTGTTCTCTAGCAGCACCGAGCCGATTGTTGCTGATGATTGGCTCCGCAAGATCGGAAGAGAGCTAGTAACTGTTGGATGCACGGATGCAGAGAAGGTGCGCTTTGCCGCACATCAGCTTGATGGACCCGCAGCCTCTTGGTGGGAGAACTACACCGCCACCTATCCCATTGCCACGGTTACATGGGACCAGTTTCAGCAGACCTTCTGCACTGCTCATGTCTCAGCTGGAGCCATGGGTCTGAAGAAGCGTGAGTTCCACAACTTACGCCAGGGGAATCGTATTGTGGGGCAGTACGTGGACGAGTTCAGTCAGTTAGCTCCGCTATGCCCCAGATGATGTGGCCACAGATGCCGCAAAGCAGGAGAAATTCCTGGAAGGACTCAATGATGAACTAGGAATGCAGCTGATGGTGCCTACCTTCAACAACTACCAGGAGCTGGTAGACAATGCCATCATCATTGAAGGCAAGCAACAACACATTGATAACCGCAAGCGGAAGTATGGCTAGGGGAAGTACAGCTCGGGAGCTTAGCAGAAGCCCCACTACGCCCCATACTCAGGTGGACACACGCACCACACCCATGGAGGGCATACTCATGGTGGACATAACCATGGAGGGAATGAGAATAATTGTCAGAATAAGGGAAACTTCAAGTCTGGCAATGGAGGAAATGGCAACCAGCACCGTCCCGCTCCGGCTTAGAAGGATCTGAGTCATATTACCCGTTTCAAGTGCAAGAAGACAGGACATTATGCCACCGATTGTCCAGAGGCCAAGCAGGGAAATGGAAACGGCAACGACAACGGAAATTCAGCAACCAAGAAGCCCAATCCTTTTCCTCGTGCCCAAGTGAACCACATCGATGTGGAGGATGTCTATGATCAGCCAGAGACTGTGATTGGTAAGTTTTATTAAATTCACGTCCAGTATTGGCACTCTTTGATTCTGGTGCAGCGCATTCATTCATATCAAGGGTAGTTGTGGAAAAGTACAGGTTGCCCACTAGAACCCTTAGGAGCCCTCTTCAGGTCAGTTCCCCGGGAGGTGAGATGACGGCGGGCTTAGGCTGTCACTCGACCCTCAGCATCAGAAATCATGAGTTTCCCGCAGACCTCATAGTATTGGAATCAGAGGGATTGGTCGACCCTAGGCGTGACTCTGGATGGATGGTGCTAGCAGATGTAGAAGAATGGTAGGAAATGGATGGGCACCGGCAGTGGCCCAGAGGAACTCTACGGAAGACCCTGTTTCGTTTGTCCCATCTTCAAACACCTTGCAGTGCGAGGACATAAATGAGGGAATGATTCTTGCGGGTAAAGTGCACAAGGCTCTGCAGGGTGAAACCTAATCGATTAGCCGTGTCCCCGGTTACGGATATTTGAGCCTCTGGAATTGGACTTATTCGGAACTCTCAACACCAAACATAATAAATTGATGGGTTTATAATGATTTCGGGTATGAGACCCTGGTTGGCAGAACCATCTCAATAACAACCAATATTTTATAGTAATTGCAAGCAAGCCCTTTTGTTGTAGGAAAAAATTTTCTTTTCGCAAAAACTTAAACTTAGAGCCCCACAGCCAAAATTGCATATAGTGATAGTATTTTTATTTATTTTTCTCTCTCTACAACTTGCCGGCATATTCAAAATGCTGACCTACACGGCTGCAATGTCTTATGTTGCAGAGGATTATTCCGACTAGGAGTGAGGCTACGATCCACGCTCGGTGATTGGCCTATGGAGTCGGATGGACTCGCTTATCGTCTACGCTTCCGCATTAGTTTTTCTCATGAGTTGGCCTTCGGCCGAATTTATTCTGATGTAATAAAGACTCTATATGAGATTCGTGTAATAAATCAGGTGTAATTGAACTTTGATATTTTCATCAATGTACTGTGTGTGCCAGCATGATCTTGGGATGATACAGATACACAGAGACTTACCATTTTTTGGTCGGTTCACTACAGATGATCACGTTTACATTGTGCTTTAGGGATGGCACTTTTTCTTGCTTGTGTTAACTTTGTTCCAAGTTCCCAACCCCATAGTTCCTTGCACAAATTAGAATGTGCATTGGATGTTCACTTCATGCACATATTGTGTATCCCTCATTCCCTCTTATCAGTTTTTAAATGAATTAGACAATTAGACATGTTATGTTGACTGCAGGCTTGCATCTTGCCGAGCTCCTGCACGCACTCCACCTTTTGCGAGGCAGCAAGCAACGACGTTAACAGGGTGAACATTTCATGCCTCGGTGGGCTCGTCACATACCTAGTGTTGTCCATGTACATGGCGAGCCATCTCACTTGTAAACCCATCTTGGATTTTACAAACAGAAGTATTGAAATACCACCGTCTTTACTAGGAGCCAAACGGGACCTTATCCACCCCATCACCTTGAAGTTGTAGAAATTATTACAACCTTTAGAGGCATGTTAGCTCAGCCGTCTTATACTTCAAATTTAAACTAACTAATTAATCAAAGATAACTCAACACTATCTGCAAATCTGTAACATAATTTGTTATATGTTGCACTACTCAGGGCACGCTCAGAGTCCTGCCAACTTGGTGTTTCGGCGAACTCCCCCACACAACCTTGGACACCGAGCATCTTCCGGGATCTGCATTGTAAGTTCTCTTGGACTAATCTCCACTAGTAGAAAAAGGCCCATTTGTCCCGGTTCATAAGGCCCATTTGTCCCGGTTCGGGAACCGGGACTAAAGGGTCGGGACTAAAGCCCAACACCTTTAGTTCCGGTTCTTATACGAACCGGGACAGATGGGGCTCCACGTGGCTGCTGCGGCGAGCCCAGAGAGGAGGGCCTTTAGTCCCGGTTGGTAACACCAACCGGGACCAAAGATCATCCATGTGTCAGCAGCTCAGGAGTTGGGGTTTTTGTTTTTTTTTGAAAGGGGGGGGGGGGGGGGTTGGGGGTTTTGTAGGGTTAATTTAGGGCTTTCATATATTGTGTTAGCTAGCTAATAGCTAGAGAGAAGTGTCCTCTCTTATCTCCGTGCTTGGTCGACGATACGTACTATACATATAGAGAGGACTCGACACGCTAGCTAGTAAGCAAATGAAGGAAACCATTAAGTACACAAGATCGTCATGAACATATACAGAGAGAAGTGATCGACCTCCTCCTTCTCTGAGAGATTGGTCGAACAACAAGTTTTCATATATCTATCCGACGCTACTAGCTACATATATACAATATAAGATCTCTTACAATCCCTAACATTTGATGTCAAGTTCCACATGGTATTCTCCGGCTGGATTGATGACGTGGTCAAGAAAGAATCCCGCCAATTCCTCTTGAATTGCTTTTATGCGATCTTGTGGTAGGAGTTCATCCCGCATCTGCCAAATCTAATTTGAAGAAGGGGGTCAATACATATATATGAATGAAACTCAACACAAATGATGGTAATAAAATAAAATTGTGAATATTATTGCTTACGCACTTCATATTGTTTTTCAGAGTAGCCCCGCTTAGAGGTTGTCGCGTTGTAGATGTACTCGCAAATGTAGTATCCACAAAAATTATTCCCGCCTTCCTGCCACAACCACTTTACGAGAAATAAAGGTCAATCAAACTGATAATCAAGCATTATAAATGGTATTGATGAAACTAGCTAGAATCAATGGGAGATGCGCGGAACTAGCTAGTAGTACTTACTTTCGGGTGTGTAAATCGCAGCTCCCCCGGCAGTCCCGGAGCTTCTGTGGTGAACACTTTCCAAACCCTGCGAAACAAAGAAAATAATTACTTGATATTAGGAAATGACCAAAGTTGCCGATATCGTGCGATAATGATCGATTGAACTTACTTCTGGAGCATTTCAGTCATGGCCGCATACTCCTTGGCATCTTTTCGTCTTGAGTCTAAGACGGTTACTAGTCCCTGCTCAAGCTTAATCTCTAGGAGAATAAAGTGGAAGCTGCGCACGCATGCATAACTCATCAATTACATTACTATAACCTTGAGTAATAAGGGAAACCGAATATGCAGAAGACAGTAACACTCACTTGAAGTTGTAAGGAAAGAGTATTTTATCTTTGTTTTGATTTTTAAGCAACGATTGTAGCAAGTTGGCCTCGGTTTCTTTCGCATGATATGTAACCGTCCATTCATCTATGAGATTTGTGTTAATGAACCCAATATCATAGATTTGTGCATTTCTGCATTCGACGATCTTCAATCTGCATAATATAGTGAGGATAATTATATATACATGCAATGAAAGAGCTGAGCTATATATAGAGACTTAATTACAGAAGTATAGTACTTACAAACAGTAGCAAGTGATGATTATTTTATCGAGGTCCTTTTGATTGAAAAACTGGAAGAACTCCTCAAATGGAACAGACAACAGATCAATTCCAACGAGGTCGTGCTCCTCTTTAACTCTTAGCATCAAAATATCCTTCCCGGACTTGCAGGTGTCCATGTACCACTTATGGAATCTTCGCATCATCGTTGTTAGAGGAGGATCACCAGGTCTGACGAGAGGCTTCCCGTACTGGTATTTGTGTCCGTCCACCTCCATTGTATCAAAATGTGCATCGTCGGGCAGGTAATCACCAGGATTGGTACCGGGCAGCATCCCCGGTAGATTTGCGATGATATCGCTAGACACCTTGAGCGGGGGGCACGATTGGTTTGCCTGTTTGCCGAGCTATTCAATTTTTTTCCCTCTTCTTCGTTCTTGTAATCTTTTGTCACTTGAAGTAGTTCCCGACCGGCGCGCTCCTTCCACTGACTTTTTCAGAGCACGGACATGGTTGTCATCCGGCGGAGGCGGTGGTGGTCGCTTCAGGTTCTTCAAAGTGCGCTTCAATTTCACCGGATCCATCTTCTCCTCCGGAGGTGGACTTTTCTTTGCAAAAAAGTCCTTCACTTGGGCTTGACAGATCTCCTCGTTTTCCTCCTCGGTCATCTCGTATGGTAATCTATCTAGAGGCTTGATAGATGGACCGAATTTGTATTGCCTCCCGCCTCTGGCTGTACTGCTAGACGCCGGCCGAGCAGCCGGAGCAGCTGCGGCTGTCTTCCTTCGTTGCTTACGAGGCGGAGAAGGAGGCGGAGTGCTACGATGCACCGGAGCAGCCGGAGCGGCGGCGGCTGTCTTTCGCTGTTGTTGACGAGGCGGAGAAGGAGGCGGGCTGCTCGGACGCGCCGGCGCAGGCGGAGAGGAAGGCGGAGTGCCGCCACGCGCCGGAGCAGCTGGAGAAGGAGGCGGAGTGCCGCCACGTGCCAGAGCAGCCGGAGAAGGAGGCGGAGTGCCCTGATCACTCGCTAGAGGAGGAGGCAGAGGAGGAGGCGGAGTGCCCTGACTCGCCAGAGGAGGAGGCGGAGGCGTCCAGTTCGGAAGGTTGATGAGCTCCTTCCGCCATAGACATGGAGTCTTCAGAGCAAGACCCAGCTGAGTCACCCCTTCACCGGTAGGGTGGTCAAGCTCGAGCTCCTCAAATCCCTCCGTTATTTCATCGACCATCACAACAGCATAGCCTTCTGGAATCGGAAGGCAGTGAAAAGTTGCGCCGGGTCCAGAAGGTGCAACAAAGCCGACAGCCGCCTTGACTTTGAGGTGCTGCCATTGCGCCATAAGGTGGCAATCTTGAGCCTCCGTGATAGCATCCACGGGGTAGCTGGGAGCCGTGAAGTGAGGCTGCTGAAGGAGCTTGGTGGAAGCCACGCTGCTTCTTCGCTGAGATGGCAGGGTAGCTTCTGGGGTAGCTTCGGCAGGTTGCTGCCTCTGAACTAGTGCTTGTTCCTCTAGCGCTCGTACCCTTGCATTCAGCTTCTGCAGTTCGGTCTGCTCCACTTTCCTCCTCCTCTCCCAGGTTTTGTAACCGCCTGCGCTGGGAAACCCTTCCTTCCATGCAACGGAGCCTGCCGTGCCTCGTGTTCGTCCTGGGTGCTCAGGATTCCCGAGGGCCTGTGTGAGCTTGTTGTTCTCTCTGTCGGGAACGAACATCCCTTGCTGCGCTGCGGCGATATACTTCTGAAGCTTCTTGACGGGTATTTCAAGTTGCTCCTTCGTCCAACGGCACTTCCCTGTTTCAGGGTCCAAGGTTCCCCCAACCCCGAAGAACCAAGTCCTTGAACGGTCTGGCCAGTTCAATGTCTCTGGTTCGACCCCTTTATCAAGCAGGTCCTTCTCAGCCTTGTCCCACAATGGCCGGGCTTTGAGGTAGCCACCTGACCCCGTGCGATAGTGATACTACTTCTTTGCAGCATTTTTCTTGTTTGTCGCTGACATCTTCTTACTCTTCTCCGATGTCTTGTGGGCCACAAATGCGGGCCAGTGATCTCTTATCTTCTCAAATCGGCCGGTGAATTCTGGATTCTTCCCTTTGTCGACAAACATTGATTTCAACTCATTCTTCCACCTCCTGAATAGATCTGCCATCTTCTTAAGAGCATGAGCCTTGACCAATGGCTCTATAACTGGCTTATCCGGATCCTTCTCTGGCGGTAGGGTGAAATTTGCCTTCAGCGCGGTCCAAAGATCATCTTTCTGTCTATCATTGACAAAAGACACTTGAGGGTCTTCGCTCTTAGGCTTATTCCATTGGTGGATGCTGATCGGGATCATGTCCCTAACAAGAACCCCGCACTGAGCAGAAAATGCTTCCTTGGTCCGGCTGGGTTCAATCGGTTGGCCATCGCCCTTGATTGCTGTGATCGTGAACCTTTCATCCTGGCGCAACCTTTTCTTCGGGCCTCGTCTCGTTACCGAAGTTTGGCTCGATCCGGAGGGCTAGAAAAGAAAAAAGAAGAGAGTTAATATGTGTACATACCAAAACAATTAATGCATGAATTAGCTAGTCAGCACAGGCTTAATTAATATATATACCTCGCCGGACTTTGCAACAGCTCCTTCCTCTGTTCGCTCACCGGAGCAGTCATCATGGTCTCCTTCCACCGGCATTCCGTCACCGAAGCCATCATAATCATGTCCTTCCACCTCCATTGTTCGATCACCGGAGCCTGCTTCAGCCTCTCCTTCCAGACCATCGGTGTCGTTGAGATACGACAAGACATCACCTCCGCCAAGGATTATGTCCCCCAACAACTGTTCTGCTTCGATGTCTCGGTGCTCCATAGTTTCTGCAAATATTACAACATGGCAATTAATATACAAACATGACAGATGGATATATTAGTGCAAACGTAGACCTAGCTAGCTTGACGCTTCTACGGTTTGGGGTGGCCTCGACAACGCTGCTAGGGTTTGGGGTGGCCTAGGCAACGCTTCTAGGGTTTGGGGTGGCCTCGACAACGCTTCTAGGGTTTGGGCCGGACCGCCTCTCTCATGAATGTCCGACGTCCGCACCGACAAGGGATTTAACAAAATGACGCCATTCTGGATGTGCAGAAAATGGTCCATATTTTTCCTGATCTCATCTACCCTTCTATATGTCACGTTGTCTACTGTCAAAGAATTCAAGAAAACCATGGCTTCATCATTAGCCGGAAATGACAGGCGTATAATGGTACGAAGCTCTTCAAAGTTGTTTTCGAACGGAGTTCCCGATAGAATAATTCGCTTTTTGGTACAAAGTTCAGCAAGAGCCTTCCGAATATCGCTATTTGGAAGGCCTTTGCTGAAATTCGTACCAAAAGGAGAATTATTCTATCCGGAACTCCGTTCCAAAACAACTTTGAAGAGCTTCGTAGCATCATACGCCTGTTACTTCTGACTAATGATGAAGCCATGGATTTCTTCAATACTTTGACAGACAACGTGACATATAGAAGAATATATATATAGATGAGATCAGAAAAAAATTGGATCAACTTGTGCACATCCATAATGGGGGCATTCTTGATAAATCTATATATGTCAAAATTCAAACTTTGACATATGATCAAACTTTGACATATGATCAAATGTTGCATATGTCAAAATTCAAACTTTGACATATGATCAAATGTTGCATATGTCAAAATTCAAACTTTGACATATGATCAAACTTTGATATATTTCCACCGCGATATAAAATAATACATAGACTTGTTCGGGCGAGAGGGGGTTGATCGACGTCCCCCCTCATGTCGAAGTTACCGGAATTATCTTCTAGTGGTTTGGCTGGCCTCGAGAGTTTGTCGGATAGGGGCGGGAGGGGGTAGGAGATCGACAACGCTTTTTTTCTAGGGTTTGGGTGGCCTCGAGAGTTGGTCGCCCAGTATATCGAGAGGGGGGTGAACATTTTACCTTAGTAACTTAGAAAAAAAATGTTATCGGAGAGGGGGCATATCGACCCCCCCCCTCATGTCGAAGTTATCGGGGAGGGGCTATATCGACAACGACATACATATAGCCACATACATATAAAAAAATTCTATGAACATCCATACATACATATAGCCACATACATATATATGGCTATTAAAAAAAATTCATCATATAAAAAAAATGTTATCGGGGAGGGGGTATATCACAAACTTTGACATAAATGACTTTGATCATGCACAATTTTCCTATACATATACATAAATTGACAAAGAAAATTCTATGAACAAAAAAAATCATAAAAATTCTATGAACATAAAAATTCTAACTTTTGCATATTCTTTGCATATGAACATACATACATTTTCTTATTTTTTCTTAAATGTAACTTTTGCATATATGAACATACATACATAAATTATACATACATGGAAAAAAATTGCTATGAACAAAAAAAACATCATATATGAACATTTTGTATATACATCCATATCCATCCATCCATCCATCCATACATACATACATACATACATGGACAAAACAATGCTATGAACAAAAACATCAATTTTGGTCCAATCTTGGCATTGAACTACAACCCAATTTTTCCTTGCTAAAAAAATTATGAATTTTTTACATCTTGTAGTCCTTCCAACTAAACCCTCAAGTCCAGAAGGGCAGCCCCAATTTCATCTAGCAAGTCCACCAAAAAATTCATATAGTTTCTGTCTAGCACTAAATTTTAATAAAACTTGCACTAAGAAGTTTTTCCTTTTATCAAACCAACTTAACCATCTTCACTAACATCCAAGGAGACATCATCCTGCCAAGTTTCACATAAAACAAAGTTCCCTAGCAAGCCCTAGCATTTCATCAAACACCTTGTGGACATGGCTGAATTTTTGCACTGAACCAACTTCACCATCATCACATACATGGAGGAAGGACAGAGGAGAGGGGTGGGAGGGAGGAGGGAGTACCGGCCTGGCCGGCGGGTACTGGTGCGGCGGCGTTGACGGCAGGGCAGGGCGTGGCGGGGCATCGGGGCAGGGCAGGGGCACGGCGGCGTTGGCGTCGAGGTCGAGGCAGGGGCGCACGGCATTGGCGTCGGGGCAGGGCAGGGGCGCGGGGCGATACCGACGAGGAGCGGGCGGCGACGGCGACCTCGGGGTGGCGACGGCGAGCACGGGCAGCCTGGCGGCGTCGATGAGCTCGGCGTCATCGGGGGGCAAATGGTCGATGAAAACTGAAAAATTCGTAAGTCCTGCTTATATACACAGAGCATTGGTCCCGGTTCGTGGCACAAACCGGGACGAATGCCACCCTTTGGTCCCGGTTCGTGCCACCAACCAGGACCAAAGGTCTCTTTTCAGCAGCCCAATGGGCGGGAAACAGAGACCTTTGGTCCCGGTTGGTGGCACGAACCGGGACCAAAGGGGGGGCATTGGTGCCGGTTTGTTCCACCAACCGGGACCAATGCCCCCCCCTTTCGTCCCGGTTGCTGCTACCAACCGGGACCAAAGGCCTTGCGCTGGCGCGGTGCGGTGGGATGTTTAGTCCCACCTCGCTAGTTGAGAGAGCTCGAGAGTGGTTTATAAGCGCTATTGCGCCGACCCTCTCGAGCTCCTCTCAACTGCAGGCTTTCGGGCCTTCTCTGCTACTCTTTGCCGTGGGCCTGCTGGGCCTCTACGGGCCTGAATCCTGGCCCATGGATGGGTTTCTAGTCGTATTCAGGCCGTGGTGGCCCAGTAGGTGGCATTTTTTTATATTTTTTTCTAGTTTTTTTGTTTTCTTTTTTGCTTTATTTATTTTATTTTGTTTCTACTTACAACAAAATACAAACTGTTTTTCAGTGATTCTTTTTGCTTTTAGGTAATAAAAATTATAAACTTGCTGTTAGTGCCATTAGTTTTCCAATTTGAATAGTTTAAATTTGAATTCTTTGAAATTTGTCTGAATCACTAGTTTGTGATTAACTTTACTATAAAAATAGATTTTGGAGTGATTCTTTTTCCTGCTATTTAATATTACTGTATTTTATCATTATATTCAAAAACAGTTTTTGTTATTCTAGTTTCTAACAAAAAAAATCTTTATGATAATTCCTTTTGCTATAAAAGTTTCTAACAAAAAAAGTTCTTTATGAAAATTCTTTTTGCTTTTAATGTTTTGAACAGAAAATACTTTGATAATTTTAGTTGCATAAATTTTAGTTGATTCCTTTTTCTATTAGAGTTTCATTAAAGTTTTCTAGTTCATTCTTTTTTCTATTAGAGTTTCATTAAAGTTTTCTAGTTTATTATTTTTGCTATTAGAGTTTCATAAAAGTTGAGAGGGTTACGGCAAAAACTGGATGCACTTCGTGTACAAAATGGACAATCTCTTTCGAAGTATCAGGGTTTCGGACGAAAACTCATCTGTTACAAAGGGATTTCATTTTTTTGAACTTATTTGAACTCCAGACTTTTTGTGTGTTCAAAATGAACCATTCAAAGCCACATCATCAATTTTCAACCCTTTCTAACTTCATCTGTTATTTTTCATGCATTTACTGATTTTTTTTGAGCTAAATGACCCTGAAAATGAAAAGCACTTCACATGAACTCTGAAGAGGTTGAAAATTGGCATGTATCATCATTTCACCCACATAGCATGTGCTAAAAAGTTGAGAGGGTACGGCAAAAACTGGATGCACTTCGTGTACAAAATGGACAATCTCTTTCGAAGTTCAGGGTTTCGGACAAAACTCATCTGTTACAAAGGGATTTCATTTTTTTGAACTTATTGAACTCCAGACTTTTTGTGTGTTCAAAATGAACCATTCAAAGCCACATCATCAATTTTCAACCCTTTCTGACTTCAATCTGTTTATTTTTAATGCATTTACTGTTTTTTGAGCTAAATGACCTAAAATTGAAAAGCACTAACATGAACTCTGAAGAGGTTGAAAATTGGCATGATATCATCCATTCACACCACTAGCATGTGCTAAAAAGTTGAGAGGGTTCCGGCAAAACTGGATGCACTTCGTGTACAAAATGGACAATCTCTTTCGAAGTATCAGGGGTTTCGGACAAAAACTCATCTGTTACAAGGATTTCATTTTTTTAAACTTATTTGAACTCCAGACTTTTGTGTGTTCAAAATGAACCATTCAAGCCACATCATCAATTTTCAACCCTTTCTGACTTCATCTGTTATTTTTCATCCATTACTGATTTTTTATCTAAATGACCCTGAATTGAAAAGCACTTCACATGAACTCTGAAGGGTTGAAAATTGGGCATGATATCATCATTTCACACCATAGCATGTGCTAAAAGTTGAGAGGGTTACGAACAAAACTGGATGCACTTCATGTACAAATGGACATCTCTTTCGAAGTATCAGGGTTTCGGACAAAAACTCATCTGTTCAAAGGGATTTCATTTTTTTTAAACTTATTTGAACTCCAGACTTTTTTGTGTCAAAATGAACCATTCAAACCCACATCAATCAATTTTCAACCCTTTCTGACTCATCTGTATTTTTTCATGCATTTACTGATTTTTTTGAGCTAATGACCCTATTGAAAAGCACTTCACATGAACTCTGAAGAGGTTGAAAATTGGCATATACATCATTTCCCCACATAGCATGTGCTAAAAGTGGAGAGGGTTACGCAAAAACTGGATGCACTTCTGTACAAAATGACATCTCTTTCGAAGTATCAGGGTTTCGGACAAAAACTCATCATCTGTTACAAAGGGATTTCATTTTTTTAAACTTATTTGAACTCAGACTTTTTGTGTGTCAAAATGAACCATTAAAGCCACATCATCAATTTTCAACCCTTTCTGACTTCATCTGTTTTTCATGCATTTACTGATTTTTTTGAGCTAATGACCCTAGAATTGAAAAGCACTTCACATGAACTCTGAAGAGGTTGAAATTGCATGATATCATCATTTCACCCACAGCATGTGCTAAAAAGTTGAGAGGTTACGGCAAAAACTGGTGCACTTCGTACAAATGGACAATCTCTTTCGAAGTATCAGGGTTTCGGACAAAAACTCATCTGTTACAAAGGGATTTCATTTTTTTAAACTATTTGAACTCCAGACTTTTTGTGTGTTCAAAATGAACCATTAAAGCCACCATCATCAATTTTCTAACCCTTTCTGACTTCATCTGTTATTTTTCATGCATTTACTGATTTTTTTGAGCTAAATGACCCTGAAAATTGAAAAGCACTTCACATGAACTCTGAAGAGGTTGAAAATTGGCATGATATCATCATTTCACCCACATAGCTGTGCTAAAAATTGAAGGGTTACGGCAAAAACTGGATGCACTTCTGTACAAATGGACAATCTCTTTCGAAGTATCAGGGTTTCGGACAAAAACTCATCTGTTACAAAGGGTTTCATTTTTTTAAACTTATTTGAACTCCAGACTTTTTGTGTGCTCAAAATGAACCATTTACAAGCCACATCATCAATTTTCAACCTTTCTGCTTCTCTGATCGTTATTTTTCATGCATTTACTGATTTTTTTGAGCTAAATGACCCTGAAATTGAAAAGCACTTCACATGAACTCTGAAGAGGTTGAAAATTGGCATGATATCATCATTCATTCACCCACATAGCATGTGCTAAAAAGTTGAGAGGGTTACGAGAAAACTGGATGCCTTCTGTACAAAAGGGACAATCTCTTTCGAAGTATCAGGGTTTCGGACAAAAACTCATCTGTTACAAAGGGATTTCATTTTTTTAAACTTATTTGAACTCCAGACTTTTTGTGTGTCAAAATGAACCATTTAAAGCCACATCCAATTTTCACCTTTCTGACTTCATCTGTATTTTTCATGCATTTACTGATTTTTGAGCAAATGACCCTGAAATTGAAAAGCACTTCACTGAACTCTGAAGAGGTTGAAAATTGGCATGATCATCATTTCACCCACATAGCATGTGCTAAAAAGTTGAGAGGGTTACGGCAAAAACTGGATGCACTTCGTTGTACAAAATGGACAATCTCTTCGAAGTATCAGGGTTTCGGACAAAAACTCATCTGTTACAAAGGGATTTCATTTTTTTGAACTTATTTGACTCCAGACTTTTTGTGTGCTCAAAATGAACCATTCAAAGCCATCATCATCAATTTTCAACCCTTTCTGACTTCATCTGTTATTTTTCATGCATTTACTGATTTTTTTGAGCTAAAGACCTGAAATGAAAAGCACTTCACATGACTCTGAAGAGGTTGAAAATTGGCATGATATCATCTTTCACACCCACACTAGCATGTGCTTAAAAAGTTGAGAAGGTTACGGAAAAACTGGATGCACTTCGTGTACAAAATGGACAATCTCTTTCGAAGTATCAGGGTTTCGGACAAAAACTCATCTGTTACAAAGGGATTTCATTTTTTTAAACTTATTTGAACTCCAGACTTTTTGTGTGTTCAAAATGAACCATTCAAAGCCACATCATCAATTTTCAACCCTTTCTGACTTCATCTGTTATTTTTCATGCATTTACTGATTTTTTGAGCTAAATGACCCTGAAATTGAAAAGCACTTCACATGAACTCTGAAGAGGTTGAAAATTGGCATGATATCATCATTTCACCCACATAGCATGTGCTAAAAAGTTGAGAGGGTTACGGCAAAAACTGGATGCACTTCGTGTACAAAATGGACAATTTCTTTCGAAGTATCAGGGTTTCGGACAAAAACTCATCTGTTACAAAGGGATTTCATTTTTTTGAACTTATTTGACTCCAGACTTTTTGTGTGCTCAAAATGAACCATTCAAAGCCATATCATCAATTTTCAACCCTTTCTGACTTCATTTGTCTTCACTTTTTCTTCGCTTGTGTCCTTTGCTTATTGCGCCGTAACCATGGATATTCTTCATCGCTTAACAGGGTGCTTGGGTCAGCCTTGACTTTGAAGGGAGGAATTTCATGAAACTTTTCATAATCTTCAGACATGTCTGTCTTACCCTCCACTCCCACGATGTCTCTTTTCCCTGAAAGAACTATGTGGCGCTTTGGCTCATCGTATGATGTATTCGCTTCCTTATCTTATATTTTTCTCGGTTTGGTAGACATGTCCTTCACATAGAAAACCTGCGCCACATCATTGGCTAGGACGAATGGTTCGTCTGTGTACCCAAGATTGTTTAGATCCACTGTTGTCATTCCGTAATGTGGCTCTACCTGTACCCCGCCTCCTGACAGATTAACCCATTTGCACTTAAACAAAGGGACCTTAAAATCATGTCCGTAGTCAAGTTCCCATATGTCCACTATGTAACCATAATATGTGTCCTTTCCCCTCTTGGTTGCTGCATCAAAGCGGACACCGCTATTTTGGTTGGTGCTCTTTTGATCTTGGGCGATCGTGTAAAATGTATTCCCATTTATCTCGTATCCTTTGTAAGTTAATACAGTCGAAGATGGTCCCCTGGACAATGAGTACAACTCATCAAAAACAGTGTTTTCACCTCTGAGACGTGTTTCCAACCAACTGCCGAAAGTCCTGATGTGTTCACATGTAATCCAGTCGTCACACTGCTCCGGGTGTTTGGAGCGCAGAATGTTCTTGTGTTCATCGACATACGGGGTCACCAAGGTAGAGTTCTGTAGGACTGTGTAGTGTGCTTGAGACCAAGAATGCCCGTCCCTGCATATTATTGAGTCCCCTCCTAGCGTGCCTTTTCCAGTCAGTCTCCCCTCAAACCGCGATTGAGGGAGACCAATCTTCTTAAGGTCAGGAATGAAGTCAACACAAAATCCAATGACATCTTCTGTTTGATGGCCCATGGAGATGCTTCCTTCTGGCCTAGCGCGGTTACGGACATATTTCTTTAGGACTCCCATGAACCTCTCAAAGGGGAACATATTGTGTAGAAATACAGGGCCCAGAACGACAATCTCGTCGACTAGATGAACTAGGACGTGCGTCATGATATTGAAGAAGGATGGTGGGAACACCAGCTCGAAACTGACAAGACATTGCGCCACATCACTCCTTAGCCTTGGTATGATTTCTGGATCGATCACCTTCTGAGAGATTGCATTGAGGAATGCACATAGCTTCACAATGGCTAATCGAACGTTTTCCGGTAGAAGCCCCCTCAATGCAACCGGAAGCAGTTGCGTCATAATCACGTGGCAGTCATGAGACTTTAGGTTCTGGAACTTTTTCTCTGGGATATTTATTATTCCCTTTATATTCGACGAGAAGCCAGACGGGACTTTCATACTGAGCAGGCATTCAAAGAATATTTCCTTCTCTTCTTTGGTAAGAGCGTAGCTGGCAAGACCTTCATACTGCTTTGGAGGCATGCCGTCTTTTACGTGCCAACGTTGCAGGTCCTCCCATGCCTCCGGTGTATCTTTTGTCTTTCCATACACGCCCAAGAAGCCTAGCAGGTTCACGCAAAGGTTCTTTGTCACGTGCATCACGTCGATTGAAGAGCGGACCTCTAGGTCTTTCCAGTAGGGTAGGTCCCAAAATATAGATTTCTTCTTCCACATGGGAGCGCGTCCCTCAGCGTCATTCGGAACAGATAGTCCGCCGGGACCCTTTCCAAAGATTACGTGTAAATCATTGACCATAGCTAGTACGTGATTACCGGTACGCATGGCGGGCTTCTTCCGGTGATCTGCCTCGCCTTTGAAATGCTTGCCTTTCTTTCGACATTGATGGTTGGTCGGAAGAAATCGACGATGCCCGAGGTACACATTCTTCCTGCATTTGTCCAGGTATATACTTTCGGTATCAGCTAAACAGTGCGTGCATGCGTGGTATCCCTTGTTTGTCTGTCCTGAAAGGTTACTGAGAGCAGGCCAATCATTGATGGTTACAAACAGCAACGCATGCAGGTCAAATTCCTCCTGTCTATGCTCATCCCACACACGTACACCGTTTCCATTCCACAGCTGTAAAAGTTCTTCAACTAATGGCCTTAGGTACACATCAATATCGTTGCTGGGTTGCTTAGGGCCTTGGATGAGTACTGGCATCATAATGAACTTCCGCTTCATGCACAGCCAAGGAGGAAGGTTATAGATACATAGAGTCACGGGCCAGGTGCTGTGATTGCTGCTCTGCTCCCCGAAAGGATTAATGCCATCCACGCTTAAACCAAACCATACGTTCCTTGCGTCACCTGCAAACTCCTCCCGGTACTTTCTCTCGATTTTTCTCCACCGCGACCCGTCAACGGGTGCTCTCAACTTCCCGTCTTTCTTACGGTCCTCTCTGTGCCATCGCATCAACTTGGCATGCTCTTTGTTTCTGAACAGACGTTTCAACCGTGGTATTATAGGAGCATACCACATCACCTTCGCAGGAACCCTCTTCCTGGGGGGCTCGCCGTCAACATCACCAGGGTCATCTCGTCTGATCTTATACCGCAATGCACCGCATACCGAGCATGCGTTCAAATCCTCGTACGCACCGCGGTACAGGATGCAGTCATTAGGGCATGCATGTATCTTCTGCACCTCCAATCCTAGAGGGCATACGACCTTCTTTGTTGCGTACGTACTGTCGGGCAATTCGTTATCCTTTGGAAGCTTCTTCTTCAATATTTTCAGTAGCTTCTCAAATCCTTTGTCAGGCACAGCATTCTCTGCCTTCCACTGCAGCAATTCCAGTACGGTACCGAGCTTTGTGTTGCCATCTTCGCAATTGGGGTACAACCCTTTTTGGTGATCCTCTAACATGCGATCGAATTTCAGCTTCTCCTTTTCACTTTCGCACTGTCTCCTTGCATCAACAATGACCCGGCGGAGATCATCATCGGGCACATCGTCTGGTTCCTCTTGATCTTCAGCTTCCCCCGTTGCAACATCACCATATTCAGGGGGCACATAGTTGTCATCATCCTCTTCTTCTTTGTTGTCTTCCATCATAACCCCTATTTCTCCGTGCCTGGTCCAAACATTATAGTGTGGCATGAAACCCTTCTCAAGCAGGTGGGCGTGAAGGATTTTCCGGTCAGAGTAAGACTTCGTATTCCCACATATAGGGCATGGACAACACATAAAACCATTCTGCTTGTTTGCCTCAGCCACTTCGAGAAAATTATGCACGCCCTTAATGTACTCGGAGGTGCGTCTGTCACCGTACATCCATTGCCGGTTCATCTGCGTGCATTATATATAATTAAGTGTGTAAAAAACTGGCGACGAGAATTTTTTTTCTTTTAGAAAGAAGATAAGAACAAGAGGCTCACCACGGTTATGCCGGCGACGAGATCGGCGCGGGCGATCGACGGCGGTGAAGACGGGGACGGGACGTGATGGACCGCTAAACCTAGACAAATCTTGAGGAAAATGGAGCTTGAAGGTCGAGCTTCGAGAGGAGAAAGCTTAACTAGTGTGGCTCGGGCATTTCATCAAACACCTCATGTGCATAGGAGGTGAGCTAGAGCACCACAAAGCTCTCCCCTCGCCGGCCAGAAAAAACAGAGCAGTGTGGAGTGCTCTGCTCGCCGGCGACGGGGTATATATAGCCACCTCATTGGTCCCGGTTCATGCGTGGAACCGGGACTAAAGGCCCCCCTTCTGTCCCGGTTCAAGCCACGAATCGGGACCAATGGATGTGGGCCAGGAGCGAGGCCCATTGGTCCCGGTTCGTGCCAGGAACCGGGACAAATGGGTCCAGACGAACCGGGACCAATGCCCACGAGGCCCCGGCCGGCCCCCTGGGCGCATGAACTGGGACGTATGCCCCCATGGGTCCCGGTTCGTGACTGAACCGGGACTAATGGGCTGGGCTGGCCCGAACCAAAGCCCTGTTTTCTACTAGTGCTCCTTTCTTTCCATTTTCATGTCCGCCATCTCATTTCTCTCCGTTAGAGTACATGTTGTGGCGGACGTGAGTAGGAAATCATGTTGCCGGTTGATGCCTCTATGTTTACAGCTAATGGATCAATGTCGTAGTTCTCTTTGACTCCAATTTCTGATGATTTATTAAGTGTATCGTTCGATATAACATATGGAGTTTGCTTTCTCACCGAAATCTCTTTGTGAACTCGTAGAGAATTTTACCAATCCTCAATTTCAAGTTGTTAAAACTCTAGGTGTTGGATGCATATTAAAAATCAAAGAAATTCAAATTTGACCATCTTTGTTGAAATATGTTATCACTTCGTACAACCCAACAACTTCAACTTTCAAAATTGTGGATGTTTATTTAAAAATTGAATTGAAGTTCTGGATTGACGGAGTGATAATATATTTCAACAAATATGGTCGCAATTGAACTTCTCTGATTTTTAGTGTGTGTCCAATAAGAGTTTTAACAACTTTGATTTGAGGATTGGTCAAGTTTTCTACGAGTTCACGAAGAAATTCAACAAAGATTAAAAAATCAGAGAAATTCAATTGAGACCATATTTGTTAAAATATATTATCACATCGTACAACCGAGCAACTTCAACTCAATTTTTAAATAAACATCCTCAATTTTGAAAGTTGAAGTTGTTGGGTTGTACGAAGTGATAACATATTTCAACAAAGATGGTCACACTAGAATTTATTTGATTTTTAATATGCATCCAACACCTAGAGTTTTAACAACTTTGATTTGAGGATTGGTCTAATTTTCTACGAATTCACAAAGAAATTCCAGGGAGCAAGCAAACTCCATATGTCCTATCAAACGCTACACTTAATAAATTATCGGAAATTGGAGTCATGGAGAACTACGACGTTGATCCATTAGCTATAAAAACAAAGAGACATCAATCAGTAACGTGATTTCCTACTCTCGTCAACCACAACATGTACTTAGCAGAGAGAAACAAGATGGGGGACATGAAAATGAAAAAAAGGAGATTAGTTCAAGAGAACTTACAATGCAGATCGTAGAGATGCTAGGTGTGTGCGGTTATGTAGGGGAGTTCAGAAAAACACAAGTTGGTCGGACACCGAGAGTTGGGTTTGTTTTTGGACAATGTTGAGTTATCTTCAGTTATTTAGTTAGTTCACAATTGAAGTTTAATGTAGTTGAGCTATCAGACCTCTAAAGGTTATAGCAACTTTACAACTTCGAGGCGATGTGGTGCATAAAGTCCCTCTTTCCTCCCGGTAAAAATGGTGGTATTTCAAGTATTCTATTTGTAAACTCCAAGGCGAGCTGCTGACGGCCTCGGTGAGGAGTGCGTGCAAGGTATATCCCACCATACGCACAACATCACCACACATCGTACTTTGACCTCGTCGTGTTTTGCCAGGATTGCTTGCACCATTTCCCTGGCTGATGATGCTGTCTTTGGCTCACTGTTCACACACGATCAAATAAATTTTCTCCCAAAATGATCTGACGGATGGGAAACACAGAATAGGAGGAACCCGGATGATTAGTCGACTCCATTCAAATGAATCTTTGCACGTATGTGTGACACAGAACAAACTGTGCATCAGTGGATCTGGTGGTGATACTATCGACATGCGTGCATGTACAGCGTCAACCTATGTTATTGTTAGGTTATTGCCTGCAGGAAGAAATCCAGCTGACAACGCAAAGAGTTTTCGTAGAAACAAGTCACGTACTACTTGCTACTAAATGTTGACAACTTCATTTACGCAACAAGATTACATATTACCCAACCCAACTCAGTTACGCGAGGAAATCTAATTATCTAGGGCGCGTCGCCAGCGTTTCCATAGAGAAATCAGTTTGAACGTGGGAAAATCACAATTGTGCAGTCTGCAGTCTGCACATTGGACTATCTCCTCGAAGCCAGTGGCTTCATTTCCTCGTAGTAGTCCCATTAGTAAAGACGCAAGCCGAGAGACAGCAGAGACCTGACTGCTCGCCGCCATGACGGTGGCTTCATTTCCTCGCGGTAGCCTCATTAGAGAAGACATGAGCTGAGAGACCGGATCTCGTCCCTCAGCAGAGACCTCCCGCTTAGACCCCCTCTTGGCTCCCTTCTGTAGCGCATCCCATAACAACCTGATAATTTGCGAGCTTATTTGCGCGCAAAGACGTCGCCCTTCCTCAGACCGCCACAGCTCTGACCAAAGGAAACATTAGGTTGCTTCAAAAATGTTAAGGAGGTGTCACAGGGTTTAACAACAATAGTAATACCATAGAAAAATATAGCGATCCGCCAATCTATTAAAAACTATTTGTAGAATGGCAAGCCCCTAACAAAAAATTGGGTGAGGCCACATTCGAGTTTTCAAAAAGTTTTTTAACAAGGCAAAAGATTTACATGTTTCTCATCAAGTAAGGAGTTTCAAGTACAAAAAGAACCAGCCAACAAAAACCTACACTCCTGGCTCAGGGATTACACAAGTGTTTTGCTCCCGTAGTATGCCAGTTTGCTGATTCATCCTTTATCGAAAAGATTTTGTTTGGATAGAAAATCATTTTCTCCATTTGAATATACTAATCGACAGGAGAGCACCCCTTCTCCCGAAGTTACGGGGTCATTTTGCCAATTTAGATGTAATTTTTGAGATAATGTTGACTTGTACCTGTTGTGTTGAAAAGCCTCATCTCCTCCATCAGGATAGCACATTCTTCCTGGAAATAATAGTAGGAAACAATATATTATTTTGTACGGTTTTAGTGTGATAAACAGAAAACATTTGTGTAGTTGGTTATTGTAGATGTGAGCCAATCTTCTGTGATGACCAAGTTAACAAAACTCTATGATAACCCACACACTCTCTTGGACATATGATAGTTTTTTTTTCAATTGTCCAAATGATAGAATTTAATCCTGGCCTTTCATTCATCAAGGACAATATGTCTGTGTAAGCATGCTGGGCATAGCAAGTTTTACAATAATGTAAACATATTTAGTTATCTCACTCGCAGGTGGCAAGGCAGCGGCAGTGATTGAGCATGTGGTCCGGCAGGGTTTTTTGATACATAATAAGATAACTTGCATAACAATAAAAAAAGAACATAAGTTCATTAAGGATTTACCCAATTACTCCAATCTATACCATGCATACCTTACATTCAGAAAAAAGACTGTTTCTTCTGATTATTGCTGCCTTAATATGCAGCATAAAAATATGTGATGCACACCTTATTTTGCAAGTTCTTCCCACATAAAAGCTCTCGTGTCATAATTGTTTTTGTGACAGAAATCATATTTAGTGCAATGGATTTAGTTACTAGAGATATTATAATGTGGGCAACTTTTGTAAATTATTTCCCTTATTATTATTTACTTCCTCTGATATCTTCTGACCCGCTAAGAGGTGAAAATAAAACCATCATATTGACTTATTAGGAAGCATCTGTTGGTGGGATAAGACATAAGAGTTAGTCCCCACCACAGACTAAGAGCATCTCCAGCTGCGCCCCCAACACGCCCCTCAAGGCCATTTTTTAACGCCGGCGCCCAAAAATCGGCCCAGTCGCGCCCCCAGTTAAGGCCGAAACTGGCGCCGGCCGACCCAGGCCGAACCCGGCGCGCTGGGGGGGCGCCGGGCAATCGTTTTTTGGCGCGAAAGAACGGCGGGCCCGCCGAGTCAGCGACCCCCGCGCCTCGTCGTCCTCATTGCCTTGGTTTCCCGCGGGGAATCAATGCCAAGGCTGCCGCCGGTCAGCCTTCCATTGATTCCTCACGGGCGGCGCGGTGAGGCGACGCGCCCCCTCCGCTAGGCGTCCAGGACGAAGAGCCGCCCCCCACCCCCCCCCCCCCCCCCGCTGCTATATAAGCCGCCCCTGCGTCGCCGGTGAACGCACCCCGCCCGCAGCCCTCCTCTCTCCCCGTGCACGCACAGCCGCCGCCGCCGAACTTTCTTTCCCCCTCTCTCCGTGCACGCACAGACGATGGGCGAAAGGTTCCCCGGCGACGGGGCGGTGGCCAATGGCTTCGGCCGCTGCTCTCTGAACGAGTAGGAAGCCCATCTCCTCCACGAAGCGAACTACCCGGCGCCTCCCGACATGCGCGTGCCGGGGCGGTGGAGGCTCAGTGTCAGGGGCGTCCCCGTCCCCCCGCTGCCCGACATCGAGCACCCCCACTACTTCCAGGCCGAGATCGACCGTATACGGGCGTCTATGTCGGAGGAGGAACGAGCCCTCCCGGAGTACGACGCCGGCAACCATGAGGCGTGGGCGGCGTACTTCGAACGCCGGCAGGCGGAGCGGCTGGCCTCCATCAACAACGCGCCACTGGTGAGGGGGCGCAACAACAGCGACGGCCGCCGCCTATGGTGGGGCGCCCCTGGCCGCACGCTACACGCCATCCTCGAGTACCTCGAGGGCGGCAACGATCCGCCGCTGACGTACCAGGCGGCCCCGGTCCCCCGCCGGAGTTGCGGTCCATGGCTGCCGAGGAGGATGCTGGGCGGGTCCTCCTCCTCCTCCTCCTCCTCCCACTCCTTCGGGTCGCCGGTGCTCTTAAGCGTCAAGGCCGAGCCCGTGGAAACGTCGCTCGGCCGGCACAACCGCGGCATCGTCATCAACGAGGGCGGCGGCGGTTCCTCGGGTCCAGCCTCCCGCCTCGTCAGGCCGAAGACGGAGCCGGGGCTCGGCCCCGTGAAGCGCGAGCACAACGACGAGGCCGCCTTTGACGACGAGGCCGCCATGAAGTGGGCGCGGGAGGACTGGGCGCGGACGGAGATGGAGCGCCAGCGCCGCGCCCTGGAGGAGATCGCCGCTCGGCGCCGTGGCCATGACAAGGGAGGCGTCGTTGTTCTCGACGACAGCGACGACGAGGTGCCGCCGCCGGCCAAACCAGTCCGCTAGGGGGACCCCGGGCAGGGGTCCAGCAGGGACGGCCGCGTGAAGGAGGAGAAGGAGGACGACGACGGCGGCGACTTCGGCGTGTTCAGCGAGTTCTTCGGCCTGTAGGCGCGGCCGTTTTTTTTTTCTTTTTAGTAGACTTATTATTATGTTTCTATATGTAAAAAAACTGTGAACCGCCTAAATATCGCTGAATGTATGCCGTGCTTGCCGAGATTTGCCCAATTATGTTTTAAAAAAAAATAAAAAAGAGCGTTTGGGGCCGATCTGGTGGCGGCGGCTGGGAAGTCGATCGCCCCCACGCCAAAAATATCGCCGGTTCGCCCCCAAGCGGCGCTTTTTTTTAGCCCCTGGGGGGGCGAACGGCTGGAGATGCTCTAAGAAGGGAGGTTTGAATATGGTCTGGCAAGCCCCACCTCCCATGGTACCAGACTACCGGTTGATCCCCATACAACTCATTATTATATCAATAAAATGCATCACAAATGTTGAAGTATAAACTGCATATATTTCTTAGAAACAGAACTACAATTAGTAAACTTAGGAAGTAAATGAAAAGGATATGGAGTTCTGGGAAAATCATTAGATGACTAATATTAAAATGCATAAATGAGTGCCGTAATAAGAAAATTATATAAGGTCAAAAAGAGAGAAGCAAGCAAATACTTTCACTAAATTTGTTTAAGGTAAAAGCATACACATAAGGCAAAGGAATATATACATGCTACTTGAAAGTGTGAATTGGTATAGTTACCTGGAGTGTGTGTGGGAAATTCAGTTTGGGCATATTCTGATTCATATCGATCTCTTTTTGAACTGCATTTCTCAAGTTTAGCATCTCCTGTTCCTTGCCAAAGAAGCATTCCACATTGATATGCTCAAGTGACGAGAGATTCTCTAAACCCAATGTGAAATCACCAAATTTAAGCAATGCCTCCGGCATACCATGCAATACTAATTGCAGGGTTTGGAGACATTGCATGGATACTCGTGCAAACCTCAATTAGATGGTCTCACTCTTGACACTAAACCTCGTTAGAGACACAAATGGGTAACCACTGTTGATGACCAGCCGTTTATCTCTGCCATGGGTAGGTCCCTCCACTTGTATGTATAGTTCACTGAGAGATGGTATGCTCCCGAGGACTTGAAGGTCCTGCTCTCTTAGTGTTTTCATTGTGATACTTAGGAAAAGCAGTCGTGTTAGTTTAACAAAGGTTGATGGCAACTCTTCTTCTATTTTGGTGGACCTTATCCCCAGCACTTGCATAAATTGTAGATTCCTGATCCTTTTTGGGATCTTAGTGATCGATGTACCCTTTAAACTCAAATATCTCAGGTGAAAAAAATTGCAGATATCCTTCCAATGATTATTATCCACTTGCCCACAATCAGTTAAATCCAATACACGCAAGACTGGAAAGCCCAAGAGTGCTGGTAACAAACTGAAATCATGTCAAATTATTTGAGATAATATACAGCATAATCAGATAAATCATGTCAAATCAGTGTTTAAATAACATCTTCAGCATCCAAGGGCATTTCAGACTTTCACCACCAGCTACAGCCTCACCAGCCGTCCTAAAAAAGTTACTAAACAGGCTTTTTGGACTTCTCAGCTTCTACCTGCTCCAGCCCGCTTCTCAGCTTCTACCAGCTCCAGCTGCTTCTTGTTCAGCCGCAGCCCAAACAAACAGGGCCTCAGTCATGTCGAAGGCATACAACAACAGTGCTCAGGGAGGCATTTGAGAGGCGGTGGGGGTCATAACGTGGGGCGACGGACCTCAGGAAACTTCTTGGAGGTGATGGCGACGACCGTGCTCAGGGAGGTCGATGTTGACGTATCCTCCAAATCTCCATACGCTGGTGGTAAATCCATGGGGGCTAGTACCAACAGCCGATGGGGCGAGGATGACAGGGGCTTAAAACTCTTCGCCTCAGGAAGTCAGGAGGCCTGTCGGTTTTAAAGTAGGAGTAGTGGAGGAGGTGAAAAGGAAAGACATACGGAACATTAAAACCCATCTGTTTCTTTGGGAAAACGTTAATATGTGATAGTAGATGAATGGAAATTGATGGAGAAAGTGAAGAGGGGGAGGGAATTAATAGGTACTCTAGGAGAGTAATTGTCAGTGGAGAAGATGGACACCCCAACTGGAACCGAGTTCTAGGGAAAAAAGGTAATTGCAGCAGCTCTCCACGGCTAAAACAAATTGACAGAATCTAGTACTAACTGAAGACGTGGCTCAAGGAAATCACAGGAAAACAGTTAGTGGGTGCTGATGTGGCATATTGCTTAGGTGGATAGGCAGCATGTCAAGAGAAATAGGTTAGTCGGGATAACTATTTAGGTATTATAGATTGGTCAGTTTCAATCTCATAATCCTCTGGATACAAACTAAGATGCAGTAAACAAGTCTTTAGATGTGGAGGTAGGTCAGAGTAACTCACTGATAATATCCTTCTCATGTTCTTCACATCATCGTGACTATTATGAAGCCCTGAACCCAAAGATTTGTACACCTTTGACCAATACTCATGTGTATGTGATTTTTCCTTTTTATTGGACAGCAAGCTACCTACGGTAATGATAGCTAACGGCAGTCCACCACATCTTTCTAAAATGCTCTCAGATACTTTAAGCAATTGATTAGGTGGTGATTCGTTCTCAGCCTCATATATTCGCCAGTAGAACAACTTTCCTGAGTTAGCAACAGAAAGGGGTTTTAGCCGATAAACACTGCCAGCTTGCTGGGCAACATCAAGAATGCTAGTTGTTGTGATCATTCTACTTCCATGTTCATTCTCTGTCAAAGCATATTTGATGTTTTCCCGGACACATTTATCCCATATGTCATCAACAACAATCAAATATCTTCAATAAATAACAAAAGGCAAAGATTATAAAAGTTATCATATGTTGAGCAGAATTGAGATACGCAATAAAGTTCAACAACTTAAATCGCAAATGAAAATATCAAGAATCTGCACAATTTCAATTTCCTAGTGATATTCATATACAAAACAATGAGGGAGAAACACATACATACCTCTTGTTTGCAAGGAATGATCTTATGTGGTCTAACTCGAGATCGTAATATGTGGTCTAACTCTAGGGCTAGATGAATGACTTTGTGTTGATGTCTCCTCTACGGGGTAAACCCTATGGCTTATATACATGCCAGGGAGGGTATCTAGGGTTACAAGGTCGGTAACTAGGAGCTAGGCGGCGACAGAGATCTTGGAGTATACGTCAAGTCTTCGGGGGAGGCAGTCTTGATCATGCCTCCTATATACGGCCTCCGGAGTCCACCTTGATCACGAATAAAGGCTCGTCAGCCCAACACGAGGAGAATGGGCCGACTGGGTTAGTACCTGTTGGGGAACGTTGCATGGAAAACAAAAAATTTCTACGCACACGCAAGATCTATCCATGGAGATGCATAGCTACGAGAGGGGAGAGTATGTCTATGTACCCTCGTAGACCGTATAGCGGAAGTGTTTTTCAACGCGGTTGATGTAGTCATACACCTCCATGATCCGCCCGATCAAGTACCGAACGTACGGCACCTCCGTGTTCAGCACACGTTCAGCTTGATGACGTCCTCGCCTTCTTGATCCAGCAAGACGAGCGAAGTAGTAGATGAGTTCCGGCAGCACGACGGTGTGGTGACGGTGATGATGTAACTATCTCTGCAGGGCTTCGCCGAGCACTACGAAAATATGACCAAGGACGAACTAGAGGGAGAGGGGCGCCGCACACGGCTTGGGAATCGTGGTCTGTGTTGCCCCTCTCCCTCTACACATATATATAGGTGGAGGAGGGAGAGGAGGCTGCCCTAGGGGTCCCCCAAGTGGCAGGCGGCTGCCCTAGAGGCCTGGCTAGCTGCCCCCCTTCCATATTTGAACATGGGGGGAAGGAAAGGGGGTTGGCTGCCTTAGGGCGCCTCCCCTTTCCTTCCCTCCCTCCTTGGTGTGTGGGCAGGGGGTGGAGGGCGCGCCAGCCCCCTTGTGGGCTGGTGTGCTTCCCCCCCTTTGGCCCATAAGGCCCACCACTTACCGGTGGCCTCCCGGAACCCCTTCCGGCACTCCGATAAATACCCGGTACTTTCTGAAACCTTTCCGGTGACCAAATAGCATCGTCCTATATATCAATCTTTACCTCCGGACCATTCCGGAGCTCCTCGTCATGTTTTTTATCTCATCCGGGACTCTGAACAACATTCGGTCACCAACTCACATAACTCATATAATATTATATCGTCAACGAACGTTAAGCGTGCGGACCCTACGGGTTCGAGAATGATGTAGACATGACCGAGACGCCTCTCCGGTTAATAACCAATAGCGGGACCTGGATGCCCATATTGGTTCCTATATATTCCACGAAGATCTTTATCGGTCGAACCTTTATGACAACATACGTAATTCCCTTTGTCTGTCGGTATGTTACTTGCCCGAGATTCGATCGTTGGTATCTCCATACCTAGTTCAATCTCATCACCGGCAAGTCTCTTTACTCGTTCCGTAATACATCATCTTGCAACTAACTCCTTGGTCACTTTGCTTGCAAGCTTCTTGTGATGTGTATTACCGAGAGGGCCCAGAGATACCTCTCCGTCATACGGAGTGACAAATCCCAATCTCGATTCATGCCAACTCAACAGACACCTTCGGAGATACCTGTAGAGCATCTTTATGATCACCCAGTTACGTTGTGACATTTGATAGCACACAAGGTATTCCTCCGGTATCCAGGAGTTGCATGATCTCATGGTCGAAGGAATATGTATTTGACATTAAGAAAGCAGAAGCAATAAACTGAACGATTATATGCTAAGCTAACAGATGGGTCTTGTCCATCACATCATTCTCCTAATTATGTGATCCCGTTATCAAGTGACAACTCATGTCTATGGTTAGGAAACCTTAACCATCTTCGATCAACGAGCTAGTCTAGTAGAGGCTCACTAGTGACACGGTATTGGTTTATGTATCCTGATGTCTATGACGCAACTTTATTCTTGTAGACTCGTGTTGGGCCTCCAAGCGCAGAGTTTTGTAGGACAGTAGCAGTTTTCCCTCAAGTGGATGACCTAAGGTTTATCAATCCGTGGGAGGTGTAGGATGAAGATGGTCTCTCTCAAACAACCCTGCAACCAAATAATAAAAAGTCTCTTGTGTCCCCAACACACCAAATACAATGATAATTTGTATAGGTGCACTAGTTCGGCGAAGAGATGGTAATAAAAGTGTAGTAATGATAGTAGATATTGATTTTTGTAATAGGAACAATAAAAAAACAGCAAGGTAACGAGTAACAAAAGTGAGCACAAACGGTATTGCAATGCTTGAAAATGAGGCCTAGGGTCCGTACTTTCGCTAGTGCAATCTCTCAACAATGCTAATCTAATTGGATCATATAACCATACCTCAAAGTGCGATGAAGAATCACTCCAAAGTTTCTATCTAGAGGAGAACATAAGAAGAAATTATTTGTAGCTATTCTTTTCGATCGATCTATCCAAGAGTTCGTACTAAAATAACACCAAGTTATTCTTTTCGATCGATCTATCAAGAGTTCGTACTAAAATAACCCTAAGTTATTCTTTCCGATCGATATATCAAGAGTTTGTACTAAAATAACACCAAAGCAAATTCAGATTCATAATACTCAATCCAATACAAAGAACCCCAAAGAGTGCCCCAAGATTTCTACCGGAGAAACAAAAGACGAGAACGTGCATCAACCCCTATGCATAGATTACCCCAATGTCACCTCGGGAATCCGCGAGTTGAGTGCCAAAATATATCTCAAGTGAATCAATATAATACCCCATTGTCACCACGGGTATTCATATGCAAGACATATATCAAGTGCTCTCAAATCCATAAAAGTATTCAATCCGATAAAACGAAATCTCAAAGGAAAAACTCAATTCATCACAAGATAGAGAGGGGAAAACACCATATGATCCAACTATATTAACAAAGCCCGCGATACATCAAGATCGTGACATCTCAAGAACACAAGAGAGAGAGAGAGAGAGAGATTAAACACATAGCTACTGGTACAAACCCTCAGCCCCAAGGATGGACTACTCCCTCCTCATCGTGGTGGCTGCCGGGATGATGAAAATGGCCACCGGTGATGATTTCCCCCTCCGGCAGGGTGCCGGAACGGGGTCTAGATTGGTTTTTCGTGGCTATAGAGGCTTGCGGCGGCAGAACTTTTGATCTAGGGTTACCTCTGATGGTTTCTTTATTTATAGGAATTTTTGGCGTTGGTTCCACGCTAAGATGGGCCTCGAGGTGAGCACAACCCACCGTGGTGCGCCTGGGCCTCCTGGCGCGCCCCGGTGTCTTGTGCCCTACTTCTTTACCTTCTGGTCCTTCCACGAAGCTTCGGGGGTCTCTTTTGTTCTAAAAAAATCGTCAAAAAGTTTCAGCTCATTTGGAGAACTTTCATTTCTGCACACAAAAAAAACACCACGGTAGTTCTGTTGAAAACAGCGTCAGTCCGGATTAGTTCCATGCAAATTATACCAAAACCATATAAAATTGTTGTAAACATGGCATGAATACTTCATAAATTATAGATACGTTGGAGACGTATCAGCATCCCCAAGCTTAATTCCTGCTCGTCCTCGAGTAGGTAAATGATAAAAGAAATAATTTATGAAGTGTGAATGCTAGCAAAGTGCTTAAATTTGATCAATGATAATTTCAATCACTTTTCCTAACAACATAACCACAATTCTTTCTCATAAAACTTTTTATGTTAAAGTAGCAACCAATTCACATGTTAAGGTTCAAACAATGAATTCTCTTGAAACTCAACAACCTATATTCTTAGTCACCAAACAATTGCAATTCAACTTATTCAACAGAGTCTAAGTAAGAGCTCCACATACTCAATCATCATATAGTCTTCCATGATTGCTAGTACTCAAAGCATATTCTTAGAACAAATGGCATCCATCGAACACAGAGAAAGATAGGGGCTTAATATTTTGCCTCCCAACTCATTTATCATAGAGATAATTGTCAACAATAATAATTTATGATCAAATATATTTGGCTGGTCATATGTGCCTAGATCTTTCCCCACCACATGATGCTTGCCAACTAAAGAATAGTTGAAGTTCAAATAAGAATTCATACTATTGACTCTTTGCATAAAAGTAAATACTGAAAAGTAAAAGATAGGCCCTTCGCAGAGTGAAGCAGAGGTTGTCATGCGCTATTTATTTGGATATCCAAACTCTTAATGCAAAGAAACGTCACGTTATATTACCCCTTATGATAGCAACCTTTATTATGCAGTCTGTCGCTTTTATTACTTTGCCATCACAAGTTCGTACAACGCTCAATTTTCCCTTACAATAAAAGATCAAACATATTTAGGAGCAATTTTTATTGCTTTATGCACCGATGACAACTTACTTGAAGGATCTTATTCAATCGATAGGTAGGTATGGTGGACACTCATGGCAAGAAACTGGGTTTAAGGGTTTTTGGATGCACAAGTAGTATCTCTACTTAGTACGAATTTTTGGCTAGCAAAAGATCCTAGGCAAACACCACATGTTGGAGGATCCATGACAATATTACTTCTATGCAAATATACCCAAACATAACTCATTACATTGCCTTCCTTGTCCAACTTCAACTAATTTTCTCAAGTTTGAAAATAATTAATGGGTATTCACAATCATAAAGATGTCCAAGATAATATATTTGCATGTGAAAGTTCTCTTCCTTATACTAATCATTCATGAATTGCTTGTATGACCAATATTGTGATTGTCAAGCTTCAAAAGATTTCACTTTCTAAACCCAATGTGAAGCCACTACTAGGCATGATATGGATATATAATTTCAACTTCATGATATTCAATTCATTCAACAATTTACTCATAGGATATAAGTGAAGCACAAGAGTAAATAACAAACTACTCCAAAAAGATATAAGTGAAGATCAAGCGAGTAGTTGAGTAAAGGTGTAGCTAAGTGAGGACTCTTTCTTATTTAAAAACTTTCAGATCTAAGTATTTTATTAAAACAGCAAGGAAATAAAATAAAATGACATTCTAAGAAAAGCACACATCATGTGAAGAAGCAAAAACTTAGGCTCAACCGAGGCTAACCGATAATTGTTGATGAAGAAAGGTGGGATGCCTACCGGGGCATCCCCAAGCTTAGATGCTTGAGACTTCTTGGATTATTAACTTGGGATGCCTTGGGCATCCCCAAGCTTGAGCTTTTGTGTCTCCTTAATTCCTTTTATATATCACGGTTTGCTAAATCTTAAAAACTTCATCCACACAAAACTCAACAAGAACTCGTGAGATAAGTTAGTATAAATCAATGCAAAAACCTTATCATTCTCTACTGTAGAAAATCACGAAAATTATTATTCAACATTGCATACTAAATTCCTCTGCATATTTAATACTCCTATCCTCAAATAGAATCATTAAACAAGCAAACATATGCAAACAATGCGAACATAACAGCAATCTGTCTAAACAGGACAGTCTGTAAAGAGTGCAATTGTACTCATACTTCCCTAACTCCAAAAATTCAGAACATTTACCACACTGTACAAAATTTATCAGAGATTATTGTGCAAAAAGTTTCAATATTTTATCACATTCTGACTTTTCTGGAGAATTTTTGCAACAGCGATAAACTTTCTGTTTTGAAACAGCAACTCATATACTTGCAAAATAAGCATGGTGATGGCTATCCTTGCCACTTTTATTAAAATAAAAGATGACAAATATTATTCTAAATAACAGAAAGCAAATCCTAATAAAAAAATGACTCTCCAAGCAAAACTCATATCATGTGACGAATGAAAATATAGCTCCAAGTGAGGTTACCGATAATGTTGAAGACGAAAGAGGGAATGTCTTCCGGGGCATCCCCAAACTTAGTTGCTTGGATCTTCATTGAATATTGCCTTGGGGGTGCCTTGGGCATCCCCAAGCTTAGGGTCTTGTCACTCCTTATTCTCCTCATATCGATATCTCACCCAAAACTTGAAAACTTCAATCACACAAAACTTAACGGAACTTCGTGAGATGGGTTAGTATGATAAGACAAATCATTCACTTTGGTACTATCAAAGAAAAGATTCATAATTGTTCTCACACAATGACTACTGTACTCTACATTTTTCACAATTTATATTAAGCAATATAAGCCATAGAAACTAGTAAACAAGCAAATTATGCATTGAAAACAGAATCTGTCAAAAACAGAATAGTACGTAAAGATCTGAATTAAGGTCATACTTCTCTAACTTCAGAAATTATGAAAAATTAGTACAATGTAGAAAATTTGTATACCCATCAACTGTAAAAATTCAGAATTTTTCCATGTTCCAGTAAAAGACAGGAATTTCTGCACTGGACGCAAAATTTTCTGTTTTTGCACAGAATCAAGTCAACCAGCATCCGCACTATCCCAAAGGCTTTACTTGGCACTTTATTGAAACAAAAGCTATAAAACAAGATCACTACAGTATCCTAATCATGTTAACACACAAAAACAGTAAGGGTAAATGTTGGGTTGTCTCCCAACAAGCACTTTTCTTTAATGCCTTTTTAGTTAGGCATGATGATTTTAATGATGCTCACATAAAAGATAAGAATTGAAACACAAAGAGAGCATCATGAAGCATATGACTAGCACATTTAAGTCTAACCCGCTTCCTATACATAGGGATTTTGTGAGAAAACAACTTATGGGAACAAGAATCAACTAGCATAGGAAGGCAAAACAAGTGCAACTTCAAAACTTTCAACATAAAGAGAGGAAACTTGATATTATTGCAATATGTAAAAGCATATATTTTCCTCTCATAATAATTTTCAGTAGCATCATAAATGAATTCAACAATATAACTATCACATAAATCATTCTTTTCATGATCCACAAGCATAGAAATTTTCTTACTCTCCACATAAGCAAATTTATTCTCACGAATAGTGGTGGGAGCAAACTCAACAAAATAACTATCATGTGATTGAAAATTAAAATCATGATGACAAGTTTCATGGTTATCATTATTCTTTATAGCATACATGTCATCACCATAATCATCATAGATAGGAGGCATGCTTTCATCATAATAAATTTTCTCATCAAAACTTGGGGGAATAAAAATATCATCTTCATCAAACATAGCATCCCCAAGCTTATGGCTTTGCATATCATTAGCATCATGGATATTCAAAGAGTTCATACCAACAACATTGCAATCATGCTCATCATTCAAAGATTTATTGTCAAACATTTTATAGAATTCTTCCTTTATTAATTGAGCACAATTTTCCTTTCCATCATTTTCACGAAAGACATTATAAAGATGAACAATATGATGCAACCTCAATTCCATTTTTTTTTTGTAGTTTTCTTTTTGTAAACCAAACTAGTGATAAAACAAGAAACTAAAAGATTCAATTGCAAGATCTAAAGATATACCTTCAAGCACTCACCTCCCCGGCAATGGCGCCAGAAAAGAGCTTGATGTCTACTATGCAACTTTATTCTTGTAGACTCGTGTTGGGCCTCCAAGCGCAGAGTTTTGTAGGACAGTAGCAATTTTCCCTCAAGTGGATGACCTAAGGTTGATCAATCCGTGGGAGGTGTAGGATGAAGTTGGTCTCTCTCAAACAACCCTGCAACCAAATAATAAAAAGTCTCTTGTGTCCCCAACACACCAAATACAATGGTAATTTGCATAGGTGCACTAGTTCGACGAAGAGATGGTAATAAAAGTGTAGTAATTATAGTAGATATTGATTTTTGTAATAGGAACAATAAAAAAACAGCAAGGTAACGAGTAACAAAAGTGAGCACAAATGGTATTGCAATGCTTGAAAATGAGGCCTAGGGTCCGTACTTTCGCTAGTGCAATCTCTCAACAATGCTAATCTAATTGGATCATATAACCATCCCTCAAAGTGCGATGAAGAATCACTCCAAAGTTCCTATCTAGCGGAGAACATAAGAAGAAATTGTCTGTAGCTATTCTTTCCGATCGATCTATCCAAGAGTTCGTACTAAAATAACATCAAGTTATTCTTTCCGATCGATCTATGAAGAGTTCGTACTAAAATAACCCTAAGTTATTCTTTCCAATCGATCTATCAAGAGTTCGTACTAAAATAACACCAAAGCAAATTCAGATTCATAATACTCAATCCAACACAAAGAACCCCAAAGAGTGCCCCAAGATTTCTACCGGAGAAACAAAAGACGAGAACGTGCATCAACCCCTATGCATAGATTACCCCAATGTCACCTCTTGAATCCGTGAGTTGAGTGCCAAAACATATCTCAAGTGAATCAATATAATACCCCATTGTCACCACGGGTATTCATATGCAAGACATATATCAAGTGCTCTCAAATCCATAAAAGTATTCAATCCGATAAAACGAAATCTCAAAGGGAAAACTCAATTCATCACAAGATAGAGAGGGAAAAACACCATATGATCCAACTATATTAACAAAGCCCGCGATACATCAAGATCGTGACATTTCAAGAACACGAGAGAGAGAGCGATTAAACACATAGCTACTGGTACAAACCCTCAACCCCGAGGGTGGACTACTCCCTCCTGATCGTGGTGGCCGCCGGGATGATGAAGATGGCCACCGGTGATGATTTCCCCCTCCGGCAGGGTGTCGGAACGGGGTCTAGATTGGTTTTTCGTGGCTACAGAGGCTAGCGGCGGCGGAACTTCTGATCTAGGGTTACCCCTGATGGTTTCTCTATTTATAGGAATTTTTGGCGTTGGTTTCACGCTAAGATGGGCCTCAAGGTGAGCACAACCCACTGGGGCGCGCTCCAGTGTCTTGTGCCCTACTCCTTCACCTTCTGGTCCTTCCATAAAGCTTCGGGGTTCTCTTTTGTTCCAAAAAAAATTGTTAAAAAGTTTCAGCTCAGTTGGAGAACTTTCATTTCTGCACAAAAAACAACACCACGGTAGTTCTGCTGAAAACAGCGTCAGTCCGGGTTAGTTTCATGCAAGTCATACCAAAACCATATAAAATTATTGTAAACATGGCATGAATACTTCATAAATTATAGATACATTGGAGACGTATCATATCCACACATGTATTTAAGTTTCTAGTCAATACAATTCTAGCACGAAAAATAAACCTTTATCATGAATAAGGAAATATAATAATAACAACTTTATTATTGCCTCTGGGGCATATTTCCATTAGTACCCACTTATCCAGGACACCGTCACATATGATGTTTCCTTTGCTTCACGATACATCACAAAACCTGAGATGCATCGGTATCCTCCTGAGTCATCGCCATGCTCACTATACCGAAATCCTCGTTACCGATTTTGTTCTTCTTTCTCGTTATTGTGTTCCGGCATCCCCGTGACGTAGTCACCTGTGTCTGGCCAGATGATGATGGATGCCTCACACCGAGAGGGCCCTAAGAATATCTCTCCATCGTCGAAGGAGCAAATCCCACTCTCGAACTATCTAGTCCCTTGTCAAACTTTCCGATGAGCCTGTAAGTTGTCGTTATGATCATCGTGTTACAGGTCATGTTTGAGCAACCCCAAACCCCATCGTACGATAAGAAGTGACTATGATACTCTCATGGTCTAAGGAGCAAATTCACATGTTAATACTTTGTGTTATTACAATTGATTACAGACGATATTAACTCAATTCTTAACAGACAAGATTGGGTCGATTCAATATGATCGTTCTTCCAACGTCATAATCTCAATATTGTTTTAGGACTATCATTACACTTAAGGATATCCTAAAATTTGGAGAACGTGATCACCAACAACACTTGAGCTAGTCCTAGAGGAAAGACTAGGACCTTTTATTTAACCGTTTATCATTCCGCACTTGCATATGAGTTTTCCACTAAATCGTATATTCCAGGATCATAACAGTTATAGCATAGAATATAAATTCTATAATTATGAATACAAAAATGTAATAATACAAATATTATTGCCTCTAGGGCATATTTCCAACAGTATCTTCTCCAGTGCGAAGATATTCATCGGCATAGCCGGCGGGAATGCCATATGCATTCACTCTCATCGATGCTGATATTTTTTTATATGCACTAAACCCAAGCAAACTGGCGGCATTCCTCCGTGAGTGAAAAAACGGCGATTTGCCTCGCAAGCTTCAATGATGCGAACAAAAGGAGGCCTGCGCATTCGAGATCGCCTACGAAAAATGTGAGGCGGATATGTCGGTACCCCGGCGAAATAGTCCTTCATGAGCTCTTGTCGCCGAGAGCTCGGTTGCAAGGGATAGCAGGCCAACCGTAGATCCGCGACGTTTTTTCTTTGGACCCCTTTCAAATCTGTCCACGAGATGCAACAACACTAGGTTGTCGACATTGTCATCCAAGATCATCTCTTCTATGTCTGAATCATCCGATGAAGACCACGACGACGAACTCCAATCCATCTAAAAACATGCACGCCCATGAATTTTTCCCGAATCTCACCGGTCGAAATTGAATCAAAAGATCGGTGGGCATTGAACATAGCTTCCCCCGAAGCAAAGCCCCTTTCTTCTCCCCCGCCGGCTGAAGCAAAGCAGCCAAACCCCTTACTTCTCCCCCTCCGGCGCGCGCGGCTGTCCCTCAGGCAGTTCCAAGGCTCACCAGCGTCAGAACCAACCGGATCTGCCGCCTACAATGCTGCGCGCCAACCTCCGGGCAGATTCATGGCGCCGGCAGCAACCGCTAGCCCACGGAGACAAATTGGCATCCCCGGCCTCCAAATTTGGTGGAATAGGTGCGACGCGGGGCGGCGGATCTAATGGATGGCGCGCGGGGCAGCCAGGGGCAGCACGAACCGGGAGGGAGATGCGGCAGCGACGGCGGCTAGTGTGGCAGGAACGGAAGTGGGCGGAAATGGCCTTCGCGCCAAGGATATGAGAAACGGCAAAAAAAAAGGGCCGACTATTGCAGTTATGGCGGAAACGGCCCGGACTATGCAGAATCCCGCAAAAATAATTATGGGACCAGCGATTTTGTGAGATCTTTTTGGGGCGTAAAAAATGCACTCAGCCGTTAAATTGAAGGTTAATTTGCCGAATGGCCTCTTTTGCGGGATCTGCAGGAGATGCTCTAACCAATGGTACCATTTATCCACCTCAAATGTTTAAACACTTGATCAAATCGAACATGTCGTGTGCGGCGTATGACGCGACGACATCAAAGCGGAAATGGTGGGGCGACAATGCCATTGGCCACGGCGTCAGATCACTGCGCGGGCAACACACAGGAGGCTTGCCTGCTCCCTTACTCGTGCCCCCCTTCTGTACTCCCTCACCGTTCACTTACCATCCTACGGTGCCAGCATTTTTTCTCACCCCGCATCTTTTTTCGCTGCCAAAACAACAAATCACAAAACAACCGTATTCGTTTATCTTTCCAGTACTACATCCGTATCTTTCCTGGAGAGCATAAACTAGCGGCGCCTCTTTTCCGCCGGCCGCCCGCCTCCCCATTGTCTCGGCGCCTGGTCGCTGCCGCTCGGCCCAAGCCGTCGTCATCGTCGACCACTGGGTCAGCCAAGTCTCCGTCGACCAACGTTGTGCATCAGCTCCCGCGCCCTGGGCTTTTGATGTTCAACGGCGGCAGCAGCAACGTGGTGAGAGCGCAATTGTTTTTTTTTCGAAACGGAGGCAAATATTGCCTCATCTATTAAATAAGCAGAAGAGAATTGTCCAGTTAATTACGAAAAACCGGAACACAAGGGCCAAGCCCACCCCAAAGACTAACACACACAGGGCAAAGCCCACCCACGAACAACATCGATGACAACCACGTCGCCCACACGGCACGAGGTCCATGCCCTCGAAGCTGCAAATCTCCCAAGGCCGCCGCCTCGACATCCACTGCTCCGTTGCGCCCTGCGCAGACAACCGACACCGCCTTCCGGGGCCGCCGCCCCGACATGCCACCGCTCACCCTCGAGCAGCAACGACGCACGATACAGCAGCCCGCAGCCCACACTGCTCAGGACAACCGCACGTAGACCACGAACGTCGCACCACATCCGGGGCCGCCGCCCCGACATGCCTCCACTCGCCCTCGAGCAGCAACGCCGCACAATACAGCTACCCGCAGCCCATGCTGCACAGGACAACTGCACGCAGACCACGAACGTCGCACCACATCCGGGGCTGCCGCCCCGACGTAAAGTCAGACCACCCCCTCTGGGGCGCATCGACCAGGCCGACGACCTCGCTACCCACGCAGCACCAAGTCGCCACTGAAACAATGCACAACCGCGACTCTGCCCCATAGAGCCACCGTTGCATCGCTATCCGAGGCCGCCGCCTCGGCGTACATCCACCGTCCGGAGCCGCCGCCCCGGCCTCCAACACCCCGACGACGACGCAACTCTACACCACTGCCATGAGATCACCACTCCACAAAGGTCATTGCTTCCAAGGCGGTGCCTGCAAGAAGGTAACGACATAATTGCCGCCGCCGCCCGCTCCAATGGAGCTTGGGTTTTCACCCGGAAACACCAGACAGTTGCGGCAGTAGATGGACGTAGCTCCGCGATGTGCCTTCAGGAAGGAATGCAATGCTCAAGAACATCACCAACATCGGCACCGACTGGAGAAGGTGCAAGACTTTCGCCCGGAGAATCTACTCCACCGCCGAGCCTCACGAGGAAGCCAACGGCATAGGAACGCAGCAAGTTGCGCAGAGAGCATCGTTGCCAACCACCAGCCCTCAACACGCCGCAGCAGAACGCCTTGTCAGATCTGCGCACCCTCGGCCACCTCCAGCCCAAACTGCTGCTCCATTGCACACACGACCAGAGCAGCAGAAGAGCACACCACTCCGGTGGCCAGAGACCGATCTCCACGACCACCGTCGCAGCGCCGCTGCGCCGCCGTCCAAAAACTGCGGCTCACCGCCACCGCCGCAGCTCACCATCAGTAGAAACCTCCACCGGCGCGGCTCCCCCGGCCGAGGGAGGGGCACCCAGCGCGCCCAACAGCCACAGCCCGCCGGAGCGTCGCCGTCGCAGCACGCCGGAGTGCCTCCACCGCGAGATCTGGGCGCCGGGCGCCAGATCGATGATGGCCGGCCTCAGCGCCGCCCCGCACGCCATCCAGCCGAGGAAGGGGGTGAGCAGCGCTGCCACCATGCCCGGGGCCGCCGCCCCGGCTTGCTCGCGCCGACGAGACGCGGCCGCCGCCAGATGCGGGCCTCCGACCGGGGCCGAAGCCACGCGGCGCGCGACGAGGGCCCCCCGCCGCCGCTGTCCGCCTAGCAGGCTTTGCCCGTCGGCATCCTCCGACGGCGACGGGAGGAGCGAGGGAGGAGAGGGCCGCGAGGGTGAGAGCGCAATTGTGGCATTTGACGGCGAGAAGCATCCGACGGAGCTTTCACATCAATGGACGGGATGGTCTCCCTGACCTCGTCATGCACCTCACTGTCGCGCAGCCATGCGGGCGGGCACGCTGATGACCCTACGACTGTAGAGGAAATCTCCGCAGCTCCTTGATTCTTGAGGATATCTCGTTGGCACATGCTTCTGTTGTGCATGTAATCATTGTACTCGGCGGCAGCGGTGCACCGCATGGTCAGATTGGGCATGGCGCCATAGTTGACAGTGCCGTGAACCAGAGGAGTGTCGATCGACTACTAGCCGTCGTCGATGATGACGAACTTGGGCGGCGCACACACGGCGAGCCTCTGGAGTCCGGTCTCAACGCCATTCTTGGTGACGTCCTGGTAGACTGGTAGACGTCCCACGCGAACAAAGTACTCAACGATCCCCGGGAGCTTCTTCTAGGCGCGCGGATGAAAGTTCACGAGGCGGGACCTGACCGCCGCGGCGGAGTCGACTATGCCGGCGAACGCATTGGTCTCAGTGTCGCCCACGAAGAGCACGCGTACCGGTGTCGCCGCTCTCAATGTCGAGCTGGAGCTCGTCGTTGCTCGTGCGGCTAGTCCGCCAGCAGTAGGGCCAGGCCGACACGCAACGCTAAACATGGACGACGACATGAGCGCTACGTATGGGTTCGGGGAAGAAAACAAATACTCCCTCCGTGTCAAAATTCTTGTCTTAAATTTATCTAGATACGAATGTATCTAACACTAAAATATGAATAGATACATCCGTATGTAGACAAATTTAAGATAAGAATTTTGGGACGGAGGGATTACTAGAGAGTAGTTTCGATTTGTTTTGGCAGGCGGGAGAGAAAAAATGCTGGCACCGAAGGATGGTGTACAGATGGGGGGCACGAGGACGGGAGCAGGCAAGCCCCGTCCACACAATAACATTCTCGCGTGCACGTCGACGATGCACCGGTTCAGAACCAGGGACACACCATGCACCGTGTTACCAACAAGGGCGCATCCGGTCACGCGGTGGCGGTGTAGGGTGCAGCGGTTGGAAAAGCCTACGCGGCGCGGGGAATGCCTCGTGGGTCTTTCAGAAGGTGCACGTTGAGTCGCCCAACCTCGTCGCGTCATTCCACGGCATGGCCGTGGACATGGAGGTGGGGCAAATGAGGGCCAAGAAGACCGAGGTGTTGACCACAAGGCGAGCTCAGGGGGAGCCGCCTCTCAAACGCCCGGGCAGGCCGTCCGGTCGTTGCCCGGTCACGATTTTTTTATCCAGACGAGCCTCTCAGACGGTCCTCAAACGCTCGGTCTGACCGGCACCGCCCATATTCAGCCCAAATATGGGGCGAATATAGGGGCACCCAGGCGCGCCCGGGCATGCCCGCCACATCGGCCTGACGGCATGGCCCCACATGGAAATGCTCGGAAACCCGGCGGTCCGACGCGTCGCGTCCGTCTCCGCGGTGTGAACGCCGCGGGGCGCCGCTTCGGCTCGCCACCCAAGACGAAATCCGGCTACTTAAGCCGGCCGGCGTCCCGCAACCCTAACCCAACCCCCTCCCCCCTCTCCGCGCCGCCAGTCCGAGCCCATCCACCTCCTCCCTCTCCTACTCCGGCGCTCTGTCCACACTCCGGCACTCCGCCATGGTCCGGAGCAAGATCACGTACTATGCCATGCTGACGCCGGAGCGCCGCTACGAGATCCAACAGTAGATCTGGGCGAGGGAAGCCACGCGCGCCGCCCGGATCGCCGGGCTGCCTCCGGACTCGCCGGAGCCGGAGGAGCAGCCGGTGGAAGAGGAGGAGGAGGAGGAGGAGCAGCCGGGGGAAGAGGAGGAGGAGGAGATGGCTCCTATGCAGGTGGAGGAGACGGAGGAGCTGGACCAGCAGGTGCCGGCCTTCAACATGGAGCATGTGGAGGCGGAGTTCGCCGTCGCCCAGTCCGACGAGATGGCCGAGCAGCAGGCCATCCTGGAGTCCATCCAGGATTAGGCCTATGTGGAGGCCAACCGAGCGTTCCTCCGGCGGCAGCAGGCAGAGACCGACGCGCTCTTCGATGAGCTCGATGCGGAGATAGAGGCGAAGGAGGCTAGAGCGGAGCAGGCAGAGGAGCCAGAGCTGCAGCTGCCGCCCATGCTGCCGGAGTCTGGCACGGAGATCGTCGACATCTTCGACGACGAGTACCTAGGTGATCGACGTAGTACGTAGGTTTATTTTAGTTTGCATGTCTTTGTATGGATTTGAGAATCTAGTATGAGATGTCCGGCTGCAACTGTGGAAATTTGAGGCATGCCCGGTCGCGGGCGTTTGAGGGGCCGGATTTTCCATATGTGGTTGTAGATGCTCTAAGGTAGGGATGGGTTTGACAGCCGAGCACCTTAAACCTGTCTCTAGCCCTGACAGACGGACCGGTCACTAACCGGTCATAACAAACCAACCCAACCGGATGCCTCAAACCGGCCTCAAACGCTCGGGCTGGCCGACACCTCTCATATCCAGCCCAAATGTAGGAAGGATATGAGGCGGCCCGGCGCACCCAGGCGCGATTGTCACGTTCGCCCGGCCCACATCTAGTCCACCGTGACCCCACAAGATCTCTATCCGGATCAAATCATAGCCTCACTTCGCTCCGCTCCACTCCGCTCCCGTTTTCTCCAATCCGTCAACTTCCGAGCGCCGGCGACCATGTCCAGCACCGATAGCCACTCCGACGGCTCTTGCGACGATGACTAGGACGCCTTCCTCCGCGATGGTGCTGAAGACGTGGACGAGCTGGTCTTCCGCATCGCGCTAGAGCGCTCACGGGTGGACACGGGCAGCAGCTCCAGTTTAGGTGCGATGCCGTCTGTCGCCCGCGGCCGCAGCGTCGACGCCGACGCTGGCCCATCACGTCTCGCGCGCGGATCTGCGAGGGCAGCTCAATCGGCACCGCCCGTCCGTCGGCCTCCTCCACCTCCGGCTACTGCTCTGCGCGGGCAGCGGCCGGTTCTAGTGCCCGCTCCGCTGACGCCATGGATGCACACTCCGGAATCGAAGGCGCGCACCGCCCGTCCGTCGGCCTCCTCCACCTCCGGCCGCTGCTCCGCGCGGGCAGCCGCCGGTTTTAGTGCCCGCTGCGCCGATGCCACGGATGCGCACTCGAAGGCGCGTGTCGCCCGTCCGTCGGCCTCCTCCACCTCCGGCCGTTGCTCCGCGCGGGCAGCGGCCGGTTCTAGTGCTCGCTCCGCTGACGCCGCGGATGCGCACTCCGGAATCGGAGGCGCGCGCCGCCCGCCGCGAGAGGCAGAGGGCAAGGGAGATGGGGCCGCGTCGAACGCGGCCGCGCAGTCCTCCCGCTGCCGCGTGATGCCGACGTTGCTTGACGAGGATGAGCGGCTCCTCCAGTGGGTGTACCGCCGGTCACTTACGATGGCGGAGACGGGCGCCCGGCGGCTCTGGAGGATCAACGCCAAGGCGCTCCGGCTTGGCATTGAGCAGTCTGAGTGGGAGGCGGCGGAGGCAGTCGCGGATGCGGCAAGGGTGGCGAAGCTAAAGCGGAAGCAGGACCGCATCGTCCAACGCTTGAAGGGCTACATCGTCATCTCCTGTTCCTCCTCCGATGGTGACGACGATGACCCGGCAACCGGAAAGGTAAAGGGACGGCGCGGAAGTGGTAAACCTCGGCCCTCTCTCCATTTATATAATCTAGCTCGTACTATCTAGTTAGAATTTGCCGGACGGTTGAACTGTGTGAATTATGCCCGTTCGCTGATCTTTTGGTAATGTTTATGTGAATTATGCCCGTTTGCAATCGGTTATATGTTCGGTTCCTGTCGATTTTGGCCGTTTGGTAATCTACGTAGTATGTTGCATGATTTTGTATGTATATCAAGTGTCGGATATGAGATACGCTGTTGTGGACGCGCTGATTTGGGAACTGGCCGGTCATTATCGGCGGACAAGCCCGGGCGCGCTCGCGGGCGTATAGGGTGCCCGATTTGGCAAGTCCGGCTCTAGATGCTCTGAGGTAGGGTAGGCTGACAAAAAAGCAAAGGTGGACACAGAAGTTGGTCTAAGGTGGGATAGGATGACAAAAATGCAAAGGTGGAGGCAGAGGTGGGCAAGTGGGGATGGAGCTGTCCGCGGATATTTTGGACAAATGGATAGCCCATTGTACTGCAACTTTTATCCAAATCCCAAAATGAACATTTGGGACTCATTGGGTGAGAACTGGGGAATGCACGGGGAGATGCAGGAGCTACGAAATTTCAGTACACAAAAGCAAGTTCTTATAACTAGTAGGAGTACTGAAACACCAAAATCATATAAGCAAACATATTTGACATGTCGCTTGATATGACGCTCCAGTCTTGTTTGTGCGAGAATCTTAAACAGTACCCTGACTGTGCATGTTTAACTAGGTGCACATATAAGAATCTGATATCAACTCAAGAGCGGGTAGGTACCCATGATCAGAAGGTATAACCGTTGGATATCCCACGATCAGGAATCCGTATATGAAAGCGATAGAAACTAGAAAGGGCATGCAAGTAAAGTAATGTTAGGCACCCTGTGCGCAAAGCTCTTCGAACCTTCAGTTCGACCCTGATAGCTGATCGCCTCGTGATTTACAAGCGCAACTGTAATGAACGATGCTTACTTAGAACTTTGCTGCGCAAAATTTGAGTCAATTAAAATCGCCTGCCGATGCCGAGTAGTCCGTATTGATCTCACATCACATGTGGTTGGGCCGAGGGCCAGCAGGGACACGAGGATTTGATTTGATAATCAAAACCTCCTTCTGTGCGCGAAGAAGCTCACTTTTGTCTTCGGTCCAGGCCAGGTTCCCATTCTGCGCCTCTCTCATTCCCTCGGCTGCGAGCGAGTTGTCCTCCCAGCTCTGCAGGACCTGCCACACCGGGCCTCCGCGGACCACACCGGCGTACACCTCTGAGCCGTGATGCCTGCCTGGCCTGCCCACCAACGCAGCCTGCACCGTTGCCTGGCGGCACGGCTCCATGAAGCCCAAGGCGGTTATCCCAATGCCAAATGCTACCCTCGCATTGTCCTGTGCAGGGGTTCCAAGCTCACCAAACCGGTGGTATGCGTCAACGAAGGACTGCTTGTTCACTTGAACCGGTGGTGGTGCCGGTGCGGCTCCCAGGGCCAGTAGCTGACCGTAAGTCTCCCCTATGCCAAGAAAAATCGCATTGTCGGTAATCCTTCTGGTATTGTTCGCCCTCCCGACCTGATAAAGGATATCATCATCGCTCAGAACTCCCATGCAGTACATATCGCGTAGCTGGAAGCAAACTCGTGTTGGATCGACGGCGTGGTCCATCACAAAGGCAATGGACGCAAAAACTGGTATGGAAGGGAGCTTGGGCCTCGCGTAGGCTTTGCCGATGAATGAATCGCATCTTTCCGAAACCCTCTTTATGAACCTCTTGTAATGCTTTTGGAGCACGAAAGCTGGCAACGGCTTGGACAGGTTCATTGTGACCAGGGGGCCGGGTCACCAACTTGGTCCATAAATGCCTCCGGCGTGAGCAGGGGAGGTTGATTTTGTGGTTGTGCTGCATTCATTGTCTGTAAGCATTATGAATAACAGAGTTAAAATAAGGGGTGACCCCGAATACAAACTTCTTGGCTTGGTTTACGCATTAAAAAATGTTAAAACCTTCTACAAATATGTCAAAACCTTGATAAATGTTGAAAAGAACAGAAAATGCCAACCTATAAAACTTGTACTCCCTCCGTTCCTAAATATAAGTATTTTTAGAGATTCCACTACAAACTACATACGGATGTATATAGACATATTTTAGAGTGTAGATTCACTCATTTTGCTCCGTATGTAGTTCATAGTGAAATCTCTAAAAAAGACTTATATTTAAGAACGGAATGAGTACAAAGTATAACAATGTGTAAACTTAAAACAAAACATAGATTTTGTACATGATAACAGGAAGTGTCCGCTCGAAAAAACAAATTTGCAAAAGAGAATCTATGAGCCAACGATTACCACACTTACAATAATGAATCTATGCGTGCAAGTTGTGATTATAGGTTGTTTTACATACTACAATTGTGGGGGCTGAGGCAGGAAGAAAAATAAAAAATAAACACATAGAAGATGCATAGAAATTGATTTTGCAGAGAATTAAACAAGCAAGATAAAATAATTGGATGGAAAGAATTTAATTTTGCAAAACATTAAATAAGTAGTACAGAAGAATTAGATGGAAAGAAATTAAGCAAGCTTGCTTTCCTTTCGAACCTTGTAACAAGCGAGGCACAAACTATACATACAATCTAATAGTTTTCTTCTTTTATTTGGGGAATCTAATAATTATTCAACTGACTATCTAATATGACTCTCAAAATTAACATTAACTCTAAATAAAAATTGAATGTACCATATCCTGCAAAGATTTGAAATTCCAAATTTGCAATCAACTCATACTACAGAAAAAAAAAGAGGTAAACCTCTGCAAGTAAATCCATCTTCTTGCGTTCTGTTTAAAGAATTTCTGGGAGGATTGCAATCCTTAGAACCTTCTCTAAAGAGGTAATTTGGCTTGTAGTACTCATTCGATCAAATTTCTAAGAAATACTACAGCATTATCCTACCTAGCAATCTAAGTATCATATATAACGCCCACCGGTAGTCAAAAGATAAAAGGACACCTCAAAATCTCTTTGTACAATGCTATGGATCAAACAAACAAAATATATATATCAGTGTTTTTCAACCCTCTTGCCTTTAGATCATCTTTGTATGTTTTTACATTCTTGCATTTTGAGAATCATGTATCGCTTGGAAACCTAACAATTTTCACTGTTTATTTTTTTTCGAGCTTTGCCTGTTCAGAAGTTGGATAAACATCATTTGAAATATCGCCACATTTCTATACTTTCATTAGCTCAACATTCAACCAATCTTGATGACGGACATAGAAATAGGTAGGTGCATCGGGCTGGCACGTGCATATTTTAAGCTACCATGCGCTTTAAGCAACTTCCTCCAATTTCAGGTCAAAGTTTTGTCATCTATATGACAAACAAAATAAGATGTATATGGGGCAAAAAGTATATTATGAATTTGCATTCAAAATAAGGTTCCCACAATATAATTTTTGTAGCATATAGTTCATATTTTATTGATGGTCAAACTACCTAATATGAGGAGGTCCAATAAACCCCAATAGAAGAAGTACTAACTTAGGGTGCAATAGGAGCACCATTAACTACAGCGAGCGGAGGTAGGTCGAGTCCACCACCGTTGTCCACCCCTGCGGCCATAGTTACCGCCACGTTATGAAGACCCGCCCACCGACTTTGGCCCCCACCGTTGTCTGCCAGCACCCGCAGCCTCCTCCGGCACCGTCTAGCCCCGCTACAACCCATCCCTAGCCGACATGATCTTGTCAGAGCAACAACTTAGTCACTTCCTCTCACCTACAGTGCACATCAGCGTCAGCTCAAGGTCAATACGCCTCCTCACTTCGCCCCCACCATTGTCAGCAGACCAATTGCGTCATGTCTAACACCGGATCGACCAGTTCTCTCCGTTGCTAAATGAGTCAGGCACATGCGCATTGGGGGTGCACAGAGCCGCCTTAACACACATAGGTGCGGCTTATAAGATTTTTTCATTAACTTGCTTGATTTTCTACAAACTTTTAATGAATATTCAGTGCTATTTGGGGTCCAGGGACCGGGCTAAAGCCGAGCCATCCTATGGTAGCCCAAACTGCTCTTCGGTGCATGTCACCATTCTATGTACAATCTACAGGATGAAAAATTGCTCTGCCATATGACTAAATTGCATATATTCAAATAGTGGGCAGTTGTTAAGAGCTTCAAAATTTGCATTCGACCAAAAACAGCAAAATCATTTCAACATTGCCAAACTGCTCTTAGGTGCAGGTCCATTGTAATTTTTGTTTACCATGACTTTATGCACCCATTTTTGGTTTCATCTATCCACTTCACTTGCATGTTTCCCAGAACTAACTCAGAAATGGCATTATATTTGATTTGTATTGCACGGGCCTAACATGATGTGATGGAACAAGAAACAGATGAGAAACACCACAAAATCTAGATATCTTTGTTGAAGTAGATCTGATTAGATTAAATTTATGAAGATATAAATTGACATTAAAAGCTAAAAATGAGATAAAGATAAAAATAAAAATTATTTACAAGCATAGTACTCCATCCTAGCCCTGTTTGGAATACAAGAATTTTCCGCGTTCATATGGGAATTAAACTATTTCCCACATAATGAGCGCAAAATTCTCAGCTTCCAAACTGAAACTACCACCTAATTGTAAGCTTAAAACTCCTTTGGAGATTTTGCTTCATATCAGCACAAGGAAAACAACTTGAAAACAAAACGGGTAACCAATGTATCGAGCAGCCTTTTTTTTGCTCCTCATCCTAATTTCCTCCAAAACTCTTGTGTATTAGCTTCCAAAGATTGCCTTCAAACCATAGTTGCATTCTTGTGGTTTACCATTCATTGTTCAAATAACACAACCCCCAACCATTCTTCATACTTGCTTTTGCTTGTCATAAAAGGTTTGGCAATGAAACTTCCATTCTCCATTCTCAAAGCCGATACCAAAAGTCCGATACCAAAAGTTCTTGATTAGTTGCATGCTTGGGATTAGAGGCTATCCAACAATTCTTGATTGCTTGGAATGAGAATGACGACTAAAGTTTCTCATGGCCTAGACCAACGATTCTTGATTACTTGCCCGAAATTAACCGTCCCATTGGCATAGCACTTCCCAACAATTCTCGATTTTCTGGTGTTCCATACCCATAGCCTATCCCAATCATTCTTGATTAATTGCATCCCCATTCTCAAAGCTATCCCAAAAATTCTCAATATCTTTCTTGAAATAAAGTCCAACAATGAGAGTTCCATTCTCACACATTGTCAAACTTTTGTTCAAAAGTCTTGCAAAAATTGAGTTTATGGCTCAAATACATTCCAACCTTCACATTAATAAAAAGCAAACAAATTAAAAATCTTAATATATGAATCGAAGGAAAAATTTATTTCAAGGGTTGGACTTATGTACCTTAGCTCAAGCTGTCACTGATTGAATCCGGTGTAGTGTACAAAGGTACCAGAGAACCTGAAGGCATGGAAAACAAGCACCTTTTGTGTGAGAACTGAGCAAGTGAGAAATCAATCAACAATATAATATCTACAATAGAAAGGAAAAAATAAGATAAAATGGTCTCTTCTGGTTTACAAAATTCTATGTTTACACCAGATGTATTAAGCCGTATTGAGTTTATGAAACAATACATTTCAACCTTCACACTGATGAAAAGCAAAATAATTAACCAAAAATTCTCAATATATGAATCAAACGGAAAATTATTCCAAAGGATTGGATTTACAAACCTTACTCAAGATGTCACTAACTGAACTTTGTGAAGTCGTCTACAGAAAGGCAGCAGAACCTGAAGGTATGAGTCCAAGCACCTTTTGAATGAGAACTGAGAAAGTGAGAAAGCAATCAACCAGATCTAGGTACAATATAAGGGGGAAAAAGATAAGATGGTCTCTTCCGGTTTCCAAATTCTATGTTTACAACAAGATGTATCGAGCAGTAATCATGCAATGAAGCATGGCGAGAAATGACGACCAACTCTTAACACCGAGCATTTTCAAATTTTAAATAAGATGTCCGGATGGATGATTCATATTTCGGGAAATCGGAATATCCTATTGTTATTGGGAAAGGATCCAAATCGATAATACAAGCATGAGAAAGCATAATTCGGGCAAGCTCGGCAACCTGCAGATCCACAATATTAGTCGTCGGCATTGCAAAACATTGATGAAATAAGGACATAACCAGACAGATCCAGAGTTACCCAGCTATTTCAAAATCAACAACATGGCAGCTGCTGATGGTTGAGGAGAAAGAGAGGGGGATTTGGGAGAAGGAGAGGGAGAGTCGGGCGCTCACCTCGGTGACGGATGAAGCCGGCGTGAGAAGCTCACCCTAGCGCCACCGTCGGAGATGGAGAAGAGGTGGACGAGGGGAAGGGGGCGGAAGGCGGAGGGGATGGCCGGCGACGGAGTAGTGGCGGCGCTCTAGGGTTTACTCGCCGCCAACAGGAGAAGGATGAGACGGTGCCACGGGAACAACTCGGGGAATGACTAATCTGTCCCTGCTCCTGTAGCCGAGTTCGTCGACACTCGACAAGCCGGTGGCCTTTTGTAGCGGGATGGCTGGTGTCTTGGCTCTCGCTGCCCTGTGGGCCTCTTCCACAGTCTCGTGCACACCGCATCGGTAGTTGTCTCCCTGACTGGTGGCCCCTCCTCGATTATTCCGTTGCAGTGTGTTTCCATGTGTGGTCGTGAAACGGATTAGTAAAATCTAGTCTGCCCATAAAATTCGGAACCAAATCCCCTGATGTACCGCCCCCTAACGTTGGGCCGTTGACGGGTGGTTCCAGGCCCACATGTCAGTGTGTGGGCCGGCCGTATGTAAGAGGAGCCGCGTCCATAAAATTCTGGCCGTTTTACTGGATCCCGCTTTCTTTTGTACTGAAGAGATCCTGACCTGTAAATTTTTTAGGGTCCACCGCATATCTATCCCTCCGGCGCTATATGTACGGGGTCGGCCGGGTTTTAGGTTTATCAAACTCTACCCCCTTCGCCGTAATCCGCCTGCCCCGCCTCTAGCCCTCCCCAACTCTGGCGACAAATCTCGTCGTTTCTACTCCCTTTTTTGCTTCTCCTCGATGGTCGGTGGTGCTCGCAGCCGTGGCGGGGCGCCGGCACGCAAGCTCGCATGGCACGACACGGAGGCCGACAACTCTAGCCGGCCCGCCATCGAGCCATGGCGCTCGAAGCAAGTGTGCGACCGCGGCTAGCTCTCCCGCACTGGCGGGAGCACCCTTGGGCCAGCTTCCACGAGCTTGACGCCAGCCTCTTTCCACACTTCCAGAGGTGCCAGTAGGCCAATGTGGAGCTCGTCGCTGCGGAACGTGCGGTGGTTGCCGGAGAAGAAGGCGTCGCCGACTGTCTCATTGCCGCTAAGGAGGAGCACATCCTTGCGTTGCGCTCTGCAAGTTCGTCGCTAAGTTCTACCTCGGCATCGACGAGTGATACCGTCGATTTAGGTTTAATTTGTAGCGCGGATTTTGTATTTTTATGTATGAGCTATGGTTGTGATGAACTATTTTCTAGCGCGAACTCGTTTTTAAATTTGCAGTACGAGATTTATGGGATTTGTTCCGCCGGAGCCTTCACGTTTCCGCAAAATCATTTTCGGGGGTACCCTAAACCAATTGCAGTACCGGATTTTAGCAGATCTGCTAAAGATGCTCTTAAGAGTATCTACGGATCAGTTTTGCACCGAAATATCCGGACAAACAACTCATTCAACCGAACCCTTTAACCTCAAGCTAAACATCCAGACTCTTCGATACTCCTCATATCCATCTCATATGTGGGTTTGGGTATGGGCTGTCCAGACGCGCTCGCCACGTCAGACAGACAGGCGGGACCCATACAAAATTCCATCGGCCCGTCAGGGAGGTTATTGGTTTGGTGAGATGCATTCATATCGCCGCTTCGACATGCCTAAGGGGGCAAATCCGTCTATTTGAGCGAGACGACGAAGGTAAACCCTCGCCGCCCCCATTTCGGATGTAGATTGTTTTTGTTTCATGCGAGTACGTATGATGAAACGAAAGGCTCACAATGGTGGACAAGTGATGGGTGACAGGCTCATGTCGTGTGATGCATATTATACATCCATGGACACTTGGGGGGGGGGGGGGGGGTGTCATATTGTTGTAGATGCTCTGAACTGGGTGATATTACAATTGTTTTTATATTTTTAATCAAAAGTCCCATAAGACTAATACGAAAACAGATATGGTCAGAAATGAACACTGGGTGAACACGACACGGAAGCGGGTGTATGCCGAAACTTAAAACATCTTGAACCATAAAAAAAGACATGCAAACCTACAAATATGTTCGATTAACATGACTACAAAATATTGTGGTATATCATGGTTAGATGATAAGATATCTATTGCATAAATTTTCAACTTTGGCGACACAAAAACTTAAAGTTATCAAACAACGAAAAACATGTTACTGTTGAGTCCAGTTCTACAGAAGTGCTTAGTGCATGCTCAGGGTCTATAAGATGGTGGAATGAAGGAGCGGCAATTATGCGGATTGCATGGATCTAATTACTTAGATTGAAAATGTCCAATTCAGACATTGCTTTAGAAAAGGCAAATGAAACATGAATTGGCTAAACATAGTTCCCTTAGTAAATTTTCTTGTAATTGGGTTGATGAACCCTTTTGATTTCCTGCTTGAATTCCTAGTGAATTATGTAAGTGTTGGTCAAGTTTCAATAAAGTAGCCATGATGGCGTTCCCTAAACAAAGAGTAAAGAGTATTCATGGCCCAACTATCAGCACCCGACAGTTCGCCTCGTCTGTCGCCCTCCAGTTGTATCCCCTCCCCCTATGAAAAGCACGGGGTGGTCCCCTCCGCTTAACTCCTAAATTCTAGTCACCGCTCGAATCAAGCTCGCCATGCTATGGAGGAAGTCGACCGTATCGGCACAATTGTCGTGGCAGCAGAGGCCTAATGATGTTGCGCTTGCCGCCATCCACGCTGATCCACCTTGTAATCATGGCCTCCATCAACTAAGCATAGGGTATAGGGCAAGGGTAGAGTTGTTCACCGAGCTTGACACGTTTGGCTCCAACGACCCCACCGTGCCATGGCGGAAGGGTGCCCACAACGTCTTGGGCTCCAGCAAGGACAAGGAACTAATCATCAACATCTCCTCTGGCAAGTAGAGTAAGGTTCAATGCGGCAATGTTATGCATAATTATGCACTAAGTTATCTTAATCATGTTTTAAATCATGTTTGAAAAGACTTGTTTATGCAAATTTGTGTTTGGAGGAGTTAAATTCGAGGATGTTGACAGAAGAAAAAGTTTAATCATGTTTGAAAAGACTTGTTTATGCAAATTTGTGTTTGGAGGAGTTAAATTTGAGGAGGTTGACAGAAGAAAAAGTTGCCCCCAGAACAGACTTATTTTATGTATAGTACAAAAATGGTCATATATGTTGATAAAACTGCCTTGCATATGCGTACGTCACTTTTTATAAAATTCAAGATGCAACTGTTCTAACGATTGTGCTATCTCCTACTCATGGATAATCTAAGGCTGTATCCGTGGTCCATTTGCTCTTCAAAAAGTAAAACAGGATCACATCACCAGCATAGAACTATTACGATTAAGAGCCATATAGTTTGCAGTAAATATGCAATGAGCCATCTAGCGACTACATACATTAACTTTGCTTCCACACAGACAACAGCTGGTTCCAGCTAATAGGATAGCATATATCAGCAACATAGCATAGCATATAAATTCCACCTCATGAACCCCAAAAGAGTTAACAACCAACTTCAGCAACCAGCCTGTCCAGCGTAGGCTTTGCATACCATGGTCCATCTTAGCAGAAGACGAAGTAAAATCTAAGTGACAACTTCACAAATGTAGCTCAGCAGATGACAGATCTGCAGACTTCGATTACTTCGGGACTTCTCTTTTTCATTTTGGTAACACTTCTGGCCTTATTGGGAGACAGAAAAACACACTAAGGTGAGTGGGAGCAATGACCTGCCAATAACAGGAAACACAATCTGTAATGCAAACAATTAGGAAGGCAACAACTGTAAAGTAGTAAGCTCAATTCATGACTTTATATACAGCAGGGGATTAAAATGCTGAACAAGAACAATATAGGTTGGTGTACTATATAATAGCAGAAGTACATAAGAAAATAGCCTGCCTAAAGATTGGTGAAGTAGTCACTGTGTATGCACAAGTATAGATCAACAAATGGATAAACCAAGCACCAAGGCATATCATTTTATCGACATATGTGCAACAAAATTATCTAATTCACTCAAAAAACTGATAAGAGGGACACACAATATGCGAACAAAGTGAATATCAAAGCACATTCTAATTTGTGCAAGGGCCTATGGGGCTGGGAACTTGGAACATCAGTAATAACCAAAAGGTGTTACAGCAAAACAGTACAGTTTCAGAAAATGAATGGTAAAAATGAATTGAAACCCAGGGTTGCCAAATATTTATTCTACTTATTTCATGCATCAGTTGCATTATCTGAATCTTGACAGCAGCTAGGCTCTTTTTTTTGGGACCAAAAAGGCCCTTTTTGATTATAACCATTGAAGTTTCCTCAAATTATAATGTTAACTTTTTTAGGGAGGGAGCTCCCTGAATGGGTCGACCCTGTATCCTCTCCCGTACTATTTTTCCTGGGTTAGGAGTTAGGCAATACTTTTATGAGAATTAAGCATCAAATTTAACAACATAACTACAGTAACAAAAGAAAAATAGGATGGAACCTTCATGCTCATTCGTCATGCTGGCAATGGTTTCTCTATTCCCTTACATGCCCCAGCTCCACCACCACCAAGATTAAGCTGACCGCTGCAACAGCATCAAATACATTTGGATCACATAGTGAACCGTAGAGGTAGCAATTCGCAGAAGAAAAATCCACAATAATGTAACTGCAGAGGCTATAAACTGGAGTTTTCTTCCGATAAACAGTGACACTACAAGTCGCATGTTACAGCTACAGCATACAAAACTGAAAATTGTACAACACTCATACATTTCAGACCTAAGATTTTAGTATAATCCAGAATCCTACATCTGCAGATCACCATATTATATTTTCCTAATTTAGTTTGTCAATAACAAAGCAGGCCACAAAATACATAAGAAACCAAGTGCTAATAGTATGCATTTTTAGGCTACTACTAGGACTTTAGTGTAATCCACATAACTTCAGACAAATTACCTACCAACAAGTGAGCAAAAATGAAGACAGAAGATAGCAAAAATAGTGCACTTACATCTGTACTGTAAGCTTCATAGACTCCTCTAGACGCTCCTTGCACATCTCCTCACTTTGGCATAGCTCCTCTTCCGATGGTTTAGCCAAATCAAGTTCAGGTTTTCCAAAAAGCAAAAGCATTGGGGTGCAATAGCAAGTGTCCTCAAATTCTTCAAGTTGCCCTTGTATTCCTTCAGCACTTGCTCCTTGCTTCATCTGTCGAACCACATTCTTCATTTCCATACGCAGGCCATCATATTTCTTTCTCTCAGCCCTTCTCCTCTGCCGGACTTCCAGTTTCTCCTTTTTCTGGTCCTCTAGCTGGCGCATCCGTTCCTCCTGCTGGCACATCAGCTTCGCTGTCTGCTGATTATCTTGTTTCTCCTGCACTTTCCTTTTATCTCGTTCCTCTAGCTTATACATCTGCTAAAGCTTCTTGATCAGATTCTCAACAGGGACCGTAATGTCTATGAAATCAAGATCGGTGCTGGTGTACAACGATTCCTCCTTGAACTTGGAGGATACATAGAACTCCCGCTCAGTGAAGCTCAGGGCTACGGTTACAGACCAGCCGTGCAACACAAAGAGGGTATCACCAAGCTTGACACCAAGACCCTTCACATGAGACATGATGGAAATCCCCTCGCCGTGGGGCAGCCTCTTGATCACGGCGACCTCCCTGAGAGGCGGAGAGGAGCCCTCCTTGAAGATGCCTTCTTTGGGACGTAGCCACTTCTTGTAACTCGTGTCGGTATGGTAGGATATCGCACCCGGCTGCCCACCCTCCCCTGCCTGCTCCAGACGGAATCCATCCAGTCCGATCACCAGGCGCGCAACCCGCAAGGCGCAGGTGTACCCCGGCCGCTCAGGAGGGAATATATCGTACTTCTTCATCCACCATGACAGCTGCGATTTCATGGCGGACGCCTTCATCTTGAAGAGGAAGAAGGGGAACTTGGGGGCATTTCTGCTCCTGTCGATGGGGCGTATCCACTGGTCCAGCTCGGGGTCGTTCCTGTTTCGCTTGTCGAAGGACGCGAGCAGCTGCTGGAGCAGGCAGGCGTGTATCTCCTCCTCGGTCTTCAGGCCCGTGCGGATGGCGGCGGAGAGGGTCTCCTCGGCGTCGAGCCCGCTCCGGATGGCGAGGTGGAGGATTTTCTCCGCCTCCTCGGCCTCAAGTCCGCACTGGACGGAGTTGTCGACGAGCCTCTTCACTTGCTCGGCCTCGAGCCCGCTCCGGACGGCGACGCAGACGGCGACCTCGGCTTTGAGCCCGCCGTGGACGGCGAGGGATACGGCCTTCCCCCTTTCGACGGCATTTAGCCCGCTCCGATAGGCGAGGGATAGCGCCTTCTTCCCCTCCTCCGGTAGCGCGACACCCATGTCCAAGGACTCAGCCTCCTCCCCCTCTGCTCCGGCTAGTCGCAACGGAGTTTCGCCGCCGACGAAAGTTGAGATCGAGATTAGGGTTCCTTTGGGGATGGGAAGGATCGACCCTCTCCTGCCTCTGTTTCTCGGGCTCCCGTTGTCTTTGTTGGGCCCGTGCAGTTCCGCTCAATCGGCTGGGCCAGATGCTTCTCGGTGCCTACTTATCACGATTGAGAGAACTGAGCGGCTAGACTGCGTCTCTCGCCTTTCCCCTTCCTGCTACAGGAGAGAGGGGCGATTCCTGGGCGATCCAGATAGAGCCGATCTCCGCCGGTGGAACGCTGGCCCTCGCCTTCTCCGCCGGCTCCGCCGGTGTGAGAGGGTGGGATGGCCATGTTCCACCGGTCGGATGTGTGTATATACTAGTATTAGGGCTAGTAGTCCGGGTTTGGCTGTCCGGCGCTTCGATCCTTCCGATGGTGGCGGCGGCGGCGATCAATAAGTATCCCTCTGATCTCTTCTCTGGCTCCAACGGCTGCAGCGCGGTTGGATCTGAAGAAGAGATGAGGAGGTGGTCAGGTGTGTTTATCGCTTTATCCCCTTTTGGTGCCCTTCTTCGGTGGTGGCCCTGAGAGGGTGGGGTTTCTACCATGCGGTGCGCCGATGTGGCGGTGGTGTTACTACTTGGTGCTTTCGTCCTCCCCGCTCCGCTACTGCTTTGGTGGTGTCCCCTCCGGTGGTGTCAAGGTAAGCGGGGAGTTTTGTGCTGGCTGGTGCTGGTGGGTCTTGCGGTGCTGGATCCACTTTGGAGCTGCTTGTCCATGTCCCTCTGAAGATTTGGTGCTGGTAGTATTCTTCCTCTCTAGTCTTGTGCAGCAAGAGGTGTGCTCTAGGGGCTTGGGTTCCGCTGAGGGTGGCTGTCGTTGCCGCCGCCGAAGGTCGTTCATCGGACAAAGATCCCACCTGGCGTCGGGTGGTTCATGCGGCTTCAAACTTTCATGTCGGGGGTGCTTTGTTTCCCCTGGGCGGCAAGTCAGCGTGGCGTCGTCTCTGGCGAAGGCTTCGTTCCTGGGATGTATGCGTGGAGCTATGAGGGTGCCGGTGTTGGATAGGATGCAGGTTAGCAGGGTGTTGTGTGCATCTCTGTTCTTTTCGAGGGTTCGTGTTGTATTTTTGTTCATCTATGCTTATGAATAAAGCAGTTCCTTCTTCTAAAAAAAAGAGAGAACTGAGCGGCTTCTTCTCAAAAAAAAAAAAGAGAGAGAGAGAACTGAGCGGCTATTTCTCTCAAAAGAAAAAGAAAAGACTTTTTTGGCTAAAAAAAAGACAGAGTCTACCATTGTTGTGGAGTTCATGTAAAAAAAGAGAGAGATTGTTTTGATCTACCCTTCAACAACCACTCGCCCAGTAGATCCGACCTAGTAAGAGATATAATTGAATCGTTAACAAAGACGACATCCACATCCATGCTCCTGAAATGATCTTCATGAACTCCTGAAATGATCTTCATGAACTCCACCACGATGATAGAGGGTTCGTCATAGCAACAAAGTCGAAGCCGAAATAAAACATAAATCGTTGTTGTTGTTGTCGTTGTCTCGTCGACATCACCAGGAAATTCTAGATCCATCGCACAGAGGAACAGCAGAAGAACACGCCCATAAACTCTTCGTAGCCACCGAGCCACGGTTGCTGCTAGAGTTAGGGAAGACTTATTCTATACGGCGCTGCCTCTACATACACTGATCCTGGCCATGACTACAACGCCAAAGCGGAGGACTAGAGTCCCCCTCCCTTCCTTCTACCACCAGAGCGACAAGCGGAAGGAGAGGGAACCAACTAACATACCGGTGGATACTGGGAGGAGCGGAGTCCATTTCCCGAATCACCCCGCTCGTGGGAGAAAGAATGAAGTAAACGGTTCGACCATTAGTGATGGGTCGATTGCACGTCATTGAGCGATAGCGAGCTCAAGAGGAGCAGTTTGCAGGATGAAGGGATAGCACCATCATCCTCAAGAGATCGACGAGTACATTTTGATGGGGAAATATCCAGTGTTGACATTTAAGTGCTCCTCACCCGCAAAAAAAAGTGCTCACATGTGTCTAAAAGGTCAATTTTAAACGTTTCAAAAAAATCTTTTTTTTTGTGAATGTTCATAAGTCATCTGTCTACAACCGCTAAAGTTTCAGATCCAAACTCGAAATATACATTGAAAAACTAAAAGGTAAATCCAGAAGTGAATAGTACCACTCTAGCTTTTGTTTTTTTGTGACACTATTCGTGTTCAGTCTGTCTTTTTTGTTTCTCATTGTGTATTTTAAATTTGGATCTGAATGTTTTTAGAGGTTATGGTCTTATGGACACATATCTTGTGAACATTCACAAAATAAATCATTTTTCTGAAACATTTGGAATTGACTTTTTAGACACGGGGACATGTGCACCTAAGTGTTGGGAGCACTAGATATTCTCCCACATTTTGATCTTCTGGTTGAGCGACTAATATCGAGAAGGGCTTGTCGCCGCCACCACGACTTAAGGAGCCGTAGATTGAGGCGGGGCAAAGTAGGAGGATGTGAAGCATGAAGTGCCGGAAAGGATCATCGATGGAGATGGTGCAGAAGAAGCTCGGGAAGAGTTGATAGGTTGGAAAGCATCACCGCCATCAAGAGGTCCAGTTGGATTCAATTTTCTAACAGCAGGCTTCCATTGGTGCTTTCAGAGAGCTCCTTTGTGGTGGCACAATTTGACAAGCGACACGTTGAATATACCAAGATTTTTATCTATCAATTTCTCGTATTATTTATTAACCAGATTAATTAATCTGGGCGTAAGAGAGTACGGGATAGCATGCATGGTACAGTGCTGATCATTTGTGTTTTTTGTTTTCTCGAGTTATGCCGAAAAAGGCTTTCGCCCCGCTTTATATATAATTCAAACCACCAGAGCCACAAAAACCCACAAATGTTTACACCGCACACACATGCAAATGTAGCACACAATAAATTACGAGAGGGTTCTGCTGTGGGCACAACTCAACAAACCTGTAAGAAAAAAAAATGAAAACAAGGGCGGTAGCACAGGCCTCGAAGAGGCTAATCCGGCTCAGGAGGTGGTGGATGAAGCGGCGGCGCCAAGCGGAGAGCCACCGCGCGAAGATCAGCAATGATGATGTAGATGGCGTCTCGGTCCTGAGGGCAGCTAAGCGGCCGCCAGAGCTGCAAATGTTGATGGCGTCTCGGTTCTCGAGTTATAGAGATCGAATTTGTATTTTATGGAGTTTATGATAGTAGGATAATATTGTAAGAAGCCAATGATTGGGGTGTGGATTTCCTGGTCAGTGCATTATGAATTTCAATACTAAGTTGAAGAGTTTCAAAAAGTAAAAAAAAAGTGTATATATTAGAGTGAGTCATCTGTCGGAAAATGAATTGAGATTTACAATAAACTTCGAATTTGTGTAGTTGATTCAATAGCATTAATATTAATTTTCTTTTATTTAAAGGATGTGTGCAGAATCATTTTTTGATAAGGGATCACGTGCTTCCGAGCACATGTTGATAGTTTTGAAAAGACATTGTCTAGAGCATCCAAGGTTGTAGCTTGGAGGCAGTCCCGCCATTTCCTTGAAACTAGTATTTAGAGGCAACGTCCTCCAAGACACTCAGTCTTTCACTTACAAGATCTTTTGATGCTCACTTGCCCTTATTTCATAATACAGAGTGTGGCATGTTGCAGATTTTCTTTCTATAGAACAAACCATGCATGAATCATACGGACCTTTATTCATGCAATGTATAGAATAAATCATATCAACATCACTGGTACCAACGAAAAGCAACCAGTACCGGAAGAAAAAAGATCCGTTTGGGGCGCCTTTGCTTGGCCTAACTAGAAACTGTGATTTGCCGAACTATGGACAATGAGATAAGTTTATAAATCAATAGAATTAGATCATCACTTCAAAATAAAGAAGAAAAAACCATCATCTCCCTCCTCAATTTTTTTCTTTCTCATTTTGGTTTACTTTGCCCCCATCAACTATCATATCTCAAAGCACTTTAGCCCCTTTCTAGAGCAACAAATTTGCGTAGAAGATTTACAAAAATAAAAAACAAATCAAACATATAACTTATGCCATCGAGTGTTTTCTTGTAAAGTTTGGTAACAAAATATGACAGTTTGTGATCTATGTGAGGAGCAAAAGTGAACATGTTACTTCATCGTTAATTTGCACAAGTTGCAAAGAACTTTTTTTTTACGGGGTGTAAATGAACATATTTTTAGACAAACCAAATACATTCATAGACTTTACACCACAACCTATATACATGAATTTAACATAATTGTTTAATTTTGAAGTGTTAACTCGTAGAAAATGGAAGGGGCACTACTAGAAAAAAGGTTGTTAGTGGCGCACATGTTTTTGCTATTAATGGCACACTATAGGTGCGCCACTATTAACACGCCACTAGTAACAAATAGTAATGACGCACCTCTGGTGCGCCATTAGTATCCCAGATAATAGTGGCGCATCACATAGTGCGCAATTACTATGTACAACAGTGCGCCATTACTATGCCTCCTATGGGGCCATATTTACCTTCACGTATGCCCCCAAGTGCGCCATTACTATGCCCCATAATGCGCCACTGGTATTTAGCCTCGGTGCGCCACTACTATGAATATTAGGAATTATTATTTTTTGCTTTTCTGGTATTTGCACAGGTTACAAAATATCTGGTATTTGCACAGGTTACAAAATACATTACACAGCACAGAATATAAACATCACACAATAGAATTCATCATATTAGTCTCCAAATTCGAAATAGCGAACAAAATTCAAACATTAGCCAAGTTTAGGTCTCGAGACATTAGCAAAGTTCATCATATATATTAGCCGAGTTTGTCGTCACATTACAAAGTCGATATCGATCATCTAAACTACCATCACATAGAAGAGAGCTGCGGTCACGATGAGCATCATCGCGATGAAACTGGTCTTCATCCGGTTCCTCCTCCGCTCCCTCCTCTCTCCCGCTAGATAGTGCGCGTATCTAGCTTCCGCCTCCGCCCTAGTGGTGTACCCTTTGTAACTGTTACCGCTGAAACGGTGAACCTGTCTCTGACACTCCTCCCAGTCGTCGTAGACTCCGGGAACCTTATCCTTGTACACGACATACGACGGCATCTCTATGCACTAGACAAACAAAACGTTAGTAGCAATTCACAGATAATATATAAGCAATATATAAGTATGCAACAAAAGGATCGGAAGAGAAAAGCAACACATTAATAGCACGATTCATGGTCCTACTAATAAATAGCATCGATTACATATAAGTTGAACGACTGTCCAAACTAAAGAGACATACAAGTTCATTAAAGTTTAATTACAACATGAGCTAATCGATATTTCAGAACTACATAGCATCATTACTTTCGACTCGACTCAGGGACCGGAGCGTGGATGAAGCCGCCGTCTTTCGTGATGGTCATGAAATCGCGATCGTTGTCAGCCTGCATTTGTAGCGTTGTTTCTATTTCACTGTTGGACGGTTGATATTTGAGGTAGAACTGCCCCGAGGTACGAAGGACATCTTGATAGATGATTTCCGCAAACTCTGACTGGATGCGAAAGAATTCTTGTCTGATGTCCGCGTCCTGGATTGCCGACAAGCGTGCGGCCCAATCTTTGAGATTAGTTGGTAGCAGAAGGTGATTATGGTCCCGTACGATCGCCCGCATGTGATGGAGGGCGTAGTAGGCATCCTTCTGACCGCCAGGCGGCTGCTTGACGCAGGGGAACGTCGTTACGTGGGTGAACACGTGCTTGCCGTACCTACAAATTGGCCTCCTGAAGGTGCCTCCAGATTTGGCGTAGCCGGGGAGAGCATCATCAAGAACTTTCTTGATATTTGTGTAGTCTTTCTTCGACTGATGGTCCGAGTCGAAATACGTGGCCATGGAATATTTCGGGCTTAAGAGGATGAGTGTGCAATGTGTGTCACTGCACAAAACACGGAATGTTAGAAAAAAAAAGAACGATCGAAATCTAAGAAATCATATGTTATGGGGCGGTGAGGGGATGACTTACTCGGGAAAGTAAGGCACGAGGAAGTTATCCTTATCTGGGTTCACCAGAATGATGCCTTCGAGGTATGAACTCGCGACTTGCCGGTCCCCAGCGCTGCCCAAGATCTTGGCACGCATGTAGAAGGGGTCGACTATCACGATGTCCAGGGTCTTGTCTCTAATGATCCGCATCTCCATACTGAGCGAAAATAGCCGAATGAAGGTGTAGTGCAGCGGATGAAGGTTAAACATAGCGAAGATGTCATCAAACCGCAGGACGATCATACCCCCGATGGTGCTATCGACAAAGCCCTTGCCCTCTGGCACCTTGGCCACGAAAACCGGGTATGCCACATCATTCTCGGAGAGACGCCGCTTCTCCATAGAAAGAACACTGTCATGCAGACTCCGCATAGCACCGGTTGCAGCATTGAGCAGATTAGTCGGTAGCATCGGCCTACCCGCCACATGCACCCTCCTCGAGATATCCTTAGGTGAAGGTGGCCCGTCCTGAGCACGGATCGTACTCGGTGCCGGCTGGCTCGCACCCTTGTTATTTTTTCTTTTCCGTCCCTTCTGCTTCTTCTGCTGTAATGGGATCGAGTTCTGCTCAGAGACCACCTTCTTGAGTGTGTTGGGGCTGATAATATTTCGCACCTCGGCTATCTGAGGCTCGATGAAGGCGGCAGCTGGAGGCGTCTCCTGAGAACTGAATGCCAGACGACGCCTGTTGCAATTGGGTTTCTCCGCGGTACCAGCTAGATCGCGATCGTCTTTTGCAGGGTTGGGTTCTTGAGAAGGAGGCCCCAAGAATTCGTCACCGTACCCATGTTCGTTGAAGTACTTATTGACGTTGGTAAATGTACCATCGTCGTCGTCCGGATCCTGTGCCATATGCATGTCCGGATCAGCTGACGGCGGTAGCGTTGCGGCGGTCTTGCCATGGCTTGGCGCCGGCACGACTGGCGGTGTTGTCTGTGGGGTGGTGTCCCCCGCCCCCAAATGAATCTGGCTCTTCGGCCAAAGCATGGACCAGCTTATGCTGGCGCTGAGGGTCATCACATCATCTTCGTCGGCCCCAGGGGGTCGATACGGAGGTAACAAGTCGTCGCAGCCCCGCAGCACCCGAACCAGTTGAACCCTATACACGGTGGGTGGCATCGGATTACCGTGGAACACGCGGTTGCCCGGTTGAACGATTCTGGCCTTGGCGACATCGATCAACTCGCCGTCCACGAAGTGCAGGAGAGTGCATGGAACGTCGGCGGTGCCCTGCGAAAACATGTAGGGCGTCAGGGATGCCCAGTCAAAGGCAAGGAGATGAAGTCATCGGCCGAGAGGCTTAGTTACCGTGATGGCGTTGAGCTCGGCTAATGTCGAGGCACCCCCAACGGCGGGCGTGCAAGTGATGGAGGGGCCGCTTGCTGCCGAGGTGCCGGTCGGCGTATTCTTCCCACACCCGGGTGCATTAAGCTCCAATGCCGGCGCCGACACCGGAGACACCAATGCCGCCTCCGCCGGAGACACCAATGGCGCCGGCGCGTTGTGCGAGTTGCTGCCCGTGAAGCTGGGAATCGGGGGCGGCCCCTATTGGCCGCCCGCAATCCACGTCTGCAGCCCCTCAACCAAGGTAGGCATAATGGCGGTGATCGTTGCTCCCAGTTGGTCTCGCACTTGCTCTTTGACTATCTCCGGAATCCGCGCCACTTGTGCCTTGAGTTCTTGAACCTCGCGCTCCTGGCTTTCCGAGCTGGTCTTTCTCTCCTTTCGCCCAGCGTTATAGTATTCCGACCATTTCGTGGACAAGCCTTTGCCGGCCACACGACCAGCTGACGACGGCTTACTGAACTTATCCTTGTGTTTCATTACGTTCAACGCCCTATTTAAAGTGGTGTCCCAAGGGGAGCTCTGAGACGACCCCGCGCTACTGCTTTCAGTGTCCTGCGGAAGGAACGTGAACCATTTAGAAATTTGGCTTCATTAATTAGAATGCAACCATATGGAGCTAATTACGCGGGGGTGTATTCCTTACCAGAACAAGCTCAAGCGCCTTGGTCTTCGGATCCGTGGTAAGCTCCTTTGTTACCGGGTCCACCTTGTACCGGGCCCTGACATAGTTCCTGGTCTGCTTGTCACGGTATTTATCGAAGAGGGGCGGTAGGCCTTGCTCGGCATGCTCCGCGTCCTTCTTGTCCCATATAGGTTCCGCCACTCTGTAACCGCCGGGACCGAGTTTGTGGACCCCTAAGTTCAAGTCCTGCATATCTTTCCCCCACTGACTTGATTCCGCAGATGCGTTGCTCTCGCACTTGATCTTGAACTCCCGGTAGTCAGCTTCGCTGATCGAAGGATTTGTCTCCTTGATCTTCTCATAACTATCACCTCTTAGAATCCTTCTCTTCACCGCGGCTCTCCAAGTAGCCAGGGCCGTGCTCATCTTCATGAGGACGGCACTGTTCACTTCATTCCCTGAGAGGCGTGTGTTTGCGAAGTCACTGGGGAACTTTTATCGTTCGTGCAGCTTCGTGAAGAGGAGGTTGCGCAAATTCCCTCGGTCACGATGCCTTAGGTTCTCGGTGTTGATCGAGACGGTGCTCCGAAGAATGCACCCGAGTTGTCCCGCGTACCCACTGACTAATTCTTTGGGCGCCGTTGGATGCCCACTGGAGGACACTTCAGTAAATTCCTCCTTGACGGTGCCGAGCACGTTCGGGCGCCGGTCCTTCCGTTGCCTCTTCGGTTGGCTGCCATCTGTGCGTGCGCTGCCATCATCAGTGGTGGCATCCTCGGTGGCACCATCAGTGGTGTCATCCCCGACGCCACTAGGGGTTGTGTAGTCGGGATCGGTGTCTTCCGTGGTGTCCTCATAGCGGTGAGGTTCTTCCTCCATCTCCTGGGACAGCTCCCAGAATGCCTTGCCCGAGCCGCCGGCCTCATCGTTGTTGGCCATGTTCGCTCTAAATAGGAAAAAAGCTACTAGAGTTATTTCTTAAATGCAGTCTAGGAAAAAAGCCTACTGAACTTGACTATGGAGACCTTCAGTTGTCCACTTGCAAAATCAAGAAGGTACACTTGTGATTGTTATTTTCTTGCATTTATATAGATGCTTGCATCAGAATCTATCTATCTGAACTTGGTATTCTTAAAAAAAACAATCTGAAATTTCTCCTTAATTTACTACTCCTACATTAAAGCGCATACTGTAAACAGCTATGTCTTTGGCATTGCGCAACTTCTCCCTGTAACCTAACTCAGTCTTATATTTTTGGTGTACTAGGTTGGTATTGGAGGTCCCCTTATTAATTCTAATGATGGGAGTTTTGTTAGGATTAACTTTTATGATAATACCGATAAAACCCCTTTCCTGCCAAGGAGTAAAATTGTTGATGTCTTAAAAGGGATTGATCTTCCATCGCAAAGCTATTCTCTTTTAGACAAACATTTAACAGGAGCTTACATCGTGAATCTGAACAACAGGAGTAACTAGACTGCATTTAACAGGAGTACACTACTAGAGTTAACAAATTGGGCATCTTCTAGGTCAAACTATAAATGTTGATTAATTTTTGTTTCGGTTGAGAATCGGGCACCTTCTAGGTCAAGAAAATTGGGCATGACCTTTGCTAATTTTCTTGACCTAGGAGTGCCCCATTCTCAACCGAAACGGAAATTAATCAACATTTCAGGAGAAAGGGGTCATTTCAGAAGATCACAAGTTCGGAAGATCTACAGTAGCAGCAGCATCACAAGTTGACAAAATTCAGTGAATATAATGATCAACTCTACAGTAGCAGCAGCATCACAAGTAGTACAGCAGCAGCATCATCACAAGTAGTACAGCAGTAGCAGTGAATGCAGTTTTTATAGCATGTACTTTGGGTTCGGTTCTCTCGAGAAAAAACAGTGCAGGTTTCTGCATTATTTACCATGGTTGGTATTAATTTTTGAACCATGATTTGGTATTTTATTTGACATGCTGGCTTGGGAAAGGCACCAACAAGGTCCAAAGTATAGCCCTGATAACTGCATTCAGCCACTGAAATAACATGAGTACCAGGTAACTAAGTAAGACTGCATGCGACGATCTCCAAGATATAAAAGACCAGCCAGGTGAATTCTTCAGTGAAAATGTTAGGCAAGAATAGCAGTCCAGTGTATTATTTTGCGGTGGTGCATATGTTCATATCCTACTATGTAGCACTATTATAAGTTTAAATTTGATTCTGTTTGAACACTTTTAATATTGTTTCCATTGTTTAAAGTAGTACAACAACAGCTTGAAATGAACTAAGACCCTAATAGCTAGTTTGATCGCGCGCTGTTACTTTCTAAACTCTTTTTATCAAATCTAGCACATGATAGCATCTTGAACTGAACCAACATCAAAAGAAAAAGATTACAACTTTGAAGACCACATCGATCAGCTTATCCTATCAACACAAATTACACACATATTCTCCCTAAACCACCCCAATCAAACACTTTTCAGAAGCTAAGTTGCATTGCACACCCATGAGCCATGACTTATAAACACAATTACTAGAGCAGCAGAGAAATTCATCCATAATTTGTGCTAGGTATGAGGCAGCGGAGCCCGGGAGCGAGGTCGCCGAGAAGGAAGAGGGGAGAGGAGGCGGAGCTCACCGGGGAGGCGCAAGGAGGCCCTGCGAGAGCTTAGTAGCAGCAGAGGTGGCAGGAGTTGAGGAAGACGGCGGCGACCCGAGGAAGAAGACGAGGTGGATCCGGTGCTGTGCGGCTCCTCGGGTTCGCGCTCCTGCAGGGACGAGGGAGGGGCGTGAGCAGCGGGCGAGAGGGAGGGAGAGCGCGACCGGGGAGAGAAGGAGAGGGGAGGACGATCGGCTCGCGCGCGCACCTCGCAATGCCGGCGGCGGTGGAGCGGGCGCGGGCGGACGTCGGCGTGCTCCCGTGGGGGTCGTCGGGTTAGGTGGGGCGCGCGCACCTCGCAATGCCGGCGGCGGTGGAGCGGGCGCGGGCGGACGGCGGCGTGCTCGATCCAAAGGGAGAGTGGATCAAGTGGGTCTGGCGAGGGAGGGAGAGAAGCCAGCGGGAGAGGGGAGCAAGTGGGAGTGGGGGGAGGGCTAGAAATGGCGCACCTTTTAGGGGTGCGCCATGAAAATACGTATATCAATGGCGCACCTTCTAGGGGTGCGCCATAAACACCGTGATAGCAATGGCGCACCTTCTCCTGGTGCGTCATTACTATCTTTTTTTTTGGATTTTTAGTTGCATGCAATAATTTTTTAGAAAATGACCATAAATTTTAAAATGTTACGATATAAGTAGTTATTACTAATTTTCAAATACTTGCGTTGCAAAACATTTGTGAATTGCTAAAACATTTATGAATATGAAAAATATCATCAAATTTGAAAAAATATTCATGAATTCAAAAAGTGCCCATGAAATTTAAAAATATTCATGAGTTCAAAAAATATTAACAAATTCAATACTTTTTGTGAGTTAGAAAAATGTTCGCATTTTCAAAAAATGTTTGCAAATTTAACCAGGAAAAGGAACACTGAAAAATAAAATACCAGAATAAACATAAATAAAAATTGGTATATCAATGGCGCACCTCCTAGGGGTGCGCCATAAATACCTTGATAGCAATGGCGCACCTTCTCCTCGTGCGCCATTATTAACTTTTTTTTACCAGAATAAACATAAATAAAAACAATTAAAATACCAAAAGAAAACACAAAGAAGCCCAAGGTGCCTGTAAATGATGATTTGCAACAAAACAAGAGGGAGAAGAACAAAAATTCCAAATCCAAGAAGAAAGTGGTCGATACTTCAACTTTGGTGATGGAGAAGTTACAAAATATTAAAGGAAGGTAAGTACAGACAACATTAATCCCCACTGTTTTGAACAAAACAGGTTACTGGATAGAGGACTAGAACAGAAGAAATGCTATTTCCATATGTCGAAATACAATCGAGAAATGAAGACTACAATTTAAATACAATCGATCTTAGCTATCTTTTCACAATCTTCTTGCCCTTCTTTTTCGCAAATGGAGTTCTTCTCTTGAACGGACGTCCTTTAGGTAGGGTGGTCCTGCTTCTTCTTGTGGTGTATGGTACTTCATCATCGTCGTCATGTTCCATCTTCGGGTCGCCGTACTTGTTGAAGTCTTGCTCATTGGCGACTCCATCCATTCCGATGATCTTCCTTTTGCCTCTCCTCACGACAACACGACTGGGCTTTGACGGGTCGGTAATGAAGAAGCATTGGTCCACTTGGGAAGCCAGTACCCATGGCTCATTTTTCGCGGTGACGTTTGCGCCCGCGGTCTTGGATTTGGCTTCGGGTATAACCATGGTGGTGAAATACCGGTCTTCTTTTAGGATGCTCTTGGCCCATCTGACACGGAACATCGAGACCTTCTCTCCAGCGTAGCTTAGCTCCCAGATCTCCTCGATCCTTCCGTAGTATCTGTCCTTGTCGTTACCGGTGTAGGATTCCATCGTTACCCCGGAGTTCTGATAATCATCGCTCTTCATGTCCTTTTCCTCGGTGTAGAATGTGTAGCCGTTGATATCGTACGCCTCATAGGTCATCAGGTTGTGCTCGGCGCCCTGTGACAAGGCGAATATGAGTTTTTCTTCCGCGGAAGAATCCTCATGTAAAGGGTACGACAGAAGCTTGTCCTTGAACCAACGCGTGAAACATGAGTTGTGCTCTTTGATTATATCTCCGTCCGTCCTCTGTTGGCCTCGGTCATTGTACGTCTTCTCAATAAAGGTTTTGTGCTCTACCACCCAAGGATCGACCACGTCTATGTGCTGTAGCGCGACTAGGTTTGCTCTTTCAAAGTCGGCGAGTCGACCCTTGAAGTCGACATGCATTTCGCGGCGACCCTCGCGGTGACCCCATCCAGCGAGCCTGCCGAGGTGCCTGTTGACGGGCAGACCAATGGGGTTCTCGATGCCTAGATAATTCGTGCAGTAGGAGATGCACTCTTCGGTCAGAAAGCCCTTGGCTATGCTTCCATCTGGACGTGCCCTGTTGCGAACGTATCCTTTGATGACACCATTCATCCTTTCGAACGGCATCATGCTGTGCAGGAACGTCGGCCCGAGTTGGATGATATCCTCCACGATATGGACCAGCAGATGCACCATAACGTCAAAGAATGCGGGCGGGAAGTACATCTCAAGCTCGCATAGTATCACCACGATCTCTTCCTGTAGCCTTCTGAGTTGCCTCACGCCAACCGACTTCCGAGAGATGACGTCGAAAAAGTTGCATAGGCCAAATAGAGTTTCACGGACGTGCGCGTCCATGATCCCATGGATTGCAACTGGAAGTATCTGCGTCATCAGCACGTGACAGTCGTGAGACTTCATCCCGCTGAACTTCTTCTTCGCTGAGTCTAGGTATCTGCTTAACCGTAAGGAAGTTTTACTCCTACGAGGCAGGTGAAAAACTGCTCGATCTCCTCCTGACTTAGAGTGAAGCACGCGGGAGGGCAGTCGTATTCGATCTTCTTGGCCTTTTTGCCTTTGCGACGACTTTCCGTGTCCTTCGCCTCATCATCATCATCATCATCATTAGGGCGTTTTGGCGTGAAGCTCCTCCCTGATGCCCATTGATTGCAAGTCTGCCCTTGCTTTCGGCCCATCTTTGGTCCTCTCTGGCATGTTGAGCAGGGTACCAAGCAGACTCTCGCACACGTTCTTCGTGATATGCATGACATCAAGGATGTGAGGCACACGGAGGATCTTCCAGTACGGCAAGTCTCAGAAAACCGACCTCGTTTTCCATACCTTCAGCAGCGGCTCTGGCGCCTTTCGCTTCTTTCCCGGCGGTGGGCACACTTTCCAATTTTTCAACAGCTCGTCTATTTCCTCGCCGCTCCTCGTACGCGGGCGTCTTCGGGGTTCGGTTTCACCATCGAACAGATCCTTGCGTTTTCTCCATGCGTCATCGTCGTGAAGCCACCTTCGATGTCCCATGAACACGGTTTTCGAAGACCCAGGATCTCTATCTAGCTGGCGATACATTGTGTCATCCATGCACCTGACGCATGCACAAAATACGTGGACCACCTGCCCCGCGGCATATCCGTAACCGAGATAGTCGTGCACCGTCGTGAGCAGTGCGGCTCTCATAGGGAAATATTCTTTCGCTGCGGCGTCCCACGTATTGGCTGGCGTTTTCCACAGCGTGTCTAGCTCCTCTTTCAGCAGCCCCAGATACAGATTGATGTCGTTCTCTGGTTGTTTCGGCCCTTCAATTAGCATACTTATGTGAATGTACTTCCTCTTCATTCACACCCAGGGGGGAAGGTTGTACACCTACACAAACACAGGCCAGGTGCTATGTGTGCTTCTCTGGCTGCCAAACGGATTGACTCCATCGGTGCTCGCGCCCAGCACGATGTTCCTTGGATCGCCCCCAAATTCTGGGTGTTCGAAGTTCAACATTTGCCACTGGCTCGCATCCTTAGGGTGACTCAGCATCTTGTCTTTTTTATTTATCTCCGGATCATTTCCATCATCTTCTCGCTTCTTCTCCTCCCTATCCGCGTGCCAATGCAGGAGCTTTGCTAGCTTAGGGTCCGCGAAATACCGCTGCAGACGAGGAGTGATCGGAAAGTACCACATCACTTTTCGAGGAGCTTTCTTCCTCTTCTTGTATCGAGTGACGCCGCACACCGGACATATGGTAGACTCCGCGTGCTCGTCCCGATAAATGATGCAATCGTTCATGCACACATGGTATTTCACGTTCGGTAAATCCAGAGGACACACGATTTTCTTCGCCTCCTTGAAACTGGTCGGGCACTTGTTCCCCTTGGGAAGACGTTCGTGCCAGAATGACATGTTCTCGTCAAAGCATGCGTCGGTCATTTTGTGTTTTACCTTCATCTCCAGAGCCATGAGCATTACTTTCAGGCGGGTATCCTCGGGCCTGCATCCTTCATACAATGGAGTAACCACGTCTATCTCCAGTTGATCCAGCTTGGCTTTCTCTCGGGCGGCAGCTCTTGCGTTACCCGTCTGCTTGAGAAGCAGCTCTTGAATATGAGGGTCCTGCACCCAGCCCATCGATGGTCCATCGTCGTCTGCTCCGGCATCTTCATCTTCATGATCATGCCCTTCGTCTTGATCTTCCTCATCATCATGTCCGGCATCTTCTACATGATGACTGTGTCCTGCATCTACTTCGTGATCATGTCCTGGAGATTCTTCGTCTTCTCGCCCGCCCTCGTCGCTATTGTCTTGCTGCCCTTCCTTATTTCTTGCCCGGCCCCCATGGACGACTTCATAATCATCTTCATCACCTTGGCACCGATAGCCATCCATGAAACCACGCACGAGCAGGTGGTCCCGCACCTGTCTGGAATCCGGGTCCATAAGGCTCCTCAGCTTGCATCTTCGACACGAACATCTTATCTCCGTCTCGTTCTTTTGAAGCATCTCGGCCTTCGCGGAGCTCAAAAACCTATTCACGATCATCGTGCGGACCATGGTCGCCTGCGGGGTAGAGCAAAACGATATTTTAGAACCAAAAAAAAAATTTGGCATGACTTTGCCTAAAAATAGGACAAAAAAGAATGCATAGTGCCAAATTCTCGCCGAAACGGAAATGAATCAACATTCCGGCAAAATATTGGCAACTATCGCATTTCAAATACCGGTACCTCCAAACACAAACATATGCAACACCACAAACATACGTAGATCTAGGCCATAAAAAGTGTGCACGTTGTTGGAGGGAGAAAATAGTAGATCTAGAACATAAAGAAAGCTTTCCCCTTACTTATCTATCAAAAAAAGGAAATTTAATCACTTAATTTGGGTGAATCTATGGTGCAAATGAGGTGAGGAGGAGGAGGCAGCCGAGACCAAGCTTGGTAGAGATGGAGAGAATGAAGTGGAAAAAGTGAGTGTGGTAGGTGGCTGTCCAAAATATCTAGCTGCTCTCAGGTTACCAATGGCGCATTCCTAACCAGGGTTACTAATGACGCACCTGGTGTATGGTGCGCCATTACTAGTTTTGAAAAAAAAATAAAAATAAAATTGTTAGTAGTGGCGCACCGTGGGTGTGGTGCGCCATTACTAGTTAAAACTAGTAATGACGCACTATCCCCAGGTGCGCCATTACTAGTTTTGAAAAAAAAATAAAAAAATTTTGTTAGTAGTGGCGCACAAAGGGTGTGGTGCGCCATTACTAGTTAAAACTAGTAATGACGCACTTTCCCCTGGTGCGCCATTACTAGTTTAAAAAAAAAAAATTATTAGTAGTGGCGCACCGTGGGTGTGATGCGCCATTAGTAATATGATCATTAATGACGTACCTATATCTAGTGCGCCACTGCTATATAGCAGTGCCGCACCACATACATGATGCGCCATTAATGTCCATATTAGCTATAGCCGTTTTTCTAGTAGTGGGGGCGCGCTGCTAAACTATTCTAGTTTATGGGTAAAGCGAGCCTTGAAAAAATAGGGGGAAATTGAAGCAATAGCTTAGAACAAACCAAAAGTTTCTTATCTAAATTAAAATACCAAGCACTACACTGTATCATCCAAAATAAAATAAGATTACCAAGACAATGGCAAGCATCCGCAGTATTGTAAATAAGTGCCACACACTGGCATTACAACATGTATAATGTATCTACAAGGCAGACACACCATTTTTGAACCATCTAAAATACCAGTCTTGACCCATCTCTAGACCAACAGAGGGAGAGATCAACATGTCCCTAACGAAAAGCGTTGTTGTTTCTTGAAATAATGGAAAGGTAAGACCATGTCGACCTCAGTGGTAACTGGGAAAAATAGCCAAGATCAGTAGAAGGGCGCCCGTTCAGGGGGGTGACAGACGCCCTTCCGAGGCTGGCGGCGGTAGCTGGTCCCTCCAATCGGCCCAAAGTTACTAGGCCCTGGCGGATCTTCTTCTTTGTTTGGGTTCGAGTCTGAGTCCTCCCACTGGCATTCCGGATAAGAATGAATGTCAAATTGGGATTAGAGTTAGACACAATCCATCAAGCTGACATCAATGGGGAAACATAAATTTACACGAGCAAAGTATATAGACTAGCTTGCTAGTACTCCTTCCGTAAAGAAATATAAAAGCATTTAAATCATTAAATTGGTGATCTAAACGCTCTTATATTAGTTTATACACAGGTAGTAGATGTATACCGGATGCATGCATGTCTGGAACAATCAGATGCCTAAGACCGGCAGCATTTGCATACTTTACTAGTACATCGAGCTCATACTAGTAACAAAAATATCAAATAAACAACACCCATACACCAAAGATTATATTTCACATGTTTGGATCCATACATGTTTTGCTCGTTGGGATAAGATATTAGCGGGCAGTTCCTTGGCAGAAGATTATGCACCACTTAAGTCGATCGATCGATCGAAACATGTAAACATATTTGGCCCAACGGCGGCGCCAGGAAGAAAACTCTGTGGGGTCAAAGCCTTACAACAACTCACGAAGCCACCCCCACACTGCTACAGTACTTGCTACAGTGGCTCAATCAGCAGCTGCGTGCTCCGCTCCTCTTAAGTATCCGCCCCCCAAATCTCCTAATCTTCTCAGCTTGATGGGGAATAAGTAGCAATTAGGCATTTAGCATAACTTACTTGGCCTGCTCAGTACTGAGCGCCTGAGCCTGCTGCTGCTGGGTTGCTCACGAGCTGACGAGCAGACGGTCGGCGACTCGGTGTTGCGCCGTTGCCGCGTGGCCTGGGCGACCCGGCGGCTGGGCGAGACCAATCACGACGCAAGTTGGGCGACGGGCGACGCGGCGGTCACCGGTCGGCGAGCGGCGAGCCCTGTCTGCGGCTTGCAGGGCTCGCACGCTGCTGCCTCCTCCGCTCCTCAAATCTCCATGGCAGCCAAGCCAGACTTGCTCAGTTTCTTGGGGATTCAAGAAATGAGGTAGAGAAATGAGGATTGGGTCCTGCACGGGAAGAGAGAGAGCTAGAAAGAGATTGGGGCTTTGGACTTTTGGAGGATTGAGGAGACCGGGAGAGACAACGTTGGGGGGAGAGAAAGGTTGCTCTTGCTATTTGCTAGAAGACCCAAACGATTTTCACACAACGAGTCAATTGGTGCATGACAGTGGGGTCAATTGCTGTGATCTGTGGGTTCAGCGGATATAGTAGTAGCTGGGGGTCAAAAGATGACGAAAAACCTGTGGGGTCAATTGACCCCACACCCATAACGTAGGTTCGCCGTTGATTTGGCCTACTGGTTGACAAGCATTTTGGTGATTTCTACTCAGCTTTTTTTTTTAGAAAAGAAGATTAAACCCCTGGCCTCTGCATCAATCGATGCATGCAGCCATCTTTATTAATTATTCCATAAAAGTCTGACAAGAACATACATCAATTCACCCGAAGCCACCACTCACATGTACAAACTCGATAATGTGGAGTGCTCTCACTCCCCATATCTAAACCGGTGTCGTCGCCGATCCATCCACGTAACGTATCGGGACCACCAGCCGGTGCAGCCTACCTAAAGCGCATATCACATGCATACGTTTTAGAAGCCGCCATCATCATCGGACCACTAACCCATCTTCAGGAGAGAGATCCGCATCATCCTTGCCATGCCAGACATCCGTCGACGCCACCACAGCGCCCAACGGCGCCACCGCCCTGCGCTCATCCGTCCAGACGCGAAGACTTTGGAAGATCCGTCGTGCGTAGCACTTGCCAACCCGGCATGACTCAGCGTAGCACCTGTCGGTGAGGCATGACTTGACAGCTCCACCGAAGCTCTGTGCAAGACGAAGCCGCTCCACCTCCTGCCTCTGTCTTCCAGTGCTGCTCCACAAACGATGCTCCCAAGAGAGAAACGGCACCGTAGTACCGCCATCGTCCGATCTGGAAGACCAGATCCTAGGGTTTCCCCCGAAGCAGCACGAGTGGGTCGACAACAGTTACACGATGACGCCTTCATCAAGGTAACGGCGCAAAACGCCGCCATCGCCCGCCAACGGCTCGGTTTTCACCGGCAACTATGTCTCCCCGACCCGTAGCCGGGACTAGATGACGAATCTCGAGATCCGACCACCCAGCCGCAGGCCGGCCACCTCTGACGGAAGAGATGACCACCACCGCCGGCTGCACCGGTCAGAACAGATCTAACCGGAGGTGCCGCCGACGTGACCAACAGACCCTCCACGTCGTCGCTGCCGATCCAAAGGCAGATGGCGCGCCGCCGCCGCCGACAGCAGCGCCGCCGCCACCCAAACAGGGCGGCTGCCTCACCCGCAGCCCGCGCCGCCTCCGACGCCGCCACGCCACAGCCATCGACGTCTATCTATGTATGTATTTCTAGCATCACGTTCTAAGCTAGCATTACAAAGGTCCTATCTATCGACATGCCGGCCGCCCGCTTAGTGAATGTACAAAAATATTAGGAAAGCATGCACGAGAGAGGCTAGGTACGCGTGTATACCACCTTGCAGCCGAGGGAGAAGAAACTGAAGATTGCGTCAACGAGTTTCCGGCCGCACACCAGGCATGCACCGCCGGAGCCAAAGCACTTGACGGCGTGCTGCGGCGCCTGAGGCCTCGGGTTGAGGTACACCACCTTGTCTTGGTGGACCACGTATGGCTGCACCAGGGACATGTCCGCAACCTCATCCAGCTCTGCCACCCGGATCACCTCGCTGTACCTGGAGGACCGCCGTATCTGCAATAATACGGAGGCAAGATAAGGCTACAACGCCACCGCTGCCATTGCTAGGCACGTGATGTCCTGCAGGACGTGGTGGTCGCGGTGACCGGAGAGGCACATGGGGCAGCAGACGGCGTCTTCCTCACCCGCGGAGTTAAGCAGTAGTGGTTACACTCGTTCTTGACCAGTTGGGGGTGCGCGGCGCACGGCTGGAAGAACCTCGCGCCAAGCAGCGGCCGCAGCCACGACGGAGCGCTGCCCAACTTCATGCCCGTCGACGACGACATTTCTCTCTTTCTGTATACCAAGCAGACAAACAGAATGCATATGTGATGTAAGCTTGAGAAGATGCAGCGTACGTTCTTGCTAGGATCATAGGACATACTACGATTGATATGTATCTATGCGCTGTTGTACCTGGACGGCTGGACGGAGGCGTCGTTCCGGGTGAAGGTGGCCGCCGGCGGGGTAATTTCGATTTCTGTAGATCTACGAAGTAAAAGTGATGAGATTTGCTTCATATATATTTGTTGGGAGGGAGAGGGGAGACATGGAAATGAAAAAGACACCATGTAGGGTTTCCAGTGCGTACAAGGCCAGCTCGAAACAAGACTTGCTTGCGTTCCTTTCCATGTATAGCCATATATATATAGACCCAAGAGGAATCTTCAAATGTTCTGTTTCTATGTTTGCATAGCTATTCGGCCATGACTGCAAAAACATAATCATCTATAAAATATCTAATCGACATCCTAGTTGAAAAATAGCAATATAAATCGAATTGCCAAATACTAGGACTCACCCATATGCAATGAAAAATTCGTGGACAACTCGCGTGCCGTGTTAGTGATTGTAGTTCGCCAATGGGCAATGGTTCTTCTACAAAGTTTAAATGTTTAGGTCACCACTTATCACATCAATGGTCGCTGACCAGGGTGAAGGGGCCTCTTGCCACTGGTTGTCAGTTTCTACTGCACATAACATGTGAGAAAAACAAAATGATGTGTCTCTATCATCATGGAGGGCGGTGATGACCATGTAGTCATAGGGGATAGATTTGTAGGATGGTAAGGAGGCCATGACACGGTGGTGGATGCAGAAGGAAAAAAATCGATGAGAGGAAGGCAGCGACGGACCTATGTTTAGGCGACAAGATCACCGCCCCTGGTCATAGATTTCTTCAAAATAAGATGACTGACATCAAAGGACGTGATAACAGCACAGATTGCAAGGGAGGCGCCCTTTGTGATGGACGTACTGGTAGATGGCTAATGCATAGGAGGCATGGCAGGGAGGAGGCCTAGGGACGAGGCACAGTGCATATGCATGTAAATCATGGGTGGGGTAGGAGGAACGATGAGTGTATGTAATGGCGATGGACAAAGCGTAAACCATTCTTTCATTTCGTCCGCTGGTGTGTTTGACTCAACCAGATTTATATTGTATTTGAATGTAAAAAGAGAGACATAATCCAAATTTTAGAACTACAATATGACGAGGTTGGCAATGTGACGAGTGATGCAAGACAACACACCATGATAATAGAAGTTCTTACATTGGTGCGGTTCTGGGGAGAACCTACATCCTGAGCAATCTTGGCTGTAACCTGAGCTCTAGACCCCAAAATATACTCATCTTTAGAAATGCTGAAAACAAACCTGATATGTAAAGAACTCATGTCGAAAAAATCAGATGTGAAGATCCAACCTTGGCCATGAATAGGTTAGTTCCATCCCTTGTGAGATACTGTGGCATGCACAAATCTTTAAAGTTTCGATTGTGCAGGGGTTAGTGAATATCTCGGGATAAATTGTGAGCACATACAATTTTCGCCATCCCGGATCAATTGTATGTGTCACTATGTTATGCGAGCACATGTCTCTAAACCTAGGCCTTGGAACCCAATCCCAGAAAATAGAAGTCGGCCCAAGCTTGGACTCTAGTTTTTGATCAATTGTATGTGTCACTATGTTATGCGAGCACATGTCTCTAAACCTAGGCCTTGGAACCCAATCCCAGAAAATAGAAGTCGGCCCAAGCTTGGACTCTAGTTTTTGACTGAATGCCCAGCATGAAAGCCCCAAATACCTAAAATGCATGATTTTATTAAGGGATTTTTACATCTGTGCCCGTGGTTCCTTAGCCTTACTCATTCATCCCCACGCTCTTAACTTTTGCTCACTTTTCTCCACTCTCTTGTCCGAAACCCTCAGAAATGGTCACAAATGGTGGATGCCGTCGGGTCAATGCTTTGACCGTTAACTCTGACGAGTGGGGCCGCGCTGGACTGTGTCGCCCGTTGGACCTGATGAGTGCGGCCGCGTCGGACGGTGGCACTGTTCGCCCGTTGGGCCGTGGTTTCTTTAGACTGTTGGGCCGTTGCATGAAGGGAAAGGCCTGCACGCGCCGTCACGACAGAAGCTTGCTATGCATGCACGACATATCCAGTTAGCCTACTATGCATGCACCCAACTAGCCCGCCTGCATGCGCCGATGCCCGCCGCCACGATGCGCTGACCGAGCCTCTTTCCTGCACGCGAGCCGCCACCGACGCAGGGACGGTCGCTGCCGCTGGTTCGTCTCTTCTCGCACGCATGTCTCCTCGATTTAGAGCACCGTTTCAGCCTTTTCGATCCACTCGCATCTATTCAGCGCGGCAATTAAAACTGGTTGGCAATTAAAGTGGCATATCGATCGACGCGGCTCGTTTGAACGTAGCAAATCCAGAGCGCGGCCGGTGCCACTCCTCTTATTTAAACGACCCACCCCTTCACCTATTCTCCACACATCCATTTGCGCCGCCCCCTTCTCTTCTTCACCCAAACCCAGAGCACTCTTGAAGCCAGGCGAGGATGCAGTACAACGGCCCCACCTTTGAGCTGCCATTGACCGTGCCGGAGAGGCGGTATCCCGCCGGCGTCGTCGTGGAGACGACGCTCCGCGTGTGGGCGTTCTCACGCTGGAGGGGTGCAAAGGAGTTTGCCCAGTGGTTCCTCGGTGCGGGCTTCGCCCACCTCCCGGCGGGCTCGCCGGTGATGTTCCGACTGGAGGAAGTGCGTCCAAACTCCAGCACTCCGCCGATAGGGCTCATCGCCAACTTCACCAACAGATTTGATGCGTACTACCTCCTTGGCAAGGTGTTTTGGTGTGGGTGCGAGTTCATCGCATTCACCACCTACAACATCTTCACTGACTTCAACAGCATCTTCCCCACCCGCAACGGTATGCACAACCTTCCCTACTACCTCGGTGAGGACGACATGGAGGAGGAGCAGTGAAGTGGACGCGCAGTGAAGATGGTAGCGAAGGCCCGGTCTCGTGAAGCTTGTCTTGCCCTAGGGTGTTAGGGCTTTTTATATATTTCTATCTTAATTATGTCGTTGGTTGTACCGTGAACTTTTTATCTCTGTCGTGTTATATCATGTTGGGAACCCTATCATGTTTTATGTAAGAACTATGTTATGCTTGCTACTTTTATTTGATATGTCGTTGGTTATCTGTGTTTTGCTTGCTACTTTTATATGTCGTTGGTTGTACCCTTATTTGACGTGAGATATCACTAGATGGATATGGTGCCGTAGTCGAGCCCTAGACGGCTACATGTAAACTCTCTTCCAACATACCCCTTTTTGTAACCTCTCCTGCTGCTAAATCAATGAAAGGGTATCCCTCAATGAAAACCAGCAAGTTTTGGGGTTAGCCTTGTAAAAATGATTGGAGGGTAGCCCATTCGGCTTGTTATATTCATGTTGTGTAATATTTGTATTTTGGCCCTTATATGTTAGGGTCAAGTTTTGGCATGCGCGGCTAATGGACTAGTTGAGGTGTCAAAAAGGAAACTAAAGTTAGAAAAATGAGCCATGTTGATGTTGAAAAGAAGGGAAAAAGTTATTTTTTTTGAATTCTTGGTGGCCCTATTCCCTATATTGTATGAAAAAAAAGAAGCTAATTTTTTAATAGTTTGTGGCCATTTGGCATGATAAAAATAATTTTATATTATAGGTTTTATTGGTTCCAGATTTTGGCACGGACGGCTAATGGACTAGTTGAGGTGTCAAAAAGTAAACTAAAGCTAGAAAAATGTGCCATGTTGATGTTGAAAAGAAGAAGAAAAATAAGCTAAATTTTTTGAATTGTTGGTGGCCATATATATTGTAGGATACCTATATTGTATGAACAAAAAGAAGCTAATTTTTGAATAGTTTGTGGCCATTTGGCATGATGGAAATAATTTTTGAAGGGTAGCCCATTTTTTACTTGTTGGTGGCCATATTGCATGACTTGTTGGTGACAATATCAATTGTTGTGTAATTTCAAACGATGTAACCTATTTTTGTAATGTAACCAACGTGCACTCAATCTCTGTAGGTGTAATCAAAACAATCAAGCAAAAAAACAGGGGAAAAACAGAGCCAACGCATGCACTATTTTCTAGGCCTCTTTTATCTTTGTGGGCCTTCGACAGTGAACGCAATGCGATGGTCAAACCAGAGCTCGGTTTCATTTTGGGCCCAAGAACTATGTTTTTTGCTCTTGCCCTCGGTGTTGTCTGACGAAACTGAAAGTGTCAAAAACTAACACCTATATAGATTCAGAGATGGAGGTAGAGACATAGTTTAAGCAACACAGAGAGCACATGATCCACAAATTAAGCAACATAGAGAGCACATGATCCACAAACCCTTAAGCAAATCGTAGAGCACATGACACGACACAAATAACATCTCTAACGAGTGATGACCAGCAAGTAAGGAAATCCTAGAGCAACTATACAAAAATAATATCCTAAAGCTATCAGATTCGCCTGCTTGTTCAATTGAATCATCTGCCTCAAGTTCTTGTTCATCTTCTTTAATTCCCCCTTTAGATCCGCATCCCCAACTGTCGGAGCAGCACTTTCAGAGACCAAATTCTGAGTGGCTGACGGCAGATTGAGCTCCCGGGTTGCGGCCCCATTGAATTGAAGCAAGCCCTCCCCTTGAAACCTCTGAACGTAGTCATCCAGCCATTCAAAATGTGTGCATTTCTTCACGATCTGAAACGAAATCATGAACCCTAAATCTCAGATCCAACGAAAAAGAATTAGAAGCAAAGAGAAAAAGAAAGGGTCAGAGAAAAATCATGAGATCTAACCTGCCCCTCTGGCTTGCTCTCGCATTTCACGAACTCGCGCCCAAAGTTGCCATTCTTGTCCTCCCTCGAAGTCAACCTTTTCAGTGGCGCGGTGCGTGGGCAGTCAGGACAACGCTCCATGGGCAGTGGACCATACTGGGGCCACGAGGGGTGGGAGGCTGAAGTGAAGCTCGACATATCTAGTCGCCGGAGAAGAAGAAGTAGACGAGTGGCTCCTCTGGTCGCCGCAGAAGAAGAAGCAGAAGAAAGGGGAGGCAATGGTGGGCGAGCACAACAAACCTCTCGTGGATCGCCTCTCGCGGATCACCCAAGGATCCAACGATGCGGAGCCGTCCATGTGATCCAACGGCACGGAGCCTGCACGCAGCTTGGCCTCGGAATTCCTTCTAGAAGACCATATCTGAGGGTTGTCGCTTGGCGCTAGGGTATGATCGGACGGCTAATGTTTGGAGCTAGGGTTAGGCGAAACCCCACGGGGTTTAGAGGGGTTTTGAGTTGGTCAACGGGGTTATCTAGGGTTTGACCAATATTCAACTAAGCATAACTAATTTAAAGAAAATTCAAAAAAATATGAAACCTTCACTGTTCGTCGTTTTATAAGACACACTAACAAGGAAAAATACTAAACTTGGTCTACGGTCATTTTCAAAAAAAAAAAAACCTAGCTGGCATGATCGTGGTCAAATGAGCACCATTAATTTGTAAAAAATCAAAAAAATATAAAACCTGCGCACAGCGTTGTCTTATCTGACATGTTACCAACAAAAAATCATAAACTTGTTCTATGGCATTTTCATGAAAAAACCTTCACGCATATGAGCTATCACGTACAACTTTGCAGAGAGTTCAACGAGAGGAGGTAGGGTTTTTGAAAAATTAAAAAAATCACCAAAGCTTCATTTCAAAGTGAACAGGAAGGATCTGAACTTAGTTCTCCTTTTTCATATTTTAAACGTGTTTTTAATGGTTTTCTATTAAAGCACATTTAAAAAAAATGTAAAAATATGAAGACTAATTCAATAAATAGTGAGACTTCGAATCTACACTATATAGATTGAATAGGTGTTGATAAAAAATATTTGGCTCATTTAGAGTAGGTCCAAAAAAAACTTGATTACAAATGGGGCAGTTTACCCTAGCTTCGGAGCACTTTTGGAGCACATTTTCCATGACTATAAGTTTTACCACGCAAAAGAGACCGGATTGATCACCTAACATTTATAATAATTCAGCAAATATTGCAACATCACACCACAGATCGGAGTTCAAGTGTTGGTTCAAATTCAAATTTTGCCTAAAATTCAAATTCTGCCTAAAATTCAAAATTTACCTCAAATTTCACATCAAAGTACGAATAGCATTATTAAACCTTACAAGTTTTCACAGCTGTTCAAATTGATGACAGAAACCTTAGTACAAATCCTTAAAGTTCAAAGTTTACAACTTGCATTCAACGTTCGAAGTTCACATCTTTGCCTTGCTCCTTGTGTTCCGAGGCGGCTTAACAGCCTTGCTCCTGGTTTCCCTAGGTGGGATATCCACATTTTTCTTCTTCCTTTTGATGTTCACTTCGGGTGATGGCTGTCGAGGTGCTGACAGAGAACTTGCACTGGCCAGTTGACGGGGTTCAAAACCTTCATAAGCCATAACTTCATATTCTTTCTCTCTTGGCCTTTTCTTTCCTTTTTCTCTAATTTTCCTAGAGCTAGGTCAAACAGAAAAAAAATTATAAGCCATCGATAAAAAGAGAAGAAATGCACAAAAAATGGAAGGTTGTTGCACACATACCAAGCTGCCGGCAGGGCTAATTCAGTTGCTTCAATTCTCCTCTGAATTAGCTGCAATCTACTTTGCTGCTTCATTCTCCTCTGTATTAGCTTCAATCTGCTCTAATGCTGCATTCTCCTCTGCATTTGTTGCTGCCCATTGTTCCTCTTCTCCAAATGAAGCATCCACTGGATTGGTACATAGCCTAGCAATGTGCCCTAGGGTTCCCCATTTTTTGCACTTACGCTGTCTTTTTACACGACCCTCTTCACCTCTTCTGATCCTGTTCTTCCTTGGTCTTCCTGGTGGTCTAGTCAGTACAGGAGAATGTAGTTTGAACCCTGGATCTACTATGTTCCATTGGTCTTTTTCCAAGAGTGCAGGCACATTGGAAGCATAAGCAGCCCTAAATTTGGCAACAGAAAAATATTCAGAGATGTATTGATCAACTTCACCATCTTCACCACCTATAACAGTCATCAGATGTAGGGCATGTATGCATGGCTTTCCATGGAGCTGCCATTGACTATAACTGCATTCCCTAGTTGCTAGGTTAACTGGATATCTCCATTCCCTGTTTTTACTGTCAGCATATGTTACCTCAGCCTCGTGTGTCGCCGCTCGAATGCATTTCATGTTCAGTCCTCTTGCCTTGGCATGCAATGCCTTAATAAGAGATGGGAGCATAAGATGGCCAACATATTCTGTTTCTGCAATTCTTTTGTGAAGAGCCATCTTTATCATTATCATCTGCCAAATCTTATCAAATATTTGCCATATCAGAAGCACTTTCAATGACTTGATCTTTGCATTGAAACACTCAACCATGTTACTGGTCACATAGTCTACTTTGCAGATTTCATTGAATTTGCTTCTTGGCCACAACTTTCCATGATGTGCATCTAGGTACTCCTTCACCAGAGGATTGTTAGCATACAACACTCTCAAATGATGCTCATGCTTCCTCGCACTGCATGTGTATGATGCTGGCCATAAGTTCTCATCATAAACTTTACCTTTGAATTAGTTTCTGAAATTCTGCGCTAGGTGTCGCATACATTCCCTATGCTCCACTCCAGGGAATACAATTTCCACTGCAGTCTCCAAACCCTTGAAAGCATTTGTGTGTATAGCAAAACCTGGGGGTGTACCTATAAGGTTGCGCAACTGCTGCAGAAATCAGACCCAACTTTCCTCAGACTCTGCCTCCACCACACCAAATGCAACTGGGAATAGCCAGTTGTGTCCATCAACTGCAGAAGCTGCCACTAGTTGTCCTCTCCACCTTCCATTCAAAGCAGTTGCATCAACAGCCAAATAGCACCTGCAACTATCAAGAAATCCCTGGCAACAAGCCTTGAAACAAACAAAAGCCCTCCTAAAGCACTCCTTCTAAAATGACTTTCCTTTTATTTTGTATGTAACTATATGCTTGTCAATCTCTACAACACTCCCTGGACTAGCAGCTTCCACTTCAGATTTAAATGTGTAGAGCAACTAAAAGCTCTCATTCCAAGGACCATTAATCATGTCAAGAGCCATTTCCTTAGCATAGAAAATCCTCGTGTAAGGTATATCAATCTTGTACTTCTCAAATAGCTTCCCATGGAGTGCTGTTGGACCAAGTGTTGGTGTTTCTCTCAACCAATCCAAAATTGCATCTGCCACCCACCTAGTCTTTGCTAGCTTTGTTTTAGCCTTCCCTCCTCCCCCTCTAGGTGGACAAGTGTGCTGATGTGGGTTCTTTTTTATCTGAAACAAAATGGGGCCCAAACAAAATATTGTTAGAAAACATTACACAATGATCTGAAAATAAAATGAATCAGTATAAACTGAAATACACAAACCTGAATGAACTTGCTCCTCAACATATGTGATGCATGCAACCTCCATCTACACCTGTCATATGGGTAATGAACAGTGAACCTTGTTGGCTAACTCCTATCAATCACATATGTATTTTCAGTGAGAATGCAATATGTAGTCACTGCATTACGACAGTCCACCATCGACTGGAATATGGTGCCGACAGCTAGCTGAGGATCTTCCCTGTTCCACTCAATTGTTGGCATGTCCTCACCATCATATTCATCTAAAACTAGGCTATCGATGTTCTCCTGCCTCTCTTCATCGTCAGTGTCATCAAATCTAGCACGGCTGATAGGTTCCTCCTGATATTCATCTTCCATTGCTTGTTTACTAATAGTATCTACAAGATCAGGGAACATATTCTCATCCTCATCATTTCGAGGCACCTCTTCGTCTGGCTCTGCATCTTGCTCTATATCGGCTGCAGCAGCGATAGGAGAAGCGGCACAAGAAGCGGCAGCAGACATATTGTGACTTTCAGAACTACTAGCTTTGCTTGGTTTCGACCTACAAGGAGTGCCGGGGCGCTCACTATTAGTAGAGACAGAAGATTTCTGAACAACCTTCCCCTTGTCACGTTCATTGCGTGGCTGAAGCACCTCGATAAAGATTTTACCGAAGCGGCTTTCAGCATTCAAAGTAAAGAGCAATCCAAGATGCTCATCGCAAGTTAGTGGGAGAATTTTTTGCTCGGTAGTGCTGAAAAATTTCAGTTCAACAACATCGGTAGGGCTCCACCCATATGAAGAATTTCGGAGCGCCACGAGCAAATCTTTGAACGACATACATGTTTTTACCACCTTTGGATAGAAAAAATCCAGTAATCATATGCGGTTTTCTACCACGCAGCACACTAACTTCCATCCTAACCGTCAGCCAGAAATCAAGCGCAGGATCAATCCTATTCGATTTAAATAAGGAAAAGTTACAGTTAGGCCGGGAATAATTCAACAAAATTTGATCGATTCACGCGACTAGCTGTCAAATATGGCTGAATTTATGAATCAACAAATCTGTTAGAGGGGAAACGATGCTTACCCAGGTGTAATCCATGAATTATCCGCGGCCGATTCGATCCAATCCTCTCCACGGTCGATGGGCTTGAGAACCTGCCCCCCGACATAGCTGCTTAATCCTGAGGGGGATGTGGGGGTAGATCTGGCGGAGGGCACGATGACGGCGGAGGCGAAATGGGGTTAGTGGTTGGAGGGCATGACGGCGGCGGAGGCTGCACGACGGCGGCGAAGGGGGCAGAGCGACATGGTGCTGTAGTGGCTCAAACTTCAGACAAGGGGATCCCTCAGACAAGCTCATCTGACGTGTCTCAATGCGACCCCACTCATCAGGTGCAACGGGAGACAGAGTCCAGCGTGGCCCCACTCGTCAGAGTTAACGGTCAATGGTTTAACCCGACGGCATCCTCCGTTGTGACCATTTATGAGGGTTTCGAACAAGGGAGTGGGGAAAAGTGAGCAAAAGTTAAGAGCGTGGGGATGAATAAGTAGAGCTAAGGAACCAGGGGCATAGAAATAAAAATCCCTTTTATTAAACATAATAATACATTTCCGTACTTTTCAATGGCTAGCAAAAAGGCCCGTGTGTTGCAACTGGAGAAAAAAAAAATACCACACGCTCTTAATTTACAAAAAATGGTCTATAATATGAGAATTTGTAAGTACGGCCCAAACAAAGATGGTCTTAACCTATAAAAGCGCAGTTTAAGATTCTACAGGTGTTCTATTTCAACACAGCTTGCATGTAGATTTAATCCGTACAAAGAAACGGGCAAGTGATCATGCATTTATTCATGTCATGTTCGGAATGGGGTGTTGTTATGGGCGATTAAAGAAAAATGACAAAAACAAACGATGACACATTAGCACACTATGGAGACATGTGTGCATCAATGTCAGTTTTCAGTTTAAGAATCACCAACTTAGGGTAACTCTTGAACACTTTTTTTCACATGCATATTTCTTAAATACATGAAGAGTTGTTAAAAAGGTTGTTAAAAAGATGCATGATTTTTTAATCATAAAAAGATATTTTTTTTTGTCTGGGAAAGAACATTTTTGTATGGTCTCCTGTGGACGCAGGTACTTGCGCCCCTATTTCATCACTATTTCTTGTCATACATGTCATAGGTATTGGTCCCTATTTCATAACTATTTATATCTTATCAAACTTGTCTTTTATTTTATTTTTTATCATGCATGCCTCCTTTTTACTTTTTTTCATGCATGTCCTCTCTTTTTTCTTCTTATATATAGGAGAATAGCGCAACATCTCATCTTTATCGGATCTCCTCTGCATTTTCTCTTTTATTTCTTTTATAATGGGCATCCCATCTTTATTGGGTCCTTCTTTTATTTCTTGGCATGCATGTCCTTATTTATTGGGGGTCTCTAGCAAATTTATCTTCAATTTCATGTCCAATCCTGATTTTGCTGAGGTGTTTATCCCCAATCTGAATCAGTACCGATCTGAAAAAAAGACGGATAATGCATTGTTGATTAACATTGCAGCCTAGATAGTATTTTTTTAAAATTGTTAACAGGTAAAATAACATCAAATTCAGATTCTACATATTTTTCTAATCAAATTCCATATATAACATGTTAAATTTGGAGTTACGGTTTAGAAGATATGAGTATTTTTAAAAATATTTAATATGTACTGCGGGTTTAATGTCAAAAACATTAGGGGGTTTCTATAAAATAGCAAAACGTACTAAGAATACCTATTTATTTTATTAGTAGGTATAGATATAGATTAAACTAATATATTTAAATAGATTTTTTAGGGGTAATATATTTAAATAGATTTCTTTTAGCAAACTTTAAATAGATTTTTTCTTAGAAGAAGCAAACTTTAAATTGATAAAATCTATTGTTTGCCCGTTTCATACCGGGCAAGACTCTCACTTGACATTTTCATGTTGGGCTATTTAAGGCCCAGCATAAACACAGCCCCGCACTATGCCTAAGTTTGCACGTCTCCTAGCCACTTTGCTGCAACTAAAGATTTTCAAATTCTAGACTTGTGGTGTGTTTTCTTCTAACATTTTTTACGAGGATACTAGAGAATCCAACTAGCAAGTAAGACCATGAAATCTTCTATATCTATATAGCTAGACCCCACTAACTTGGTAATGCACGAGGGAAGCGGGGGATGTGACCATCACCAACGGTCGATATATCAGAGAGGAAGAATCCCGACTATTGTCGTGGGGGCCACTTTTCCTTCTTTCCCGTGTGCTAGACATTTTGGTGTAATGCACTCGGGAAAGAAGGAAGGAGTGACCATCACCGACGATCGCAATATCAGTGAGGGAGTGCCCACCATATACACCACGGGCGATCAGAGTTTTCAAGGAAGACTCGACACCGAAAGTCAACCCGTGCTGAATAATGATTTGTGAGTTGAGTTCCTGGTAATTACCGTCGATTTTTAATGTTTGAATTATGAACACAGGAAATGTCTGACGACGATAGGATCCCAGAGCGCGATTACTGCACCGACAATGGGGGTATGTGCGATAGACCTCACTTGAATAACGATAGGTGCTTGACCCTCACGCTGATGTATGACGAAGGTGAGATGGATATTGTTAGCTTACGACCAAGTCCGCCGGTGGCTTTCCACAGTGCATACTTGATTTCTCAAAGAGATGAAGACCTCAAAATCAAAGGATGGAGCAAAGTAATGAATGCGCGCAGGAAACCACTTGGAAACAGCATGGCTGCGCGCAGGCCACAAATTGGAGATAGGTGGATCTCTATTCTCCATAATGGAGATGGAGGGGTTTACCTGTTTTATGCTATTTTACCTAAGAGAGAGGAGTAGGTCCTAGGTAGTATTTGTCATGTGCTAGAATGATGATGAGTTATTTACCTAGGATGACTACCCTTAGCTAGTGTTGGTTAACTTGTCATGTGCTATATTGATGGTGAGTTACTATATGACTACGGATGATGACTGATGTTTACTATGCAACTTTATTCTTGTAGACTCGTGTTGGGCCTCCAAACGCAGGGTTTTGTAGGACAGTAGCAATTTTCCTTCAAGTGGATGACCTAAGGTTTATCAATCCGTGAGAGGCGTAGGATGAAGATGGTCTCTCTCAAACAACCCTGCAACCAAATAACAAAAAGTCTCTTGTGTCCCCAATACACCAAATACAATGGTAAATTGCATAGGTGCACTAGTTCGGCGAAGAGATGGTGATATAAGTGTAGTAATGATAGTAGATATTGATTTTTGTAATAAGAACAATAAAAAACAGCAAGGTAGCAATTGATAAAAGTGAGCACAAACGGTATTGCAATGCTTGAAAATGCGGCCTAGGGTCTGTACTTTGGCTAGTGCAATCTCTCAACAATGCTAATATAATTGGATCATATAACCATCCCTCAACGTGCGATGAAGAATCACTCCAAAGTTCTTATCTAGCGGAGAACATAAGAAGGAAATTTTTTTAGGGTACGAAACCACCTTAAAGTTATTCTTTCCGTTCGATCTATTCAAGAGTTCGTACTAAAATAACGCAAAGTTATTCTTTCCGTTCAATCTATCCAAGAGTTCGTACTAAAATAACACCATATGATACGCATCAACCAACTCTAATGTCACCTAGATACTCCAATGTCACCACAAGTATCCATGAGTTAATTATACGATACGCATCAAACAATTTCAGATTCATAATACTCGATCCAACACAAAGAATCTCAAAGAGTGCCCCAAGATTTCTATCGGAGAAAGTAGGACGAAAACGTGCATCAATCCCTATGCATAGATTACCCCAATGTGACCTCGGGAATCCGCGAGTTGAGTGCCAAAACATATATCAAGTGAATCAATATAATACCCCATTGTCACCACGGGTATTCATATGCAAGACATATATCAAGTGCTCTCAAATCCATAAAAATATTCAATCTGATAAAACGAAATCTCAAAGGGAAAACTCAATTCATCACAACAAGATAGAGAGGGAGAAACACCATATGATCCAACTATATTAACAAAGCCCTCGATACATCAAGATCGTGCCATCAAAGAACACGAGAGAGAGAGAGAGAGATTAAACACATAACTACTGGTACAAACCCTCAGCCCCGAGGGTGGACTACTCCCTCCTCATCATGGTGGCCACCGGGATGATGAAGATGGCCACCGGTGATGATTTCCCCCTCCGGCAGGGTGCTGGAATGGGTCTAGATTGATTTTTCATGGCTACAGAGGCTTGCGGCGGCGGAACTTCTAATCTAGGGTTATTTCTGGGGTTTTCTCTATTTATAGGATTTTTTGGCGTCGGTCTCACGCTAAGATGGGCCTCGAGGTGAGCACAACCCACCGGGGCAAGCCAGGCCCCTCTGGCGCACCGTGGTGGGTTGTGCCCTCCTCGTGGCTCTTCTGGCCCTCCCACGAAGCTTCAGGGTTCTCTTTTGTTTCAAAAAAAATCGTCAAAAAGTTTCAGTTCATTTGGAGAACTTTAATTTCTGCACAAAAAACAACACCATGGTTGTTCTGCTGAAAACAGCGTCAGTCCGGGTTAATTCCATCCAAATCATACCAAAACCATATAAACTTTTGTAAACATGGCATGAATACTTCATAAAGTATAGATATGTTGGAGACGTATCAGCATCCCCAAGCTTAATTCCTACTCGTCCTTGAGTAGGTAAATGATAAAAGAAATAATTTATGAAGTGTGAATGCTAGCAAAGTGCATAAGTTTGATCAATGATAATTTCAATCACTTTTCCTAGCATCATAACAGCAATTCTTTCTCATAAAACTTCTCATGTTAAAGTAGCAACCAATTCACATGTTAAGGTTCAAACAATGAATTCTCTTGAAACTTAACAACCTATGTTCTCAATCACCAAACAATTGCAATTCAACTTATTCAACAGAGTCTAAGTAAGAGCTCCACATACTCAATCATCATATAGTCTTCCATGATAGCTAGTACTCAAAGCATATTCTTAGAACAAATGGCATCCATCGAACACAGAGAAAGATAGGGGCTTAATGTTTTGCCTCCCAACTCATTTATCATAGAGATAATTGTCAACAATAATAAATCGTGATCAAATATATTTGACTGGCCATATGTGCCTAGATCTTTCCCCACCACATGATGCTTGCCAACTAGAGAATAATTGAGGTTGAAATGAGAATGCATTCTATTGACTCTTGCATAAAAGTAAATACTGAAAAGTAAATGATAGGCCCTTCGCAGAGGGAAGCAGAGGTTGTCATGCGCTTTTTATAGTTCGATGCCCAAACTCTTAATGCAAAGGAACGTCATGTTATATTGCCCCTTATGATAGCAACCTTTATTATGCAGTCCGCCGCTTTTATTACTTTGCCATCACAAGTTCGTACAACGCTCAATTTTCCCTTACAATAAAAGATCAAACATATTTAGGAGCAATTTTTATTGCTTTATGCACCGATGACAACTTACTTGAAGGATCTTATTCAATCCATAGGTAGGTATGGTGGACACTCATGGCAAGAAACTGGGTTTAAGGGTGTTTGAATGCACAAGTAGTATCTCTACTTAGTACAAATTTTTGGCTAGCAAAAGATCCTAGGTAAACACCACATGTTGGAGGATCCATAACAATATAACTTCTATGCAAATATACCCAAACATAACTCATTACGTTGTCTTCCTTGTCCAACTTCAACTAATTTGCTCAAGTTTGAAAATAATTAATGGGTATTCACAATATGGAAGATGTCCAAGATAATATATTTGTATGTGAAAGTTCTCTTCCTTATACTAATCATTCATGAATTGCTTGTATGACCAATATTGTGATTGTCAAGCTTCAAAAGGTTTCACTTTCTAAACCCAATGTGAAGCTACCACTAGGCATGATATGAACATATAATTTCAACTTCATGATATTCAATTTATTCAACAATTTACTCGTAGGATATAAGTGAAGCACAAGAGTAAATGACAAACTACTCCAAAAAGATACAAGTGAAGATCAAACGAGTAGTCATGTAAATGGGTAGCTATTTGAGGACTCTCTTTTATTTAAAAACTTTCAGATCTAAGTATTTTATTAAAACATCAAGCAAAACAAAATAAAAAGACATTCCAAGAATAGCACACATCATGTGAAGAAGCAAAAACTTAGGCTCAACCGAGGCTAACCAATAATTGTTGACGAAGAAAGGTGGGATGCCTACCGGGGCATCCCCAAGCTTAGATGCTTGAGACTTCTTGGAATATTATCTTGGCATGCCTTGAGCATCCCCAAGCTTGAGCTTTTGTGTCTCCTTAATTCCTTTTATATCACGGTCTCCCTAAATATTAAAAACTTCATCCACACAAAACTCAACAAGAACTCGTGAGATAAGTTAGTATAAATCAATGCAAAAACCTTATCATTCTCTACTGTAGCAAATCACTAAAATTATTATTTAACATTGCATACTAGATGCCTCTGCATATTTAATACTCCTATCCTCAAATAGAATCATTAAACAAGCAAACATATGCAAACATAACAGCAATCTGTCTAAACAGGACAGTCTGTAAAGAGTGCAATTTTACTCAAACTTACCTAACTCAAAATATTCTTAAAATTTACCAAACTGTAGAAAAATTATCATATCTTATTGCTCAAAAAATTTCAACATTTTATCACATTCTGACTTTTTTCCAGAATTCACGCACTAGCGTGCAACTTTCTGTTTTCAAACAGCCACATATAGACTTGCAAAATAAGCATGGCAAAGGCTATACTTGACATTTTTATTGAAGTAAAAGATATAAAACATTATTACAAATAACAGAAAGCAAATCCTAATAAAATAAAATGATGCTCCAAGAAAAACACGTATCATGTGACGAATGAAAATATAGCCCCAAGTGACGTTACCGATAATGTTGGAGACGAAAGAGGGATGCCTTCCGGGGCATCCCCAAGCTTAGTTGCTTGGATATTCCTTGAATATTACTTTGGTGGTGCCTTGGTAATCCCCAAGCTTAGGTTCTTGTCACTGCTTATTCTCCTCATATCGATATCTCACACAAAACTTGAAAACTTCAATCACACAAAACTTAACGGAACTTCATGAGATGGGTTAGTATGATAAAGACAAATCATTCACTTTGGTACTGTCAAGATAAGATTCATAATTGTTCTCACTTAATTCCTACTATACCCTACAATTTCTACAACTTATATTAAGCAATATAAGCCATAGAAACCATAAAACAAGCAAACTATGCATCGAAAACAGAATCTGTCAAAAACAGAACAGTATGTAAAGATCTGAATTATGGTCATACTTATATAACTCCAAAAATCTGAAAATTTACGAAAATGTATAAATTTTTTATATCAACCATCTGTAAAAAATTCAGAGTTTTTCGATGCTCCAGTGAATTTTCACAATTCTGTGACTGGGTGCAAAAGTTTCTGTTTTTGCACAGAATCAAGTCAACTATCATCCATACTATCCCAAAGGCTTTACTTGGCACTTTATTGAAACAAAAGCTATAAAAAATGATTACCACAGTAGCCTAATCATGTTAACACACAAAAACAGTAGGGGTAAATGTTGGGTTGTCTCCCAACAAGCGCTTTTCTTTAATGCCTTTTTAGCTAGGCATGATGATTTCAATGATGCTCGCATAAAAGATAAGAATTGAAACATAACGGGAGCATCATGAAGCATATGACTAGCACATTTAAGTCTAACCCACTTCCTATGCATAGGGATTTTGTGAGCAAACAACTTATGGGAATAAGAATCAACTAGCATGGGAAGGCAAAACAAGCAAAACTTCAAGATTTTCAATACATAGAGAGGAAACTTGATATTATTGCAATATGTAAAAGCATATGTTTCCCTCTCGTAATAATTTTCAGAAGCATCATGAATGAATTCAATAATATAGCTATCACATAAAGCATTCTTTCCATGATCCACATGCATAATTTTTTTATTACTCCCCACATAAGCAAATTTATTCTCATGAATAGTGGTGGGAGCAAACTCAATAAAATAACTATCATGAGAAACTTGATTGGGAAAATTGAAATCATGATGACAAGTTTCATGGTTATCATTATTATTTATAGCATACATGTCATCACCATGATCATCATAGATAGCAACTTTGTTTTCATAATCAATTAATACCTCTTCCAAAATAGTGGATTCATCATTAAATAAAGCCATGACCTCTCCAAATCCACTTTCATTAATATAATCATCATAAATAGGAGGCATGCAATCATCATAATAAATTTTCTCATCAAAACTTGGGTGGCTAAAAATATCATCTTCATCAAATATAGCATTCCCAAGCTTATGGCTTTGCATATCGTTAGCATCGTGGATATTCAAAGAGTTCATACCAACAACATTGCAATCATGCTCATCATTCAAAGATTTTTTGTCAAACATTTTATAGAATTCTTCCTCTATCAATTGAGCACAATTTTCCTTTCCATCATTTTCATGAAAGACATTACAAAGATGAACAATATGATGCAACCTCAATTCCATTTTTTTTGTAGTTCTCTTTTATAAACCAAACTAGTGATAAAACAAGAAACTAAAAGATTCGATTGCAAGATCTAAAGTTATACCTTCAAGCACTCACCTCCCCGGCAACGACGCCAGAAAAGAGCTTGATGTCTAGTACGCAACTTTATTCTTGTAGACTCATGTTGGGCCTCCAAGCACAGAGTTCTGTAGGACAGTAGCAATTTTCCCTCAAGTGGATGACCTAAGGTTTATCAATCCGTGGGAGGCGTAGGATGAACATGGTCTCTCTCAAACAACCCTGCAACCAAATAACAAAAAGTCTCTTGTGTCCCCAATACACCAAATACAATGGTAAATTGTATAGGTGCACTAGTTCGGCGAAGAGATGGTGATATAAGTGTATTAATGATAGTAGATATTGATTTTTGTAATAAGAACAATAAAAAACAGCAAGGTAGCAATTGATAAAAGTGAGCACAAACGGTATTGCAATGCTTGAAAATGAGGCCTAGGGTCTGTACTTTCGCTAGTGCAATCTCTCAACAATGCTAATATAATTGGATCATATAACCATCCCTCAACGTGCGATGAAGAATCACTCCAAAGTTCTTATCTAGCGGAGAACATAAGAAGAAATTGTTTGTAGGGTACGAAACCACCTTAAAGTTATTCTTTCCGTTCGATCTATTCAAGAGTTCGTACTAAAATAACGCAAAGTTATTCTTTCCGTTCAATTTATCCAAGAGTTCGTACTAAAATAACACCATATGATACGCATCAACCAACTCTAATGTCACCTAGATACTCCAATGTCACCACAAGTATCCATGAGTTAATTATACGATACGCATCAAACAATTTCAGATTCATAATACTCGATCCAACACAAAGAACCTCAAAGAGTGCCCCAAGATTTCTACCGGAGAAAGTAGGACGAAAAGGTGCATCAACCCCTATGCATAGATTACCCCAATGTCACCTCAGGAATCCGCGAGTTGAGTGCCAAAACATATATCAAGTGAATCAATATAATACCCCATTGTCACCACGGGTATTCATATGCAAGACATATATCAAGTGCTCTCAAATCCATAAAAATATTCAATCCGATAAAACGAAATCTCAAAGGGAAAACTCAATTCATCACAACAAGATAGAGAGGGAGAAACACCATATGATCCAACTATATTAACAAAGCCCGCGATACATCGAGATCGTGCCATCAAGAACACGAGAGAGAGATTAAACACATAGCTACTGGCACAAACCCTCAGCCCTGAGGGTGGACTACTCGCTCCTCATCATGGTGGCCGCAGGATGATGAAGATGGCCACCGGGGATGATTTCCCCCTCCGACAGGGTGCCGGAACGGGTCTAGATTAGTTTTTCATGGCTACAGAGGCTTGCAGCAGTGGAACTTCTGATCTAGGGTTATTTCTGGGGGTTTCTCTATTTATAGGATTTTTTGGCGTCGGTCTGACGCTAAGATGGTCCTCGAGGTGAGCATAACCCACCGGGGTAAGCCAGGCCCCTCTGGCACGCCGTTGTGGGTTGTGCTCTCCTCGTGGCTCTTCTGGCCCTCCCATGAAGCTTTGGGGGTTTCTTTTGTTCCAAAAAAAATCATCAAAAAGTTTCAGTTCATTTGGAGAACTTTCATTTCTGCACAAAAAACAACACCATGGTAGTTCTGCTGAAAACAACGTCAGTCCGGGTTAATTCCATCCAAATCATACCAAAACCATATAATTTTTTTGTAAACATGGCATGAATACTTCATAAATTATAGATATTTGGAGATGTATCAATGACCAGCTTGCAAACAACGTAAGTATGAATGACATAGTTAAGCAGCACACGTCATTGGAGGCCCAGCCTATTAGTACCTTCTAGTGACCCTCTGGTGGTGTCTCTTCTAAGAGATCGCATTAAACTTTAAGGTTTATTCATGCTTTGAAATAGTGTAAACTTAGGACAAGCAAATAGATTGATATTTCACGCATAATCATGACATTTTTACACATAATGAGGTTTAGTCTTCTGCCAATTAGTAAAATGTAACTTCATCTCTAGTGTAGCTAGGTTTTGATCGTCCTCGACAAAATTATCAATACTCCCTCTATTTCAAAATATAGTGTGTACTAGTTTTGTAAAATCAAATTTATAATATTTGACCAAGTTTATAAAATAATACTAAAATTACAATACCAAACACTACAGGAATCAGCTAATTTGCCATCTGCCGTAGCAGACGGCAAAGAACCAGGCCACCAATGGCAAACTGCTTTGCCGTCTGCCATGGACGGCATACACTTCTAGCACAGAAACTCATGGTAATCAGCTTGTTTGCCGTGTGCATTCTGATAGCGGACGACAAAGAAGTTTGCCGTCCGCTCTCCTGGTCAAGCTGACGACAAAGATCTTGGATAGCAAAGAATAGCTGTTAGCCCCGTTAGGTGGCTAAAGGTAGACTTTGCCATCTGCCTGCAGGTGGCAAATATGCACTTACCTTTGCCGTCAGCCCTATGACGTCAGTAGACCCGTCGCTAACCGTCACTCCTGCTTAGTCTTTGCCATCTGCCAGGCTGGTCTTTGCCGTCTGCCAGCAGACGGCAGAATGACCAAATGGTCAGACCTGATGCTCCTATGTTGCACAGGTTGCTGCCACGTGGCACCTTTGCCGCCCGCCTACCGACGGCAAAGGGCTTTGCCGTCCGCTGGCGGACGGCAAAGTGCCTGTATTGCCACTGTTTTGTTTGTTTTCTCTTATTTTACTGCATTTTCACAACACATATATGAGATATATATAGTCATATTGAACAAGCTGAAGCATATGCCATGTATCCAATACATAGGCTATTAAAAGAACCAATGCATACATAGTTTCACACTTTTCATCCATATCAACATACATAGTTTCACATTGTTCATCAATACAAATAAAAACAAAAACTAAACACTAGCAGTCCATCAATGCCAGCTTCCATGAAGTGAATCAAATCTGCAAAAATGGGAGTAAGAAAGTTAGAAGAAGAAGAAGACTAGAAGAAGAAGAAGAAGAAGAAGAAAAGAAAGAGAAGAACAATAATAAGAAGAAAGAAAGAAGAAGAAGAAGAAGAATAAGAATAAGAATAAGAATAAGAAGAAGGAGTAGAAGATGGAGAAAAAGAAAGAAGAGAAAAAGGAAGAATAAGAATATATTTTCTTCTTCTTCTTCTCTCTTTTTATCCTTTTCCTTCTCATTCTTCTTCTTTTATTCTTTCGTTTTCTTCTCTTTCTTCTTCTATTCTTTCTTTTTCTCGTCTTTCTTGTTTTTCTTCTTCTTATTCCTTATTTGTGTCATTTTAGAGCTAACCTAGGTAATTATGTCATTTTAGAGCTATCCGAGCTTATTATGTCATTTTGGAGGAAAATAAGCTAAGTATATGACATTTATGAGGTAACCAAGGTTATTATGCCATTTTTGACCTAACTAAGCTAATTATGTCATAAATGAACTAAATAAGCTAATTATGTCATTTTGGAGGATAATTAGCTAAGTATGTCTTTTATGGGGAAAATAAGCTAAGTATGTGGCATAGTAGGGTTAACTAGCATGTACGAAGCTAAGTATGCATTTGTTAAGCAAAACACTAGAGAAAACTTATCGGAGGTCAAGCACCGGGGTTGCTCGGGCCGGTTTCACCTGGAGAAGGGGTGTGCGATGCGGCTCGGGAGTTATGCTGCACCAAAGATCATTTGCAGTGTCTCGTTAGCATGATGACACTCAAATTTTAAGACTAGTAACTAATGACCATTCAAATGAAACTCACTGTTCCCACCAGAGTAATGGCTGGCATCAGCGGAGGGGCCTGACCGGTCTTCTCGCACATAGACTACACATTTGGTTCAGTTAGTAATGAAACGAACATTACGTGAATGATTTGGTTAATATGCAGAAGAAACTTACCACGAAGAGCTCGTACATGGCCCGGTGAGCCGCCTCATTCCATGCCCTCTCCTCCTCCAACAACTTAGCCGTCTTCTCCTCCGCCAGCTGTTCCTTCTCCGCCGCCACCTGGTCCCTCTCCTCCAGAAGCACCTGGGTTGTTTCTCTCTCTCTCTCTTTCTGAAGAGCAGCCTACAACACCACGCCTTGTTAGCATTGTAATCATCGATGGCCACACACACAATGTAATGGAGGAAGATATCTGAGTTCGTATAACTAACCTCGATGGCGAGATCGACTGGCCGTGGGCGAGCCCTTATCTTAGGACAGGAGCTCGTTTGGCGCTCCTTGATCTCCGGGAGAGTGAGAGGACAACGTATCAGTCCATCTCCAATGGCTAATGAGCCATGGGACCTCCCGCCAACAGATATCATCTCCAGCTCTGGATCAATAGAATTCTGGCTCAGGTTATAGTCCTCCCCTTTCCTCGCCTTCGCCTCCTGGTTGTATGATACGTCTCCAATGTATCTATAATTTTTTATTGTTCCATGCTATTATATTATCTGTTTTGGATGTTTTATATGCATTAATATGCTATTTTATATTATTTTTGGGACTAACCTATTACGCTAGAGCCCAGTGCCAATGCCAGTTTCTGTTTTTTCCTTCTTTTTGAGTTTCGCAGAAAAGGAATACCAAACGGAGTCCAAACAGAATAAAACTTTTGCGATGATCTTTCTTGGACCAGAAGGAAACCAGGAGACTTGGAGATGAAGTCGGAGGAGCCACGAGGCGGCCACAAGGATGAAGGGCGCGCACAGGGGGTAGGGCGCGCCCCCACCCTTGTGGGCCCCTCGTGCACCTCCTGACCTAATTCTTTCGCCTATATATACTCTTATATGCCCAAACCACCAGAGGTATCCACGAAAATACTTTTCCACCGCCGCAACCTTCTGTACCCGTGAGATCCCATCTAGGGGCCTTTTCCGGCGTCCTGCCGGAGGGGGATTCGATCACGGAGGGCTTCTAGATCAACACCATTGCCCTTCCGATGAAGCGTGAGTTGTTTACCTCAGACCTACGAGTCCATAGCTAGTAGCTAGATGGCTTCTTCTCTCTCTTTGATTCTCAATACCATGTTCTCCTCGATGTTCTTGGAGATCTATTCGATGTAATACTTTTTTTTGCGATGTGTTTGCCGAGATCCGATGAACTGTGGATTTATGATCAGCTTATCTATGAATATTATTTGAATCTCCTCTGAATTCTTTTATGCATGATTTGATATCTTTGTAATTCTCTTCGAACTATCGGTTTGGTTTGGCCAACTAGATTGGTTTTTCTTGCAATGGGAGAAGTGCTTAGCTTTGGGTTCAATCTTGCGGTATCCTTTCCCAGTGACAGTAGGGGCAGCAAGGCACGTATTGTATTGTTGCCATCGAGGATAAAAAGATGGGGGTTTCATCATATTGCTTGAGTTAATTCCTCTACATCATGTCATCTTACTTAATGCGTTACTCCGTTCTTTATGAACTTAATACTCTAGATGCATGCTGGATAGCGGTCGATGTGTGGAGTAATAGTAGTAGATGCAAAATCATTTCGGTCTTCTTGGCACGGACGTGATGCCTATATTCATGATCATTGCCTTAGATATCGTCATAACTTTGCGCTTTTCTATCAATTGCTCGGCAGTAATTTGTTCACCCACCGTAATATTTTCTACCTTGAGAGAAGCCTCTAGTGAAACCTATGGCCCCTGGGTCTATTTTCCATCATATTACTTTCCGATCTACTATTTTGCAATCTTTTATTTTCAGATCTATAAACCAAAAAACCCAAAAATATTTACTTTATCTTTTGTTTAGTTTTACCTATCTCTATCAGATCTCACTTTTGCAAATAACCGTGAAGGGATTGACAACCCCTTTATCGCGTTGGGTGCAAGTTGTTTGATTGTTTGTGCAGGTATTCGGTGATTTGTGAGTTGTCTCCTACTGGATTGATACCTTGGTTCTCAAACTGAGGGAAATACTTATCTCTACTTTGCTGCATCACCCTTTCCTCTTCAAGGGAAAAACCAACGCAAGCTCAAGAAGTAGGAGGAAGAATTTCTGGCGCCGTTGCAGGGAGATCTACGCCAAGTCAAGACATACCAAGTACCCATCATAAAACTCTCATCTCTTGCATTACATTATTCGCCATTTGCCTCTCGTTTTCCTCTCCCCCACTTCTAAAACGATTTCCGAAAAGATTTGCCTTCTTTCCATTTGCCTCTATGTTTTACTTGGCTTGTTTGCTTGTCCACTTGATACAATTGTGTGTTTATTGAAATTCAGAAACAAAAGTTTATGGATCCTCATCCACTTGCTAATATTTTTAAGAGATCTAATTATGATGAACCAATTGCTAGTGAGTTTTGTGCACTAGATTATCTTTATGAAGTTTTGCTTGAAATTTGTGAATCTGAAAATTGTGATGAAGAAATTTATGAAGTGATTCATGATAGCTCCTTGAATAAAAAGCATGATTGCAATGGTTTTACTATAAATTCTATCGATGTCAATTGTGCTAATAATTTGCAAAACCCTAAGCTTGGGGATGCTAGTTTTGCTATGTCCACTACTTATTGCAATGATCATGATTGGGGTGATTCTTCTTATGATCTTGAAAATATATTTAAGCCTCATGATAATAGTGTTTGCAATGATATTGAAAGTGGGTTTGGAAGAGTGTCAACTCTAGGTAATAATGATCCCACTACTTTGGAGAATGATTAATCTCATGAAACTTTTGATAAAAGTGGGTTTGGAGAAGTCATGACTTTATTTGATGATAATCCCACTATTTTGGAAGAGTGTCAACTTTGCATGCATGTGGATCATGAAGAGAATATTTTATGTGATTTTTATATTGTTGAATTTGAGTATGATCCCACATGTAATTATTATGAGAGAGGAAAATATTGTGGTAGAAACTTTCATGTTACTAAATTACCTCTCGTTCTGCTGAGATTGCTATTGTTTCTTTTTTTTTCCTTGCATATACTAGTTTTTGCTTGTCTTGATAATTTGTTTGTTTATAAAATGCCTATGCATAGGAAGTATGTTAGACTTAAACTTGTTTTTCACATGCTACATGATGCTCTTTTCGTGTTTCAATTGCTATCTTTCATGTGAGCATCATCAAAATTATCAACGCCTAGCTAAAAGGCTTTAAAGAAAAGCGCTTGTTGGGAGACAGCCCAATATTTTTATTTTCTGTTTTTGAATAAATAATTCATCTAGCCTCTTGTTAGATGTGGTTTTATGTTTTAATTAGTGTTTGTGCCAAGTAAGACCTTTGGGATGGCTTACGGTGATAGTTGATTTGATCTTGCTGAAAAACAGAAACTTTTGCGTCCAGTATCAGAATTTTAATAATTCACTGGAGCATTGAAAAACCCTGAATTTTGTATAATAGATTTATATAATAATTTACTCTGTTGTCCTAATTTTTCAGAATTTTTGGAGTTAAATAAGTATTATAACAATTCGGATCTTCGCAGACTGTTCTGTTTCTGACAGATTCTGTTTTCTTTGTGTTGTTTGCTTATTTTATGAATCTATGGGTAGTATCGGGGGGTATGAACCATGGAAAAGTTGTAATACAGTATATATTACACCAATATAAATAAAGAATGAGTTCACAACAGTACCAAAGTGGTGATTTATTTTCTTATACTAACGGAGCTTATGAGATTTTCTGTTGAGTTTTGTGTTGTGAAGTTTTATGTTTTGGGTAAGGATTTGATGGACTATGGAATAAGGAGTGGCAAGAGCCTAAGCTTGGGGATTCCCAAGGCACCCAAAGGTAATATTCAAGGACAACCAAGAGCCTAAGCTTGGGGATGCCCCGGAAGGCATCCCCTCTTTCGTCTTTGTCTATCGGTAACTTTACTTGAGGCTATATTTTTATTCACCGCATGATATTTGTTTTGCTTGGAGCGTCTTGTATGATTTGAGTCTTTGATTTTTAGTTTGCCACAATCATCCTTGCTGTACACACCTTTTGAGAGGGACACGCATGAGTCGTGATTTATTAGAATACTCTATGTGCTTCACTTATATCTTTTGAGCTCGACAATTTTGCTCTAGTGCTTCACTTATATCTTTTTAGAGCACGGCGGTGGCTTTATTTTATAGAAATTGATGAACTCTCATGCTTCACTTATATTATTTTGAGAGTCTTTAAACAGCATGGTAATTTGCTTTGGTTTTAAATTTAGTCCTAATTGTAGGGTAACGCAGCAGAAAACAAAAATTTCCGACCTACGCACCAGCCCAGGACCACTATGGAGACTGCATATAAGGTTTGATCATTTTCGTTACCGACTCGTAGCGCAGCGGAAGTAGAGTCGATGACGATCGGCGGTGCAGATCCCCGCAGCTAGGATTTACAACCTCCCAACCGCGAGGATGTATCCCCTCGTCTTCCCTTCAGACAGCCCTCCGGGAGGCGGTCGAACAGTCCCCCGGACGGTGTCGCGGACAGCCCTTCGGGAGGACCTTCGAAACTCGAACGGTCACTCGGACAGCCCTTCGGGAGGACTCACAGAACTCGGACCGTCACTTGGACAGCCCTTCGGGAGGCACTCTCGAACAGCCCCTCGGGCACTAAGATCGAAACTACGACCTCTCTACAGAGTTGCACACATACGGTGTCATCTATCTGGCAGGGCTTCGCCGTCCAGAACTAGTTCCCACCGGAACCCAGACAGCCTTTCGGCTCTACGAAACTATTTCGCGGGGAGGGAGAGAGAAGCCAGATCATTGCAATGGCACATGTATGTGAGAAGGAGTGAGTCTTTAGGCAGCCCCCTCCACCCCTATTTATAGGCCAAGCCCAAGGGTGGCTTCTCCAAGAAGCCAAGGGGAAAAATACCAAAGGACCCTCAAGGTGGCTTCTCCAAGAAGCCACCCAAAAAGCACTTTCACTATTCACGACGACATTTTTCAGCGTCCGTTCGAACTGAAAATATTTATGTGGGCTTAGAACATTTCCAGTACCCACTAAAATAATTTTCAACGCGTTCTGGAACAATTCCAGATTAGTGATTTTCATCTGCGAAAAGCAACTGAAGTGGTTCCGGCAGCTCCGGAACATTTCCGTTTTTTCTTCCAGAAAATTCCCAAAAGTTTCTAGAATGATTCTGGCACCCTCCAAGAATTATCGGGCATGTGCCGAAACCAATTTGACTTTATGGTATCCTCTGAAACAACTTTTCAGTTTCACCAGAACTCATTCGGTGACCTCTCTCTGCGGAACTTTTCCGCTGTCCGAAACTTTTTCGGTGTCCGAAACTTTTTCGGTGATTTTCTCTCAGACTCCCTATCTAGTATTCAGCAGATAGATGACCCTTAAGCGTGTGACCCTATAGGTTCGGTGAAGTATAGACATGACACGGAACCCCTTCCGATCAATGATCAACATCGGAGCCGTGGACACCCATATTGACCCCTATACCCACACGAATGAATATTCGAGTGAACCTCCAGTTGCCGTGTGCTATTCCTATTGCTTCGCGATATGTTACAAATACCCGAGGTGAGACATGTTGGCATTCCCGTGGATCAACAACTTGTCCACTATGCTAGTTACCTCGTTACCGGTATTGTTCTCTTTTCTCGTTACTGTGTTCCGGCATCCCTGTGATCAAATCACCCTGTGTCTGGCCAGACGATGATGGATACCGTAACACCGAGAGGGCCCAGAGATATCTCTCCATCGTCGGAGGAGCAAATCCCAATCTTGAGCTATCAAGTTACTTAACACACTTTCCCATGAACCCGTAAGCCGCCGTAATAGCCATCCAGTTACGGATGACGTTTAACAAACCCCAAAGTTCATGAATCAAGCATGAAGAAACTCAATACTCTCATGGTCTGAGGAATCATGCAAACGTTAACCATCTCTGTGTTATTAACCATTAACTTGTGACGAAAGAATCTCATAGCATAACATCAATCGGGTCGATTCAACACAAATGTTCTTCTAACACTGTGCCCTCAAAGTTGCTGGCATAGACATGCCCATGATCAGGAAAACAGAACCATCATGCAACACTTGAGCTAGTCTTAGAGGCCAGACTAGGAATACATTTTACCGTTTATTATCCCACACGTGCACATGAGTTTCCCTCCAAGCCTCGTTTTATTTGTAGACTCGAGAATCATTGCAGTTATAGCATGGAACATAAACCTAATTATGAACAGGGAGATAATCAATAACATTTATTATTGCCTCTAGGGCATATCTCCTACAGACTCCCACTTGCACTAGAGTCAATAATCTAGTTAATGCTAATGCACTTTACACCTGTGGCACACCTGTGTAAATATGCTTCGCATGTGGTATAGCCTGATGTCCAACGGATCTGACGACTTCAGCTCCGTGTGTCTCTTTGCATATCCTTCGCATTTTCATGCTTTCACAAAATTCATATTTTGTGTGGACTTGACTTTGTATGTATGTGAATCACAGGTCGAACCTGGATTCCTCAGACTGAGGTATGGAGCAACTACCTGCAGTAGTGTCCCATTGACAAAAATCATCTTGGAACCATACTAAGTTCATGAATGAACTATATGATTCAACATCTTCTTTGTCGCTTAAAAAGTGGCAACATACTTCGCCTCTGTTATAGAATTCGCCACAGTATCTTGTTTGGAACAATTTCCAACTACCGTGCCACCATATTATGTATTACACAAAACCCTTTATTTAAATCGAAAATCGCTTGGAGCAATGATGAAGACTGTATCGATGTAACATTTTACAACGAACTCTTCATGATCTCCACTTGCGAGAAAACATGTCATCAGTGCTACTCTAGCATTCAATGACACTTTTCACTGTTGTCCTATGATCAGTACTTTTGATCACTTTGGTATCTATACTCGCAACACCTTGGGAGTATCGGACAAAACTGGTTGTTTTACATACCATGGAATACATGATTAATCCAAACACGAAGGTGTGAGGAATCTCCATCATGTATTTTGCTCATCAGTGTTTTTGGGACACCGAGCCTTGCAAAAACTCTTTCCATGTGACTTCGGCAAGAATCACTCCTTGGCGTTTTAAATGCTAAAAAGTTTTAGCATCTTGTCAATATGTATTTATTGCTTAGCCCCATTAGGTAAATCTATCTCCATAGATCATTATGCCTAATATTGAGGCTATTTATCCCAAGCACTTCATCGAAAAACTATTTTCAAATGAAGTCCTAATTCGTGTCAAGAATTTTATTTCCAATTAACAATGTGTCAAGCACACAAGGTTTTTAGAAATATTATTAGGCTCCCACTTACTTTCTTGAATTACAAGCATCTTCGTTACCCATTGATGAAGTCAAACTCCTTTGACCATTTCATCAAAACACGAAGATTCCGACTCCACTTTGCTCTCTTCTGTCCATCGCTGGAACTCTGAAGTTTGCACCCTTACTAGCATCCTCTGGACTCACAAAATACCTTGGACTGTAACACATGCAAGTCATTGGTTTCATTTCCATCAGATGGAAATCCTTTTGTCATCCCTTGTTTCATATCTCATGATATGAAATTTGTATTAATTGCTAGTTCAACCCGAACTGACTTTAAGCATCGCTACGATGAAACAACCTCATCGTAGTCAACTCCTTGAACTTGTTATTTCAACAAGTCGAGCTTTATGGATAAAACATTTTATCCATATCAGTTTATAGTTCCATAAAAGTTCGTTAGACTCTAAGTCTTCTGAAGGGGTCATCAAGATATGATCTTGAATCATTTATATGGAAACTATCTCGGATTATATTGGCATTTAGCCAATCCCGGAGTCAGGGCCCATCAACGCTTCCTTGTGTATCGTAGGTATATTGTTGTCTAACAACAATATCTCGTCTGCGCACCTGAGAGGTTTGCACAAGCCTTGCCTACGTGGTTCAGTTGCAAGTTCGACCAAAATCCATACATTTTATTGTAGAGACTTCCGTATCAGTCGCAGTAGGAAACTCCGGAATCACTTCCAAGGTTCCTTTCCTTTGACCTGATGACGAAGATACTGGTTATCTCGTCGAGTTGCATTATCCTCCCACTCACCTTTTGCAAGAACAATTCTCTTTAAAAGCATACCATTTTGTGGCAAAAACTTTTGCCTCGGTATAGTGGTGGGGGAATACCCAATGACTTGGGATAACCTACAAAGTAGCACTTGTCTGATTTGGAATAGGTTTGTAACCTTTTACACAAGCCCCATATTCCAAATGTTAAGAAAAGATATAACATGGTTGGGCGTACCATACCATGGTGTCATTTCAACAGACCCGATGGAGCTCTTTTTAGTGTAAAAGCCGCAGTCTCTAAAGCATCACTCTTTAAAAGGGATAATGGCAAATTTATTTATGCCATCTTTGATCTTACCATGTCATAAATGGTTCGATTACATCTTCACGGACTTTCCACTTGCAGTGGTGTTCCGGGAGGTGCAAGTTATGAAACCCCTTTCACAACTCATCAGACATTCGCTAAACTTGTAACTCAAATATTCTTTTCTGCAATCGAATTGTAGAAACATAATCTTCTTGTTACAATAACTTCTACCTCATATTTGAAAACCTTTTGAATGAATTCAAAAAATTCAGACTTACGTCTCATCAAGTAAATATCCATATATCTACTTGAGTCATTTCTGAAGATAGATAAATCCACTACTTGCAAAAACATTTATCGGACTACATACATCAAAATGTATGATCACCAATAAATTCTTTGCTCGTTCTTTATGGCCTATGAACGGTATTTCAGTCACTTCACTTTTCGAAGGAAAGTTGCAAGTGTCAGATGATTCAAAAATCAAACGACTTCAAAATCCATCATAATGGAATCTTTCATGCGGGTTTCTCCAATGTGACCAAATGCAGTGCCACACTTGTGTGGTATTCTTTTAGTCTTGCGACATTTAGCGTCAGTGTTATGGATGTATCATTTTACCATCAATATTCATAAGATACATCCCATCTTGGATGGAAGTATGGCCCTTCATGTTATTCATAATACTGAACAACAATTGTTCTTTTATGAACAACTCTTTTGCAACAAACATTGTGCAATGGGCTAGAGTGTGTAAAACTCTAAAATGAATTATGAAAGTAAATCCAGAGGTAATATATTATTATCATTATTCATAACATGCATCTCATTCTCAATGAAAGTATGGCCCTTATGTTATTCATAACATTGAACATAAAAAGTTCTCTTATGAACAACCTTCTTGCAAGATTACTTTATGCAAAGGCTAGAGTTTGTAAAACTCTAAATGAATTATGAAAATAAATACATACGGTAATACACCGATGGAAGGTATAGTAACATTTACTATGTTCCCTGTGTATACCTAAACCTCATTCCTGGCTAGTCTTTCAGGCCATAGTAGTTCTTACATCGAGTTGCAACAGAATGCAATCGAGCGGGTATCTCTATGATTAACTCACAATACCCAAGAATCAGTGATTAACAAATTAATCATAATTCCCAAGAACTATATCTTTGACTAGCCTTCTATACATAAAAAACTTGTATGACATTCATACATGAGCTGGATATTCCAGTCTTCTTTCTTTCTGCCATTATACTTCTAACAGTTTAACTTTTAGTATTTCTCCTACTCTCAGAAGAAGCACCCAACTTAAGAGTGGCGTTAGCCCCGGACTTCCTAGGCGTGAAAGTTTCACTAACACCCTTCGGACACTTCCTTTCTCTTTAAGTTGTTGTTTTATTCACCTTTCATCATATGACAGGCATTCTTCTGGATCCCTCTCTTATCAGTCTAATGCATAGTAAACTCTTTTACTAATAGTTTGCAAACAAACATTGCTTTGGATATCTCATATCTTTTAGCCTTTGTCTGTCTCTGAAAATGATTTTCAGATTCCATGAATATCACATAACTATCCAAACTTTCGAAGTTCGGGTCTCATGGAAGCAAACATATTGCACTTGACTGAAACGGAATTCTAGCTTTTGGATCGAAGGACGAGAGTCACATGATCCATAGCATAAGCAAGAGAATACCGAAAGTATGCGATAGGACAAAGTCCTTCTCGGCACTCTTGAGGACAATCCTCACATTACGTTACCAACCGTAAAGTTTTAACCAGATATTTAACAGCTATTCAATTTTAATAGGGAAGGTGGAAACGCGAGCCATTATTCTACAACTGTTATGCATATAACACTTAGACAGTGTCCACAATTAATTGCACTGAGAATTAAACAAGTTAATTCAACAGTGCGCTCCCACTCAAATCAATATCTCTCATAATTGATTATGAGTGATACAAGACCCGCATTTCCATTCAACGCCATTGAACGAGATGAACACTGATGGCGCGAACTTTAATCGGTAGGCAAACTTGCCGATCACATCTCTATGTGACTCTTGTTCATCTTTCGATGGGCGTGTTCCAAGCTCAGGGAGATCCTTCTAGAACGTCAAGACAACCAAGTGATCTTGCTGCGAGGTCTCAACTCACCCGCCTCACACATCCCTAATCATTCGTACCCAGGGAGATCCTGTGATACCCCGAAAAGTTAGGTGCCGTGACGGTGCTACACTTGGGAGAACACTAACTACTTGATATTTTTGTGAGAGATCACCCTAATAAAAAGCGACTATCGCGCAATCAAGAAGGGTGCATCATAAGGGATAAACATCTCAAGCAATTCATAAAAGCATGATATGGTATAGCCCTTTCTGACGGAGAAGTCTTGTATTTCTTCGTCTTCGGCATTCGCGTCGGTGTTCTCCTTCGCGAAGATTGCCACCACCTTGTTGATGCACCAGATAATATTGCTATCTCTATAGCTAATAAAATAATGCATTACAACAAGGTTGACACGCAGGTCATTAAAGTGCAATCATATGGCTCCAGCCATCATGCCGAATCATGACACGCAGGTCATGTTAATAAATTTACATTATATAGTCATCTCATACATAATCAAATTATTATGAGCACTGCTATACCACATCACATGCACATGCAAACCCTCCTGCAAAACCAAGTTAGACGCCTCTAATTGGTTCAAGCAAAAACTTGTTTTACGTGGCTTCTAAGGTTTTGAAACAAACCGAAGCTACCAACGTCCATCATCAAGTATGATAATTCAAGTCGCTAGATTAACAATGCGGGGTGTATGAAGCACGAGATAATAAAATCTTGAACCCCATACTAAACTTCGTCATACGCATGACCCCCGTGCAGATCATATCTGCATTGCCCTTTTGTCTGCGAAATTTCATCTTTCTTTTTAACTACGGTCGAATTCAATGAACTGTTAGCACTTCGTTGATCAATCAGGATCGCGGATTGCCAGAACATTGAAACTCTACCATGCTGTTATCAAGATCAGAAATATGCAAATTCCAGGGAAGCAACAAGAACATCGGGTAACAGATTTCATCTGCTACCCGCACAAATAATTTTCAGTAATAGAACTCATCTACTACCTAATTATATTATGCAACACCCATACATCACTATGTATTCTAGATCGCAACCTGCATCTACGCATAGCACGGCTCTGATACCACTGTAGGGTAACGTAGCAGAAAACAAAAATTTCCGACCTACGCACCAGCCAAGGACCACTATGGAGACTGCATATAAGGTTTGATCATTTTCGTTACCGACTCGTAGCGCAGCGGAAGTAGAGTCGATGACGATCGGCGATGCAGATCCCCGCAGCTAGGATTTACAACCTCCCAACCGCGAGGATGTATCCCCTCGTCTTCCCTTCAGACAGCCCTCCGGGAGGCGGTCGAACAGTCCCCCAGACGGTGTCGCGGACAGCCCTTCGGGAGGACCTTCGAAACTCGAACGGTCACTCGGACAGCCCTTCGGGAGGACTCACAGAACTCGGACCGTCACTTGGACAGCCCTTCGGGAGGCACTCTCGAACAGCCCCTCGGGCACTAAGATCGAAACTACGACCTCTCTACAGAGTTGCACACATACGGTGTCATCTATCCGGCAGGGCTTCGCCGTCCAGAACTAGTTCCCACCGGAACCCAGACAGCCTTTCGGCTCTACGAAACTCTTTTCGTGGGAGGGAGAGAGAAGCCAGATCATTGCATGGCACTTGTATGTGAGAAGGGATGATGGATTGAGCAGCCCCCTCTCCTCCTTATATAGGAAAACCAAGGGGTAGGATGGGCATTCAAGAAATACCAAAATACCCATGAAGGAAACTCTTTCCAAGGGCATAAGAGAGAAACCAAAGGACATGTGGAGCTCCAAGGAGGAGCTCCACATGTGGCCGGCCACCCCCTAGGGGTCCCCCCCAAAGGGGGCTCTCATCCATCCACATCACCTTCTAGAAGCCTTTAGCAAAAGCCCTAAAAGGTGGTTTTCCAAAAAATTCCAAAAAGCACTTTCACTATTCACGACGACATTTTTCAGCGTCCGTTCGAACTGAAAATATTTATGTGGGCTTAGAACATTTCCAGTACCCACTAAAATAATTTTCAACGCGTTCTGGAACAATTCCAGTTTAGTGATTTCATCTGCGAAAAGCATCTGAAGCGGTTCCAGCAGCCCCGGAACATTTCCGGTTTTTCTTCCAGAAAATTCCCAGAAGTTTCCAGAATGATTCTGGCATCCTCCAAGAATTATCAGGCATGTGCCGAAACCATTTTGACTTAATGGTATCCCCTGAAACAACTTTTCAGTTTCACCGGAACTCATCCGGTGACCTCTCTCTGCGGAACTTTTCCGCTGTCCGAAACTTTTCGGTGTCCGAAACTTTTTCGGTGATTTTCTCTCAGACTCCCTGTCTAGTATTCAGCAGATAGATGACCCTTAAGCGTGTGACCCTATAGGTTCGGTGAAGTATAGACATGACCTGGAACCCCTTCCGATCAATGATCAACATCGGAGCCATGGACACCCATATTGACCCCTATACCCACACGAATGAATATTTGAGTGAACCTCCAGTTGCCGTGTGCTATTCCTATTGCTTCGCGATATGTTACAAATACCCGAGGTGAGACATGTTGGCATTCCCGTGGATCAACAACTTGTCCACTATGCTAGTTACCTCGTTACCGGTATTGTTCTCTTTTCTCGTTACTGTGTTCCGGCATCCCTGTGATCAAATCACCCTGTGTCTGGCCAGACGATGATGGATACCGTAACACCGAGAGGGCCCAGAGATATCTCTCCATCGTCGGAGGAGCAAATCCCAATCTTGAGCTATCAAGTTACTTGACATACTTTCCCATGAACCCGTAAGCCGCCGTAATAGCCATCCAGTTACGGATGACGTTTAACAAACCCCAAAGTTCATGAATCAAGCATGAAGAAACTCGATACTCTCATGGTCTGAGGAATTATGCAAACGTTAACCATCTCTGTGTTATTAACCATTAACTTGTGACGAACGTATTCTCATAGCATAACATCAATTTGGGTCGATTCAACACAAATGTTCTGCTAACAATTGTGCCCTCAAAATTGCCGGCATAGTCATGCCCATGATCAGGAAAACAGGATCATCATGCAATACTTGAGCCAGTCATAGAGGCTTGACTAGGAATACATTTTACCGTTTATTATCCCACACGTGCACATGAGTTTCCCTCCAAGCCTCGTTTTATTTGTAGACTCGAGAATCATTGCAGTTATAGCATGGAACATAAACCTAATTATGAACAGGGAGATAATCAATAACATTTATTATTGCCTCTAGGGCATATCTCCTACACTAATATGATAGGCAACCAAGAGGGATATAATAAAAACTTTCATATAAAGTGCATTGAATACTATGAGAAGTTTGATTCCTTATGATTGTTTTGAGATATAAAGATGGTGATATTAGAGTCATGCTAGTGAGTAATTGTGGATTTGAGAAATACTTGTGTTAAGGTTTGTGATTCCCGTAGCATGCACGTATGGTGAACCGTTATGTGATGAAGTCGGAGCATGATTTATTTATTGATTGTCTTGCTTATGAATGGCGGTCGGGGACGAGCGATGGTCTTTTCCTACCAATCTATCCCCCTAGGAGCATGCGCGTAGTACTTTGTTTCGATAACTAATAGATTTTTGCAATAAGTATGTGAGTTCTTTATGACTAATGTTGAGTCCATGGATTGTACGCACTCTCACCCTTCCACCATTACTAGCCTCTCTAGTACCGCGCAACTTTCACCGGTGCCATACACCCACCATATACCTTCCTCAAAAAAGCCCCCATACCTACCTATTATGGCATTTCCATAGCCATTCCGAGATATATTGCCATGCAACTCTCCACCGTTCCGTTTATTATGACACGTTCCATCATTGTCATATTGCTTTGCATGATCATGGAGTTGACATCGTATTTGTGGCAAAGCCACCGTTCATAATTCTTTCATACATGTCACTCTTGATTCATTACATCCCGGTACACCGCCGGAGGCATTCATATAGAGTCATATTTTGTTCTAAGTATTGAGTTGTAATTCTTGAGTTGTAAGTAAATAAAAGTGTGATGATCTTCATTATTAGAGCATTGTTCCATGTGAGGAGAAGGATGATGGAGACTATGATTCCCCCACAAGTCGGGATGAGACTCCGGACGAAAAAAATAAAATAAATAAAAGAGGACAAAAAAGAAAAAAAATGAGAGAAGGCCCAAAAAAAAGGAAGAAAAAAAAGAGAGAAAAGAGAGAAGGGGCAATGTTACTATCCTTTTACCACACTTGTGCTTCAAAGTAGCACCATGATCTTCATGATAGAGAGTCTCCTATGTTGTCACTTTCATATACTAGTGGGAATTTTCATTATAGAACTTGGTTTTTATATTCCAATGATGGGCTTCCTCAAATTTCCCTAGGTCTTCGTGAGCAAGCGAGTTGGATGCACACCCACTTAGTTTCTTTTTTGAGCTTTCATAAACTTATAGCTCTAGTGCATCCGTTGCATGGCAATCCCTACTCACTCACATCGATATCTATTGATGGGCATCTCCATAGCCCGTTAATATGCCTAGTTGATGTGAGACTATCTCCTTCTTTTTGTCTTCTCCACAACCACCTTCTATTCCACCTATAGTGCTATGTCCATGGCTCACGCTCATGTATTGCGTGAAAGTTGAAAAAGTTTGAGAACATCAAAAGTATGAAACAATTGCTTGGCTTGTCATCGGGGTTGTGCATGATTTAAATACTTTGTGTGATGAAGATGGAGCATAGCCAGACTATATGATTTTGTAGGGATAAGCTTTCTTTGGCCATTTTATTTTGAGAAGACATAATTATCTTGTTAGTATGCTTGAAGTATTATTGTTTTTATGTCAATATTAAACTTTTGTTTGGAATCATACGGATCTGAACATTCATGCCACAATAAAGAAATTACATGGACAAATATGTTAGGTAGCATTCCACATCAAAAATTATGTTTTTATCATTTACCTACTCGAGGACGAGTAGGAATTAAACTTGGGGATGCTTGATACGTCTCCAACGTATCTATAATTTTTGATTGTTCCATGCTATTATATTATCTGTTTTGGATGTTTTATATGCATTTATATGCTATTTTATATTATTTTTGGGACTAACCTATTAACCTAGAGCCCAGTGCCAGTTTCTATTTTTTCCTTGTTTTTGAGTTTCGCAGAAAAGGAATACCAAACGGAGTCCAAACGGAATAAAACTTTCACGATGATCTTTCTTGGACCAGAAGGAAACCAGGAGACTTGGAGATGAAGTCGGTGGAGCCACGAGGCAGCCACAAGGACGGAGGGTGCGCCCAGGGGGGTAGGGCGCGCCGCCCACCCTTGTGGGCCCCTTGTGCACCTCCTGACCTAATTCTTTCGCCTATATATACTCTTATATGCCCAAACCACCAGAGGCATCCACGAAAATACTTTTCCACCGCTGCAACCTTCTGTACCCATGAGATCCCATCTAGGGGCCTTTTCCGGCGTTCTGCCGGAGGGGGATTCGATCACGGAGGGCTTCTACATCAACACCATTGCCCTTCCGATGAAGCGTGAGTAGTTTACCTCAGACCTACGGTTCCATAGCTAGTAGCTAGATGGCTTCTTCTCTCTCTTTGATTCTCAATACCATGTTCTCCTCGATGTTCTTGGAGATCAATTCGATGTAATACTTATTTTGCGGTGTGTTTGCCGAGATCCGATGAATTGTGGATTTATGATCAGCTTATCTATGAATATTGTTTGAATCTTCTCTGAATTCTTTTATGCATGATTTGATATCTTTGTAATTCTCTTCGAACTATCGGTTTGGTTTGGCCAACTAGATTGGTTTTTCTTGCAATGGGAGAAGTGCTTAGCTTTGGGTTCAATCTTGTCGTGTCCTTTCCCAGTGACAGAAGGGGCAGCAAGGCACGTATTGTATTGTTGCCATCGAGGATAAAAAGATGGGGTTTTCATCATATTGCTTGAGTTAATTCCTCTACATCATGTCATCTTACTTAATGCGTTACTCCGTTCTTTATGAACTTAATACTCTAGATGCATGCTGGATAGCGGTCGATGTGTGGAGTAATAGTAGTAGATGCAGAATCGTTTCGGTCTACTTGACACGGACGTGATGCCTATATTCATGATCATTGCCTTAGATATCATCATAACTTTGCGCTTTTCTATCAATTGCTCGGCAGTAATTTGTTCACCCACCGTAATATTTTCTATCTTGAGAGAAGCCTCTAGTGAAACCTATGACCCCCGGGTCTATTTTCCATCATATTACATTCCGATCTACTATTTTGCAATCTTTTATTTTCAGATCTATAAACCAAAAAACCCAAAAATATTTACTTTATCTTTTGTTTAGTTTTACCTATCTCTATCAGATCTCACTTTTGCAAATAACCGTGAAGGGATTGACAACCCCTTTATTGCGTTGGGTGCAAGTTGTTTGATTGTTTGTGCAGGTATTCGGTGATTTGTGAGTTGTCTCCTACTGGATTGATACCTTGGTTCTCAAACTGAGGGAAATACTTATCTCTACTTTGCTGCATCACCCTTTCCTCTTCAAGGGAAAAACCAACGCAAGCTCAAGAAGTAGCATTGTAACTCACGAGCTTGTGGTGGGAGGAGATGTTGGTGAAATTCTTTGGATGATCGAGGTCAGACTCAGAGAATGCCTTGGCCGTCTTGTACGAGGCAATATGGGCCATGGCATAGAGGTCAAACACCTCTGGCTCCTCCGTGTTATTGTGTCGCGCCTAAAAGAGAGGAACAAAGTATTAGTAAAGGGCTCAAGCTAGCATGAAGAATGAATTGCATGAATCATGAAGCAAACCACATACCCAGTTTCGCCCGAACTAATATAAGTTGGCGCTGCCTTGATGGTGTGGCACACCAACCATTTGGGCACGCCGGTCCTTGGCATTGTTGTGGACGGCTTGCTAGCTGTATGTGCACCACTCATCCACCAACGCCTCCCAACAATCCATCTTATCCGCACACCATCTCGGGGGCACCTAAGTTAGTAAAGAGAAATTTGAGCGCTACGCCTACGAATCAAATCAAGGAAACTAAGTACAATGCCTTAAGAATAGGTAATTACCTTCATGTGCTGATTCTTCTTCAGAAACTTAGCCCGGCACGATGGCTTGTCCTTCTTAATACCACGCGTGGCGTAGTAGTCTCGAACAGCCTACGGCCGAGCCTCGTGCCGTAAGTTTTGTAGTAGGCACTTGCACTCGGTATCGATAACCTTTGCCACGTCCTCCTCGTATCCCTCCTCACACCTGTAGAAGGTCTGCAATCAAACAAGACAACACTGATTAGTACAATAACTAGCTATTGTTAATTTTTAATTGTGTAAAGGAGAAATTACCAAAAAGCTTCTGATCACCTTCTCGGCCCTCGTGTGGCACAAGACACCGTCGATCATCTGCTCCGGCGGGGCCTGGGCAGCCAAGTAGTGCTCCCAGCTCAATCCAAGCAGTGGAAGCTGACCCTCACCGGGCAACGTGACAAACCCCGAGAAATTTTGCCGGCAAAGCACACCAAGGACGGTGTTGGGCCTGCGGACTCTAGTGGCGTGTACCCCCTGCAGTATGACAAGGCCAACGCATTAGATATTTGAAGACACATGAAGGCAAAAGGTACAAAAAGAGTAAATACACTTACTTCTCCCCATTAGGCCTAATCACTGATAACCCACAAGTATAGGGGGTCGCAACAGTTTTCGAGGGTAGAGTATTCAACCCAAATTTATTGATTCGACACAAGGGGAGTGACTTAATATCTACAGCAAAGTTTTCAGTAGCAAAGTAGTATGGAAGTAACGGTAATGGTGGTAAAAGTAACAGTAGCAGTTTTATAGTGATTGTAACAGTAGCAACGGAAAAGTAACTTAGCAAAGATCAATATGTGAAAAGCTCGTAGGCAACGGATCAGTGATGGATAATTATGTCGGATGGCATTCATCATGCAACAGTTATAACCTAGGGTGACAGAGAACTAGCTCCAATTCATCAATATAATGTAGGCATGTATTCCGAATATAGTCATACGTGCTTATGGAAAAGAACTTGCATCACATCTTTTGTCCTACCCTCCCGTGGCAGCGGGGTCCTAATGGAAACTAAGGGATATTAAGGCCTCCTTTTAATAGAGAACCGAAACAAAGCATTAGCACTTAATGAATACATGAACTCCTCAAACTACGGTAATCACCGGAAAGAATCCCAATTATTGTCACCTTGGGGTATGCGGATCATAACACGTAATAGGTGTCTACAACTTGCAAGATAGGATCAAGAACACAAATATATTCATGAAAACATAATAGGTTCAGATCTGAAATCATGGCACTCGGGCCCTAGTGACAAGCATTAAGCATAGCAAATTCATAGCAACATCAATCTCAGAACATAGTGGATACTAGGGATCAAACCCTAACAAAACTAACTCAATTACATGATAAATCTCATCCAACCCATCACCGTCCAGCAAGCCTACGATGGAATTACTCACACACGGCAGTGAACATCATGAAATTGGTGATGGAGGAAGGTTGGTGATGATGATGGCGACGAATCCCCCTTTTCAGAGCCCCGAACGGACTCCAGATCAGCCCTCCCGATGAAGAACAGGAGGCGGCGGCGGCTTCGTATCGTAAAACGCAATGAATCCTTCTCTCTGATTTTTATCTCCCCGAATAGGGTTATATGGAGTTGGAGTTGAGGTCGGAGGGGCTCCATGGGGGCCCACAAGCCTGCAGGGCGCGCCCCAGGGGGGTAGGCGCCCCCCCAGGGCTTGTGGCCTCTGGGTGGCCCCCCTCTAGTTGATTCTTCCGCCAATATTTTTTATATATTCCCAAAATATTTTTTGTAAATTTTCAGGTCAATCCGAGAATTTTTATTTCTGCAAAAAAATAACACCATGGCAATTCTGCTGAAAACAGTGTCAGTCCGGGTTAGTTCCATTCAAATCATGCAAATTAGAGTCCAAAACAAGGGCAAAAGAGTTTGGAAAAGTAGATATGATGGAGATGTATCAACTCCCCCAAGCTTAACCCATTGCTTGTCCTCAAGCAATTCAGTTGACAAACAGAAAGTGACAAAGAAAAACTTTTACAAACTCTGTTTGATCTTGTTGTTGCAAATATATAGCCAACATTCAGGTTTTCAGCAAAGATTATGAACTAACCATATTCAAAATAACGTTTATGCCTCACATTTACTTATATCAATGGCATAATCAACTAGCAAGCAATAATAATAAATCTCGGATGACAACACTTTTTCAAAACAATCATGATATGATATGACAAAATGGTATCTCGCTAGCCCTTTCTAAGACCGCAAAACATAAATGCAGAGCACCCTTGAAGATCAAGGACTGACTAGACATTGTAATTCATGGCAAAAGAGATCTAGTCACAATCATACTCAATATCAATTAATAACAACGCATACAAATGACAGTGGTGCTCTCTAACTGGTGCTTTTTATAAGAGGATGATGACTCAACATAAAAGTAAATAGATAGGCCCTTCGCAGAGGGAAGCAGGGATTCGCAGAGGTGCTAGAGCTTGGAGCTTTTAAAACATAGATGAATATAATTTTGAGCGGTATGCTTTCATTGTCAACATAACAATCAAGAGATCTCACTATCTTCCATTCTAGATACATTATAGGTGGTTCCCAAATAGAATGGTAAAGTTTTTACTCCCCCTCCACCAACAATCACACTCCACGGCTGATCCGAAACAACGGGTACCGTCCATACCAACAACAATCCTGGGGGAGTTTTGTTTGAATTTATATTTTGATTTGATTTCGAGCATGGAACTGGGCATCCCGATTACCAGCCACTTTCTCGTGAATGACAAGTGAATCAACACTCATCGTGAGAATAACCCACCTAGCATGGAAGATACTGACAGCCCCCAGTCGCTACATGAGCGATTCAAAACAGATTATTATTTGAAGGTTTAGAGTTTGGCACATGCAAATTTACTTGGAACGGCAGGTAAATACCGCATATAGGTAGGTATGGTGGACTCATATGGAACAACTTTGGGTTTAAGGAAGTGGATGCACAAGCAGTATTCCCGCTCAGTACAAGTGAAGGCTAGCAAAAGATTGAGGAGCGACCAACTAGAGAGCGACAACGGTCATAAACATGCATTGAGATTATCCAACATTGAGTGCAAGCATGAGTAGGATATAAATCACCATTAACATAAATATCATGGAGGCTATGTTGATTTTGATTCAACTACATGCGTGAACATGTGCCATGTCAAGCCACTTAAATCATTCAAAGGAGGATACCATCCTATCATACAAGACAAACCATTATACACTCCTAGCTAATTAAGCATGGCATGAGTAACTATAATCTCTAATTGTCATTGCAAACATGTTTATTTCATAATAGGCTGAATCAGGAACGATGAGCTAATCATATTTACAAAAACAAAATAGGTCGAGTTCGTATCAGCTTTTCTCCATCTCAATCATTTCATCATATATCGTCATTATTGCCTTTCACTTGCACGACCGAACGGTGTGAATAATAATAAGGGTGCACGTGCATTGGACTAAGCTGGAATCTGCAAACATTTATTCAAGGAGAAGACAAGGTAATATGGGCTCTCTGTTAGATTAACAATAATGCATATGAGAGCCACTCAACATTTTCATCGTGGTCTTCTCCTTACGACCCAAAAAAAGGAAAAGAATTTCAAAGAAACACACTGAAATATTTTTGAAGTTTTTGTTTTTCTGAAGAAAGTAAAACAAGAACGAAAAAAACTATTTACACGGGAAAGCTCCCAACAAGCAAAAGAAGAACGAGAAATCTTTTTGGGTTTTCTTTTAATACTACAACTAAATTACACTAGAAAGAAAATGTAAAAAGAAGCGAGAACTAAATTTTTTTGGATTTTCTCAAAGTTTTTTAAACACACAAGAAGAAAGCGAGAAAAAGAAATGAACTAACATGGATAATACAATAAAAAAGTATGAACACCGACAACTGAAATGAGTGTGTGAACATGAATGTAATGTCGGTGAGAAATACGTACTCCCCCAAGCTTAGGCTTTTGGCCTAAGTTGATCTAGGCCATGGCTCGAAATAACCCTCTCCTCGATACTTCCGAGGGTCCTGAGGGTTCCACTGGTTGGCGAGCTCCTGTGGCTCCCACTAAAAAACGGGCTCCTGATATGGATCAGGAACTGGTGCTGGCTCAAGCGCTGGGGGTTGCACAAGACCCCAAAATCTGTAGATGTCCTCCGGCATAATAGTGTACCTGCCTGAACGAATATCGAACAAAGAAGAAGAAGGCAAAGCAATAGTCTCACAAGTACCCTGACTAAATACTAAGTTATAGAGGAGTCTCTTGTCCTTATCCTTCTTAATAAAATCATGCGCTACCATACTATTATAATTCAAATATCTAGTGGGTAACAGCATCTCCTCCTCCTAATCATGCCTAAAAGGTATCTCAAAATGTTTAGCAAGGCGAGAGGCATAGATGCCTCCAAAGATGGGCCCCTTCGTACGGTTCATGTTCAACCGTCTAGCAACAATGCGCCCAAACTAAAAGTTCTATCACAATACAAAGCATGGCGCAAAATAGCAAGGTCCAGGGCACTAAGGCCTCTGCTCTCCCCACGACCAATCAAACATCTCCCAGAAAATAAAGAATAACAGCGTAAAACGGGAAAATGTAAACTAGCCACTCTTGCTTCCGACACCCCTCTCTCTTCCCCTACAGTAGTTTCAGCAAAAAAGTCCTCCACGTCTCTAGGACGTGGTTCATTGACGCTGCCCTCATAAGGTATTTTGCAAACTTTGCAAAAATCATAAAGTGTCATTTGCTTAGGCACATCATACAAGTGAAATTCTACCATGGGAGGATCTTTCCTAGCATGAAAGTGAAAATTTTGCATGAAGGCATTAGTGAGTAGGAGGTATTGTTCTCACTTATCGTGGAGGAAGTTGGTGATGCCTGCATTCTCTGCCAAATAATAGAAATCATCATAAATTTCGGCCGCCCTCAAGAATGCATCGCTTGGCCATTCACACGGCCGAACCTCCGCGGTGCGAGGAAGGTTGTACTTGGGCTTCTTCTTCTCCTCATTTTCATTTTCATTTGTATTCCGGCTTGAAGAACCCCTTAACCATCTCTTCATTGTTTCTTTCCTTTTTCTCTGAAAAATTCTGAAATTTTTAGTGACTCAAAATAAAAGTGAACAAAACTCAACAAGATTGATAGCAACTACTCCTACAAGTGTCTAGAGGCTATATCATGCACCAAGACTACTTTAGACCATATAAATTTGACATGCAAGCTCAAGAACAAGGTCACCACTGCAGCAAAAATTTGCAATATATAAAGCACTAGAACAAAAACTAATTGGACCATTGGAGGAGTCACATACCGAACAACAATCCCCCCAAAACAGTTTTGCGAATGGAACTTTGAGCAAGGAGATCGAAAATGGCAGCAAAATGAGCTAGAACACGGGTTTGAGCAATGGTGGGTTTTTTTTTCTGGAGGAAGACAAAGTGGATGGGTGCTGGAATAAGTGAGGGGGACCCACGTGGGGCCCACAAGCCACCCAGGCATGCCCAGGGGGGTGGGCGCGCCCTGTTGGCCTGTGGCCCACTGGTGCTGCCCCTGGTGTGTTCTCAGTGCCAAAAATTCTTAAATATTCTATAAAAAATCATACTAAATTTTCAGGGCATTTGGAGAACTTTTATTTTCGGGACATTTTTTTATTGCACGGATAATTCAGAAAACAGACAAAAAATAGTATTTTTGCTTTATTTATTCTAAATAACAAAAAGTAAAAAGTGGGTACAGAAAGTTGTGCGTTCTAAATTCATCCATCTCATGCCCATCAAAAGGAATCCATTAACAAGGTTGATCAAGTCTTATTAACAAACTTCTTCCGAATGACATGAAACAGGAGAATTTTTGAATAACACTAGGTTACCTCAACGGGGATATGCATATCCCCAACAATAAGAATATCATATTTCTTTTTGACAGTAGGAATAGGGAATTCAAATCCTCCAATAGCAATAGTTGAAAATTTTCCAATAGAATTGATGCTATTGACTTGAGGTTGTTTCTTCGGAAAGTGTACCGTATGCTCATTACCATTAACATGAAAAGTGACATTGCCCTTGTTGCGATCAATAACAGCCCCTGTAGTATTAAAAAAGGGTCTACCAAGGATGATCGACATACTATCGTCCTCGGGTATATCAAGAATAACAAAGTCTGTTAAAATAGTAACATTAGCAACTACGACAGGCACATCCTCACAAATACCGATGGGTATAGCAGTTGATTTATCAACCATTTGCAAAGAGATTTCAGTTGGTGTCAACTTATTCAAATCAAGTCTACGATACAAAGAGAAAAGGCATAACACTAACACCTGCTCCCAAATCACATAAAGCAGTTTGAACATAGTTTCTTTTAATGGAGCATGGTATAGTTGGTATTCTAGGATCTCCAAGTTTCTTTGGTATTCCACCCTTAAATGTATAATTAGCAAGCATGGTGGAAATTTCAGCTTCCAGTATCTTTCTTTTATTTGTAACAATATCTTTCATATATTTAGCATAAGGAGACATTTTCAGAATATCAGTCAAACGCATACGCAAAAAGACAGGTCTAAGCATTTCAACAAAGCGCTCAAAATCCTCATCATCCTTTTTCTTGGATGGTTTAGGAGGAAAGGGCATGGGTTTCGGAACCCATGGTTCTCTTTCTTTACCATGTTTCCTAGCAACAAAGTCTCTTTTATCATATCTTTTATTCTTAGGTTGTGGGTTATGAAGATCAACAGCAGGTTCGATCTCCACATCATTATCATTACTAGGTTGAGCACCAACATGAACATCATCATTAAAATTATCACTAGGTTCATGTTCATCACCAGATTGTGTCTCAGCATCAGAAATAGAAATATCATTAGGATTCTCAGATGTGTCTACAACAGGTTCACTAGAAGCATGCAAAGTCCTACCAGTTTTCTTTTTTCCTTTTATTACTAGAAGGACTAGGTGCATCAGTATTAATTCTCTGAGGATCTTGCTCAACTCTCTTAGGATGGCCCCCTGGATACAAAGGTTCCTGAGTCATTTTACCACCTCTAGTCATAACTCTGACAATAAGATCATTGTTCTTATTATTCATCTCATTTAGCAAATTATTTTGTGCCTTGAGAACTTGTTCTACTTGAGTTTTTACCATGGAAGCATGTTTACTAATAATTTTGAGATCATTAATAGTTCTACACATGTAGTCACCCAAGTAGTCAAGCATATAAGCATTACGTTTCAATTGTCTACTAACATAAGCATTGAAATTTTCTTGTTTAACAATAAAGTTATCAAATTCATCCAAGCATTGACTAGCAGACTTATTATGAGGAATATCACCTTCATCAAATCTATAGAGAGAATTTACCCCTACTACCTGTGTCGGAATATTAAGTCCATTTATTTCTTCAATAGGTGGTAAATTCTTAACATCTTCAGCTTTAATACCTTTTGTTTCATAGATTTCTTTGCCTCTTACATATCTTCAGGACTGAGAAATAGAATACCTCTTTTCTTCGGGGTTGGCTTAGGAGGAGGTTCGGGAAGAGTTCAATCATTATCATTACTCAATATATTATTCAATAGCACTTCAGCTTGTTCAACAGTTCGTTCCATGAAAACACAACCAGGACAACTATCTAGGTGGTCCCTAGAAGCATCGGTTAGTCCATTATAAAAGATATCAAGTATTTCATTTTTCTTGAGAGGATGATCAGGCAAAGCATTAAGTAATTGGAGAAGCCTCTCCCAAGCTTGTGGGAGACTCTCTTCTTCAATTTGCACAAAGTTAAATATTTCCTGTAAAGCAGCTTGTTTCTTATGAGCAGGAAAATATTTTTCAGAGAAGTAATATATCATATCCGGGGGACTACGCACACAACCAGGAGCAAGAGAATTAAACCATATCTTAGCATCACCCTTTAATGAGGAAGGAAATAACTTAAGAATATAGTAGTAGCAAATTTTTTCCTCATGAGCAAATAGGGTGGCTATATGATTCAATTTGGTAAGGTGTGCCACAACAGTTTCAGATTCATAACCATGGAAAGGATCAGATTCAACCAAAGAAATTAACTCAGGATCGACAGAGAATTCATAATCCTTATTAGTAACAAAGATAGGTGAAGTAGCAAACTTAGGATCATATTGCATTCTAGCATTCAAAGATTTCTCTTTTCACTTGCATAGTAAGATCATCTCTATCCTTACAAGCAAGAAAGTCCCTAGCTACCTCTCCATCCATAACATAACCCTCAGGTATATCAGGCAATTCATATCTAGGAGAGCTAGGTCTAGCAGGTGTCTCAAAATGTTCAGTTTCAATAATTTCATCAGTTTAAAAAATATCATCAGTTTCAGCATTAACTCTAGCAAGTTGTTCATCAAGAAATTCACCCAGTGGAACAGTATTATCAAGCAAAGTATCATCATAAGCATCATCCATAGCAGAAGTAGCATCATCAATTACTTGCGACATATCAGAGTTAATAGAAGGTGGTGGTGTCGCAAGCTTACTCAAAACAGAAGGTGAATCAAGTGCGGAGCTAGATGGCAGTTCCTTACCTCCCCTCGTAGTAGAGGGAAAAAAATCTTGGTTTTGTTATCTTTCAAATTCCTCATAGTGATCAACAGATATAAATCCCAAGTGACTCAGAGAATAGAGCTATGCTCCCCGGCAACGGCACCAGAAAAAAAGTCTTGATAACCCACAAGTATAGGGGATCGCAATAGTTTTCGAGGGTAGAGTATTCATCCCAAATTTATTGATTCGACACAAGGGGAGCCAAAGAATATTCCCAAGTATTAGCAGCTAAGTTGTCAATTCAACCACACCTGAAAGACTTAATATCTGCAGCAAAGTTTTCAGTAGCAAAGTAGTATGGAAGTAACGGTAACGGTGGTAAAAGTAACAGTAGCAGTTTTATAGTGATTGTAACAGTAGCAACGGAAAAGTAACTTAGCAAAGATCAATATGTGAAAATCTCGAAGGCAACGGATCAGTGATGGATAATTATGTCGGATTGCATTCATCATGCAACAGTTATAACCTAGGGTGACACAGAACTAGCTCCAATTCATCAATATAATGTAGGCATGTATTCTGAATATAGTCATACATGCTTATGGAAAAGAACTTGCATGACATATTTTGTCCTACCCTCCCGTGGCAGCGGGGTCCTAATGGAAACTAAGGGATATTAAGGCCTCCTTTTAATAGAGAACCGGAACAAAGCATTAGCACTTAGTGAATACATGAACTCCTCAAACTATGGTAATCACCGGAAAGAATCCCAATTATTGTCACCTTGGGGTATGCGGATCATAACATGTAATAGGTGTCTACAACTTGCAAGATAGGATCAAGAACACAAATATATTCATGAAAACATAATAGGTTCAGATCTGAAATCATGGCACTCGGGCCCTAGTGACAAGCATTAAGCATAGCAAAGTCATAGCAACATCAATCTCAGAACATAGTGGATACTGGGGATCAAACCCTATCAAAACTAACTCAATTACATGATAAATCTCATCCAACCCATCACCGTCCAGAAAACCTACGATGGAATTACTCACACACGGCGGTGAGCATCATGAAATTGGTGATGGAGGAAGGTTGGTGATGATGATGGTGACGAATCCCCCTCTCCGGAGCCCCGAACGGACTCCAGGTCAGCCCTCCCGATGAAGAACAGGAGGCGGCGGCGGCTCCGTATCGTAAAACGCGATGAATCCTTCTCTCTAAAATTTTTCTCCCCGAATAGGGTTATATGGAGTTGGAGTTGAGGTCGAAGGGGCTCCAGGGGGCCCACAAGCCTGCAGGGCGCGCCCCAGGGGGGTGGGCGCCCCCCCAGGGCTTGTGGCCTCTGGGTGGCCCCCCTCTAGTTGATTCTTTCGCCAATATTTTTTATATATTCCAAAAATATTCTCCGTAAATTTTCAGGTCAATCCGAGAACTTTTATTTTTGCACAAAAATAACACCATGGCAATTCTGCTGAAAACTGCGTCAGTCCGGGTTAGTTCCATTCAAATCATGCAAATTAGAGTCGAAAACAAGGGCAAAAGAGTTTGGAAAAGTAGATACGATGGAGACGTATCAATCACCGGCCTCTGCTCGCGGGTCGCCAGCAGGGGCAGGAGCCGTGTACCACCACGCTGGTACACGATGGCCCCCTCAACCACCTCGCCCTCACTATCAGTAAACTCATCCCGCCACCATCAGCATGGCCACTCGGCCCCTCAGGCGGATCCGGCCAGGTATCCCATTCGGACGTCTCCTGGGACGTAGCCTGGTCCAGAGTCTCGTGGCCCGAAGTCTTGTGGGCCGAAGCCTCTAGGACCGGATTCTCGTGGGCTGAGGGCCCGTTCACCCGAGGCTCGTGGTCTAGAGTCCCCATAGCCTCCACCTCAGACGAGTCCACCCTAGAAGTCCTGTGCTTGGGTGAATGAGTTGGGGGTAGCGGAGAGGAAGGCGTAGCAGTCTGCCTACCTCTCCTGCGGCCACGTCCTCCCCGACCTCCTCTCTTCTTCCCTCCTCGATCTCCTCTCCCGGTGGGCAACAACGCCGACGAAGAAGCGCCCGCCAGCGGTGTCCCCATACTATCTATCAATGCACTCCGGAGATGTAGGGGTGGAATGGAAGTACCCCTCCCACGGGGCGCCGACGAAGAAGTACCCGTGGAGCGCTCTGTCCTCCTATGAAAGTTGTCGCACCTAACACAGGGGCACCAGGTTTTTCTCTGGCCATTTGCAAATGTGGCTTTCACAAACCCCTTGGTTTTTGTTAACCATTCATTGGTCATGTCTTTCTGACTAGTGTGACCGGTGTACATCCACGCACAATCACTCATCTTGCCTAGCTGCTAAACACACAAGAAATATATATACAATTCAACATATATATTCATCAGTTAATCAAGTTTGTCAATTTTATTACGTCCATGCAACCTACACACTAATAGGTAGAGATAGGTCCTAATCCCACCTGAGTATGTGTAGATTGGGTTCATTTTCCCATGCTCTGCTCCGAATCCGACGCAAAATTTCGGCAGCACCTCCCCGCTGTTCTCCTGATACACGTCTCAGCAATAAACAGAGAGGATGTGTACCCGGAGAACAACAGGGAGGCACTGACGAAATTCTGCATCAGATCCGGAGCAGAGCATGGGAAAACGAACCCAATCTACACATACTCGGGTTGTCCATGGATAACGTTGGACAATTCGAAAGAATCACGGTTACAAATATGCAAATGCATGCATGTTTATAACTGTAACCCTTTCGAACGGGAGACGCATACTGGTCACACATACTGATGATTGAAGACACCTATAGCTAGCAAGTTTCATCGGCACGAAGACCGGAACATAGCAAATTAAGGGGGGGAGGAGGAAATGTCATTTCTTTTTCTTCTTCTTCTTCTTCCTTCTTTTCATTTTTCCTCTTCTTCTCCTCTTCTTCTTCTCCTCCTCTTCTCTTCTTCTTCTTCTTCTTCTTCTTCTTCTCCTTTTTCCTCTTCTTCTACTTTTTCTTCTTTTCTTCTTCTTTTTTATTCATCATCATCATCTTCTTCTAATTTTGACTAACCTAAAATCTTCTTCTCCTAGTTCTTTTCTAACATCCCTAGCACACGCTAACCTAACAGTACCAACTAAATAAAAAAAAAGAAAAAACAGAGAAGAGCAAAAACAAAACCTCACCGGAGGGGGGCGGCTGGGCGGTGGATCGGGGCGGCGGGGCACCTGGGCGGAGGGGCGGCGGGGTGATGGTGGTGGGTCGTCGGGGCGGTGGTGGGTCGTCGGGGCGGCGGTGGGGCGGCAGCTATGCCGGAGAGATCAAGATCGAGAGAAAGAGAGAGAGGTGGGGGCGGGGCCAAGGCCGTTAGATACGTTAGGCATCTTCGAGCTTTGCCGTCTGCTGGCGGACGGCAGCCTGTCTTTGCTATCTGCTTTTTTTCGATCGTTGCCATCTGCTTAGCTTTGCCGTCCGCTAGCGGACGGCATCCTATCCGTCCTTTTGACGTAATCATCTCCGAGCGCCAGTGGGACCTAGGTGGGCTCTTTGCCGTCTGCTTTTAGGCTCTTTGCTGTCGGCTAGCACATGGCAAAGAGCGCACTGACGGCAAATACCTTTGCCGTCAGCTGGCAGACGACAAAGAATGGACTGATGGCAAATTCTCTGATTCCTGTAGTGAAATCAATACCAATAGATTGATCATGAAATTTATTTTCATACCATATTTATTTTCTATTGTAAATGTTTATATATTTTCCTATATAGTTGTTGAAAGTTCACAAAGCTTAACTTAGGACAAATCTATTGTGCGCTATATTTTCGGCTTGTACTACCTCCATTCCAATGAATAAGACGTGCTCACATCCCAAAATCTAACTTTTCCCATAAATTATATTAAGAATATTTATTTTTATGACTTAAAAAGTATACCATTGAGAAACTTCATTCGAATATGAATTCAAGGGTAGAATTTATGTCACATATACCCCGCTTTTGATTGGTCCAATTCATGGTCTAAGTTGAATTTTGGAATGCATGTGCACCTTGTTCATTGGAATGGATGGAGCAGGGAGTAGTAATTTTGATGTTCTTGCTGCTATATGAGAGTTCTTTGTCGTGGCAGAACTTATGTAAGGACACACATCCTCAATAGATTTGCTACTTTAGTGGGTATATCATCATGTCTTTCATAGTCTGCTTCATCAAAATTGCCATAGTCTTATTCATAAACTAAATCATCGACTCCAACATTTTTTTTTTATTTCTCATGACATGGCACATCTTATTATTTTGATAACATATATAGAATACATGGGCTTCACATACTCTGTATCAACCAGATTCTAAAATTTAGGGAAACCACGTGTAAAGATAGTATTGGATAACATCTGTGGGATAGTGTCGAGCATTTGTGTTTTTTTTCTCGAGCAATAGATTGAATTTGTTTTTCTATGGAGATTATGATAGTAGACAATTTTTTTCATCAAAACTTAGGATTGTGGATTTTGTGCTCTGAGGATTGCATGTTCCCTTTATTACAAATTTCAATACTGAGTTGAAGAGTTTCAAGAAAGTCAAGAATTGTAGTTTGTACTCCCTCTGTAAACTAATATAAGACTTTAGTTTCAAGTAGTGCTCTAAAACATCTTATAGTATTTTACAGAGCGAGTAGATATTAGAGTGAGTCATGTGCCGGCAAATGAATCTGGTTTCCACCAAACTTCAAAACAAACTTGATTCATTAGCATGAAATATTGATTTTATTTTATTTTATGAATGAGTTCAAAATCTTCTTCTTTTTCACAAGGGAGCATGTCTCGTCCATAGTTGATTCTTTTTTGCGAGTTTTCGCGCACAGTTGATAGTTTTGAAAACACATTGTCTAGAGCATCGAATATTGTAGCTTGGAGGAGGTCTCGTCATTTCCTCGGAACCAGTAAACCCTTCATTTTTATTTACTTCGTATAGTAGTTTTGTCGGAAGTCCAAATTTATAAATTTTGACCAAGTTTATTGGAAATAACTTAATACAATACCAAATTGATCCCATTAGATTCATCATTGAATATATTTTAAAATCATATAGATTATTATTTTAAATGTACATATTGTATTCTATAAACTTGGTGAAACATTATAAAGTTTGACTTTAGTCAAAGCTAATACAAGGAGTAAATAAAAACAAAGGGAGTATTTGGAGGCAACTTCCTTCAAGATGTACGTGTTTCTCATACATGATACTTGATTGCTCATTTGCCATTAATTCATAGAGTGTAGCATGCTGTATAATATATTTTTTCCTACATTCAGTATAGTGACAAAACTATGTTTGAACGTGCGAGCTTTTAGTCATGCAACTTATAGATCAAGCCATATTGACATCACTAGTACCAACTAAAAGCAACCGGTACTGGAAGAAAAAGGACCCATTTGGATGCCCTTCCTCGGCCTAATAAGAAATTGTGATTTGCTGAAACTACTTATAATGAAATAAGTTTACCAATCACTAGAAATAGATCTTCACTTCAATATAAAGAAAAAATCACCCTCTCCTAGTGATCATTTTGTTTACTTTGCCCCGTCAATTATCATATCCCAAAGCACTGTAGCCCCCACCAGTTTCTAATAACAAAAATATTGTATAAGTTTTACAAAAATAAAAAACAAAGCATACATGTATTATAGCATCGTCTATTTCCTTGTAAAGTGACAGTTGGTGATCTATGTGAAGAGAAAAGATGAACATGTTATTAATTTTTTTGCACCAGTCGTACATGATCATACTTTATGCAAACAAAATAATTCATAGACTTTACACCGCAACATATATACATGAATTTAACACAATTGTTGAAATTTTAATGTGTTTACTCGTAGAAAAAGGATCTAGTGGGTCAGGGTGGGGGTGGTACTGCTTCTAAAGAATTCTAGTTTACGGGTAAAGTGAGGCTAAAAATTTAGGGGGAAACTGAAGCAATAGTTTAGGAGAAAAACTATGTTTAAAATAAAATACAAGGCACTACATTATAGCATCCAAAAAAAAAAGCAAGACACTTGAAATAGAGCATCCACAATATTGTAAATAGGTGCCAAACACCGGCATTACAACATGTATAATGTATATTCGAGGCAGCTAACACACCATCTTCAAACCAACCAAAATTCCAGTCTTTACGCATCACTAGACCAAGAGAGGAAGATGATCAACATGTATCTAATGAAAGAAGATGTCATCGTTGAAATGATTGGAATGTAAAACCATGTTGATGTCGGTTGTAACCGACCACCTACAAAAACAACCATGATCAATAGAAGGGCGCCCTTTGAGGGGGGCCACAGATGCCTTTCCGAGGCTGGCGGCGGTAGCTTGTCCCTCCAATCAGCTGAAAGTTGCTAGGCGCAGGCGCATCGCCGCCGTGTCTTCTTCTTCGTCTGAGTTTGAGTATTCCCACTTGCATTCCGGATGAAGAATGAATGTCAAGTTGGGATCAGACATGATTGCATGAAGCTGACATCAACGGGGAAACATAAATTTACATGAGTAAATTATATAGAATAGCTAGCTAGTAGATGTATATAGGATGTATGTCGGAACAATCAGATGTCTAAGACTGGCAGCATTTGTATACTTTGCAAGTAGATGGAGCTCATACTAGCTATAGTAACAAAAATGCCAAACAAAGAACATTCATATCATACTCCAAAGATTAGATTTCACATGTTTGGATCCAAGCATACGATATTATGAGGCAGTTCATTGGCAGAAGATTATGCAAGTCGATTGGTCGGATCATGTAAACAGATTCAGCATACTGGTTCACAAGCATTTTGGTGATTTCAACTCAGATATATATATGTATTTCTTTTTTTTTTGAACGTCATGACTTTATTCCTCAAATAATGGCAAGGTCATTTACATAATGGTGAAGAACAAAGTCAGGGACGGAAGATTCCCAACTTTCAGAAATTCTACTACTAAGACAATGCTTCGCAAGACCATCCGCAAGCATATTAGCCTCTCTGTTACAGAAATCAAAACTAACACTTGTAGATATATATATATATGTATTTCTAGCATCACGGCCGGGTGTAATCTAACCAAGCTTTCCAATTGTTCCGATCTATGACATGTCGCCCGCTCAGTGAATGTACATAAATGCTAGGAAAGCATGCAGGAGAGAGGCAGAGGTACGCGCGTATACCTTGCAGGAGATTGAGCAGAAACGGAAGATTGGCTCGACGAGTTTCCGGTCACACACCAGGCATTCGCCGGCGGGCCTGAGGCACTTGACGGCATGCTGCGGTGCCTGCGACCTCGGGTTGAGGTACACCACCCTCTCATGGTTGACCACGTATGCCTGCACCAGGGACATGTCTGCAACCTCGTCCAGCTCCGCCACCCGGATCACCTCGCCGTACCTCGAGGACCGCCGTATCAGCAATAATATCCATCAATCCACAACGCCGCTGCTGCCATTGCTACGCACGTGATGCGCTTGTATATGTTAAATACCTGGAGGACATGGTGGTCGCGGTGGCCGGTCAGGGTGGACACGGTCCGGGCCGGTCCGGTCCCTGACAGAGCCGCCGTTTTGACCGGCCGCCGGCGGTCCGGACCGGACCGGACCGACCAGCCTGGCGGTCCTGTTTCCACGGACCGGACCGGTGGCGGCGAAGCTCGGGCCGGACCGAGCGGACCGGCCAACCCACCACCGGCGGCAACGTGCGAGGGTGCAGCAAAGAGGTGGGAGATGTGCGCGGGTGCTGTGGCGCGGTGGACGACGTGCGCGAGGGCCGGCGGCGAGGTGGACGACACTACCGGAAAACGGCGCTACCCCGACGGCCAAACCTATGCCTACGGCTGCCGTCGGCCTAGTTTGAGATATGCCGACAGCCCAGTCCTGGCCGTCGGCTTATCCTGGCCGTCGGGTTACACGGATCTATGCCGACGGCCGCCGTCGGCACAGAACGGCCGTCGACCTAGGTGCAGACATGCCGACAGCAGCCGTCGGCAAAAATCAGCCGTCGGTATACTTGTGGGCCCGGCGACCCCGCCCGTGACTAGCGGCTAACGCCGTCAAACCTATGCCGATGGTCGGGACGGGCGGCCGTCGGCATATCTCCGCATGCCACGTCACCGATCCGCGGCGTAGGTATGCCGACAGCAGCCGTCGGCATAGGTGCCACGTCACCGATCCGCGGCACGGCGCCCACCAGAACCCTGCCGTCCCTATGCCGACGGCAATAGCTATTTTTTTTTTACATACGTTTTTTTTTGCATATGTTTTTATGCTTTTTTTTACATATGTTTTTATGCTTTTTAAAAAAAAAATATGTTTTCATGCTTTTTTATGTATTATATGAATATATATGTAGTTTGTAATTTTTTCCATAAATTATGAATATATATATAGTTTGTATTTTTTTCGAGCACATTAATAATGTGCCGTCATGTTCTTTTGAATATAGGTCCTTATATTTTATTAAAATCAAAAACAGCTCTCATGGTTGACCACGTATGCCTGCACCAGGGACATGTCTGCAACCTCGTCCAGCTCCGCCACCCGGATCACCTCGCCGTACCTCGAGGACCGCCGTATCTGCAATAATATCCATCAATCCACAACACCGCTGCTGCCATTGCTACGCACGTGATGCGCTTGTATATGTTAAATACCTGGAGGACATGGTGGTCGCGGTGGCCGGTCAGGGTGGACACGGTCCGGGCTAGGGGGCGCTGCTAAACTATTCTAGTTTATGGGTAAAGTGAGCCTTGAAAAAATAGGGGGAAATTGAAGCAATAGCTTAGAAGAAATCAAAAGTTTTTTTATCTAAATTAAAATACCAACCACTACATTGTATCATCCAAAATAAAATAAGATTACCAAGACAATCGCAAGCATCCGCAGTATTGTAAATAAGTGCCACACACTGGCATTACAACATGTATAATGTATCTACAAGGCAGACACACAATTTTTGATCCATCTAAAATACCCGTCTTGGCCCATCTCTAGACCAACAGAGGGAGAGATCAACATGTCTCTAATGAAAAGCGTTGTTGTTTTTTGAATAATGGAAATGTAATACCATGTCGACCTCAGTGGTAACTGGGAAAAATAGCCAAGATCAGTAGAAGGGCGCTCGTTCAGGGGGGCGACAGACGCCCTTCCGAGGCTGGCAGCGGTAGCTGGTCCCTCCAATCGGCCCAAAGTTACTAGGCCCTGGCAGATCTTCTTCTTTGTTTGGGTTCGAGTCCGAGTCCTCCCACTGGCATGCCGGATAAGAATGAATGTCAAATTGGGATTAGAGTTAAGATGTATACCGGATGCATGCATGTCTGGAACAATCTGATGCCTAAGACTGGCAGCATTTGCATAATTTACTAGTACATCGAGCTCATACTAATAACAAAAATGTCAAATAAACAACACCCATACACCAAAGATTAGATTTCACATGTTTGGATTCATACATGTTTTGCTCGCTGGGATAAGATATTAGCGGGCAGTTCCTTGGCACAAGATTATGCACCACTTAAGTCGATCGATCGATCGGAAGATGCAAACATATTTGGCCTACTGGTTGACAAGCATTTTGGTGATTTCTACTCAGCTATCTATGTATTTCTAGCATCACGTTCTAAGCTAGCATTACAAAGGTCCTATCTATCGACATGCCGGCCGCCCGCTTAGTGAATGTACAAAAATATTAGGAAAGCATGCACGAGAGAGGCTAGGTACGCGTGTATACCACCTTGCAGCCGAGCGAGCAGAAACTGAAGATTGCGTCAACGAGTTTCCGGCCGCACACCAGGCATGCACCGCCGGAGCCAAAGCACTTGACGGCGTGCTGCCGCGCCTGAGGCCTCGGGTTGAGGTACACCACCTTGTCTTGGTAGACCACGTATGGCTGCACCAGGGACATGTCCGCAACCTCCTCCAGCTCCACCACCCGGATCACCTCGCTGTACCTGGAGGACCGCCGTATCTGCAACAATACGGAGGCAAGATAAGTCTACAATGCCGCCGCTGCCATTGCTAGGCACGCGATGCGCTTGTATATGTTATATACCTGCAGGACGTGGTGGTCGCGGTGACCGGAGAGGCACATGGGGCAGCAGACGGTGTCTTCCTCACCCGCGCAGTTAAGGCAGTAGTGGTTACACTCGTTCTTGACCAGTTGGGGGCGCAGCGCACGGCTGGAAGAACCTCGCGCCAAGCAGCGGCCGCAGCCACGACGGAGCGCCGCCCAACTTCATGCCCGTCGACGACGACATTTCTCTCTTTCTGTATACCAAGCAGACAAACAGAATGCATATGTGATGTAAGCTTGAGAAGATGCAGCGTACGTTCTTGCTAGGATCATAGGACATACTACGATTGATATGTATCTATGCGCTGTTGTACCTGGACGGCTGGACGGAGGCATCGTTCCGGGTGGAGGTGGCCGCCGGCGGGGTAATTTCGATTTCTGTAGATCTACGAAATGAAAGTGATGAGATTTGCTTTATATATATTTGTTGGGAGGGAGAGGGGAGACATGGAAATGGAAAGAAAACCATGTAGGGTTTCCAGTGCGTACAAGGCCAGCTCGAAACAAGACTTGCTTGCGTTCCTTTCCTTGTATAGCCATATATATATATATATAGCCATATATATATATATAGCCATATATATATATATATATATGCGCTATTCTTCACCCTGGGTGAGGAATAGTTATTCTTCACCCCCTCTCTATTTTGACATCAATGCACCGTATTTTTACGTTTCGTAAATTTTGTCTTATTTCATACATAAAAAGAGAACGTAAGAAAATATGTACTCGCTGTAAAAAATATTTTATGTTACGTAAAATTACGAATGAAAAAACATAGTGTAAAACATACATAAATGTGATTTTTCTGGTCTTATAACCTATATTTTTGTTTTTTTATACCAAATTTTACATATTGAATTAATATACATGTAACTTTTTATATTGTAAACGTAATTTATTTAGGAAGTGATCGCAAGATTACCTCGGGCGAAGAATAACTTATTCTTCACCCTGGGTGATGAATAGTAACACTTCAAATGTTCTGTTTCTATGTTTGCATAGCTATTCGGCCAAGACTGCAAAAACATAATCATCTATAAAATATCTAATCAACATCCTAGTTGAAAAATAACAATATAAATCAAATTGCCAAATACTAGTACTCAACCATATGCAATGAAAAATTCGTGGACAACTCACGTGACGTGTTAGTTAGTGATTGTAGTTCGCCAATGGGCAATGGTTCTTCTACAAAGTTTAAATGTTTAGGTCACCACTTACCACATCAATGGTTGCTGACCAGGGTGAAGGGGCCTCTTCTCGAAACAGGCTTTCGCCCCGCTTTATAGATAAAGCATACGACCAGTTGCCACCGGTTGTCAGTTTCTACTGCACATAACATGTGAGAAAAATAAAATGACGTGTCTCTATCATCATGGAGGGTGGTAATGGCCATGTAGTCATTGGGGATAGATTTGTAGGATGGTAAGGAGGCCATGAGACGGTGGTGGATGTAGAAGGAAAAAATTCGATGAGAGAAAGACAGCGATGGACCTATGTTTAGGCGACGAGATCACCGCCCCCGGTCATAGATTTCTTCAAAATAAGATGACTGACACCAAAGGACGTGATAACAGCACAGATTGCAAGGGAGGCACCCCTTCTGATGGACGTACTGGTAGATGGGTAATGCATAGGAGGCATGGCAGGGAGGAGGCCTAGGGAGGAGGCACAGTGCATATGCATGCAAATCATGGGTGGGGTAGGAGGAACGATGAGTGTATGTAATGGCGATGGACAAAGCGTAAACCATTCTTTCATTTCGTCCGCCGGGGTGTTTGACTCAACCAGATTTATATTGTATTTGAATGTAAAAAGAGAGATATAATCCAAATTTTAGAACTACAATATGACGAGGTTGGCAATGTGATGAGTGACGTAAGACAACACACCATGATAATAGAAGTTCTTACATTGGTGCGGTTCAGGGGAGAACCTACATCCCGAGCAATCTTGGCTGTAACTTGAGCTCTAGACCCCAAAATATACTCATCTTTAGAAATGCTGAAAACAAACCTGATATGTAAAGAACTCATGTCGAAAAAGTCAGATGTGAAGATCCAACCTTGGCCATGAATAATTTAGTTCCATCCCTTGTGAGATACTGTGGCATGCACAAATCTTTAAAGTTTCGATCGTGCAGAGGTTAGTGAGTATCTCAGGATAAATTGTGAGCACATACAATTTTCATCATCCCGGATAAATTGTATGTGTCACTATGTCATGCGAGCACATGTCTCTAAACCTAGGCCTTGGAACCCAATCCCAGAAAATAGAAGTCGGTCCAAGCTTGGACTCTAGTTTTTGACTGAATGCCCAGCATGAAAGCCCCAAATACCTAAAATGCATGATTTTATTAAACATAATAATACATTTCCGTACTTTTCAATGATTAAACTAATATATTTAAATAGATTTTTTAGGGATATATTTAAATAGATTTCTTTTAGCAAACTTTAAATAGATTTTTTCTTAGAAGAAGCAAACTTTAAATTGATAAAATCTATTGTTTGCCTGTTTCAGACCGGGCTAGACTCTCACTTGACATTTTCATGTTGGGCTATTTAAGGCCCAGCATAAACACAGCCCCGCACTGTGCCCAAGTTTGCACGTCTCCTAGCCACTTTGCTCTAACTAGAGATCCGTTGTCTAGCACAACTCCACCTTAAGTTTTGCAATTGTTTTTTCGGTTCACACACAGAAAACATTGGTAGCCACTTTTTTGATGTCAAATTACAAAGATTTTCAAATTCTAGACTTGTGGTGTGTTTCCTTCTAACATTTTTTTACTAGGATACTAGAGAATCCAACTAGCAAGTAAGACCATGAAATCTTCTATATCTATATAGATAGACCCCACTAACTAGGTAATGCACGAGGGAAGCGGGGGATGTGACCATCACCAATGGTCGATATATCAGAGAGGAAGAATCCCGACTGTTGTCGTGGGGGCCACTTTACCTTCTTTCCCGTGTGCTAGACATTTTGGTGTAATGCACTCGAGAAAGAAGGAAGGAGCGACCATCACCGACGGTCGCAATATCAGTGAGGGAGTGCCCACCATATACACCACGGGAGATGAGAATTTTCAAGGAAGACTCGACACCGAAAGTCAACCCGTGCTGAATAATGATTTGTGTGTTGAGTTCCTGGTAATTACCGTCGATTTTTAATGTTTGAATTATGAACATAGGAAATGTCTGATGATGATAGGATCCCAGAGCGCGATTACTGCACCGATGATGGGGGTATGTGCGACAGACCTCACCTAGATAACGATAGGTGCTTCACCCTCACGCTGTATGACGAAGGTGAGATGGATCATGTTAGCTTACGGCCAAGTCTGCCGATGGCTTTTCACAGTGCATACTCGATTTCTCGAAGAGATGAAAACCTCAAAATCAAAGGATGGAGCAAAGTAATGAATGCGCACAGGAAATCACTTGGAGACAGCATGGCTGCGCTCAGGCCACAAATTGGAGACAGGTGGATCTCTATTCTCCATAATGGAGATGGAGGGGTTGACCTGTTTTATGCTATTTTACCTAAGAGAGAGGAGTAGGTCCTAGGTAGTATTTGTCATGTGCTAGAATGATGATGAGTTATGCACCTAGGGCGACTACCGTTAGCTAGTGTTGGTTAACTTGTCATGTGCTATATTGATAGTGACTTACTATATGACTACAGATGATGAGCAGCTGGCAAACAACATAAGTATGAATGACATAGTTAAGCAGCACACGTCATTGGAGGCCCAGCCTATTAGTACCTTCTAGTGACCCTCTGGTCGTGTCTCTTCTAAGAGATCGCATTAAAATTTAAGGTTTATTCATGCTTTGAAATATTGTAAACTTAGGACAAGCAAATAGATCGATATTACACACATAATCATGACATTTTTACACATAATGAGGTTTAGTCTTCTGCCAATTAGTAAAATGTAACTTCATCTCTAGTGTAGTTAGGTTTCATCGTCCTCGACAAAATTATCAATACTCTATTTCCAAATATAGTGTGTACTAGTTTTGTATTAAATTAGATTTATAATATTTGACCAAGTTTATAAAATAATACTAAAATTACAATACCAAACACTATAGGAATCAGCTAATTTGCCGTCTGCCATAGCAGACGGCAAAGAACCAGGCCATCGACGGAAACAACTTTGCCGTCTGCCACGGACGGCATACACTTCCAGCACTGAAAGTCACGGTAATCAGCTTGATTGTCGTCTGCATTCTGACAGCGGACGGCAAAGAAGTTTGCCGTCCGCTTTCCTGGTCAAGCTGACGGCAAAGATCTTGGACGGCAAATAATAGCTGTTAGCCCCGTTAGGTGGCTAACGGTAGACTTTGCCGTCTGCCTGCGGGCGGCAAATATACACTTACCTTTACCGTCTGCCCTATGACGTCAGCAGACCCATGGCTAACCGTCACTCCTGCTTAGTCTTTGCCGTCTACCAGGCTGGTCTTTGCCATCTGCCAGCACACGAGAGAATGACCAAATGGTCAGACATGTTGCTCCTAGGTTGCACAGGTTGCTACCATGTGGCACCTTTGCCATCCGCCTACCGACGGCAAAGTGCCTGTATTGCCACTGTTTTATTTATTTTCTCTTATTTTCCTGCATTTTCACAACACATATATGATATATATATAGTCATATTGAACAAGCTAAAGCATAGGCCATGTGTCCAACACATAGGCTATTAAAAGAACCAATGCATACATAGTTTCACACTTTTCATCCATATCAACATACATAGTTTCACATTGTTCATCAATACAAATAAAAACAAAAACTAAACACTAGCAGTCCATCAATGCCAGCTTCCATGAAGTGAATCAAATCTACAAAAATGGGAGTAAGAAAGTTAGAAGAAGAAGAAGACTAGAAGAAGAAGAAGAAGAACAATAATAAGAAGAAAGAAAGAAGAAGATGAAGAAAGAAGAAGAATAAGAATAAGAAGAAGGAGTAGAAGATGGAGAAAAAGAAAGAAGAGAAAAAGGAAGAATAAGAATATATTTTCTTCTTCTTCTCTCTTCTATCTTTTATCCTTTCCTTCTATTCTTTTCTTTTATTCTTTCTTTTCTTCTCTTTCTTCTTCTATTCTTTCTTTTTCTCTTTCTTGTTTTTCTTCTTCTTATTCCTTATTTGTGTCATTTTAGAGTTAACTTAGGTAATTATGTCATTTTAGAGCTAATTAAGCTTATTATGTCATTTTGGAGGAAAATAAGCTAAGCATATAACATTTATGAGGTAACCAAGGTTGTTATGCCATTTTTGACCTAACTAAGCTAATTATGTCATAAATAAACTAAATAAGCTAATTACGTCATTTTGGAGGATAATTAGCTAAGTATGTCTTTTTGGGGGGAAATAAGCTAAGTGTGTGGCATAATAGGGCTAACTAGCATGTATGAAGCTAAGTATGCATTTGTTAAGCAAAACACTAGAGAAAACTTATCGGAGGTCAAGCACCAGGGTTGCTCGGGCCGGTTTCACCTGGAGAAGGGGTGTGCGATGCGGCTTGGGAGTTATGCTGCACCAAAGATCATTTGCAATGTCTCGTTAGCATGATGACACTCAAATGTTAAGACTAGTAACTAATGACCATTCAAATGAAACTCACCGTTCCCACCGGAGTAATGACTGGCATCGGCGGAGGGTTCTGACCGGTCTTCTCGCACATAGACTGCACATTTGGTTTAGTTAGTAATGAAACTAACATTACGTGCATGATTTGGCTAATATACAGAAGAAACTTACCACGAAGAGCTCGTACATTGCCCGGTGAGGCGCCTCATTCCGTGCCCTCTCCTCCTCCAATAACCTAGCCGTCTTATCCTTCGCTAGCCGTTCCTTCTCCGCCGCCACCCGGTCCCTCTCCTCCAGAAGCGCCTGGGTTGTCTCTCTCTCTCTCTCTCTCTCTCTCTCGCTCTCTCTCTCTCTCTCTCTCTTTCTGAAGAGCAGCCTGCAACACCACTTCTCGTTAGCATTGTAATCATCGATGGCGACACACACAATGTAATTGAGGACAGATATCTGAGTCCGTATAACTAACCTCAATGGCGAGATCGACTGGCCGTGGACGAGTCCTTATCTCAGGACAGGAGCTCGTTTGGCGCACCTTATCTCCGAGAGAGTGAGAGGACAACGTATCAGTCCATCTCCAATGGCTAATGAGCCATGCGACTTCCTGCCACCAGATATCATCACTAGCTCTGGATCAATAGGATTCTGGCTTGGGTTATAGTCCTCCCCTTTCCTCGCCTTCGCCTCCTGGTTGTACATCAAGCTTGTGGTTGTAGGAGATGTTGGTGAAATTATCTGGATGATCGAGGTCAGACTCAGAGAATGCCTTGGCCTTCTTGTACGAGGCAGTATGGGCCATGGCATAGAGGTCGAACACCTCTGACACCTCCATGTTATTGTGTCGCGCCTAAAAGAGAGGAACAATGTATTAGTAAAGGGCTCAAGCTAGCATGAAGAATGAATTGCATGAATGAATGAAGCAAACCACGTACCCAGTTCCGCCCGAACTGATATAAGTTGGCGCTGCCTTGATGATGTGGCACACCAACCATTTGGGCATGCCGGTCCTTGGCATTATCGTGGATGGCTCGCCAGCTGTCTATGCACCACTCATCCACCAACGCCTCCCAACAATCCATCTTATCCACACACCATCTCGGGGGCACCTAAGTTAGTAAAGAGAAATTTGAGCGCTACGCCTACGAATCAAATCAAGGAAACTAAGTACAATGCCTTAAGAATAGGTAATTACCTTCATGTACTGATTCTTCTTCAGAAACTTAGCCCGGCACGACGGCTTGTCCTTCTTAATACCACGCGTGGCGTACTAGTCTCGAACAGCCTGCGGCCGAGTCTCGTGCCGTAAGTTTTGTAGTAGGCGCTTGCACTCGGTATCGATAACCTTTGCCACGTCCTCCTCGTATCCCTCCTCACACGTGTAGAAGGTCTGCAATCACACTAGTAGAAAAAGGCCTATTTGTCCCGGTTCATAAGGCCCATTTGTCCCGGTTCCCAAACCGGGACTAAAGGGTCGGGACTAAAGGCCCCCCCCCTTTAGTCCCAGTTGTGTTACGAACCGGGACTCAAGGCCCTCCACGTGGCCGCTCTCTGGAGCTCCACCTTTAGTCCCGGTTGGTAAGGAATTTTTTTGAAATTTTGTTTTTCTGAATTTTTTTGAAAAATAAAATTTTAATTTTTTTTTGAATATTTTCTTATTTTCAAATTTCTGAATTATTTGACAATTCAATCTCTAATCACCCACTATAATCACCCCTCATCACTGCTCAATTATGAACCACTCATTCCAAATCGTCTAACTTCCCGGCCAGTCACCCATCCTCTCACTACTCCAGCCTGAGCACGCTTAACTTTTGAGTTCTATTCGCCCTAGTTTCCAAGTCTGCACTTGTTGTTTTCCTAACAATACTAAGCTGTCAATCCTATTAACCCTTAGTAGTTGAACTTGAGCATTAAGCACCGTTTGAGTTTGAAATTATTATTCTAAAAAACAATAATTATTTATTAACACTAATATTTCTTGAATAAGTAGTTTGACCATAGTTTGACCACAATTTGACCAGATTTGACCATAGTTTGACCATAGTTTGACCAGATTTGACAATAGTTTGACCACAGTTTTTGTTTAATTCTTTTTGCTGTTAGGTCACAAAAATTATAAACTTTCTATTAGTGCCATTAGTTTTCAAATTTGAATAGTTTAAATTTGAATTCTTTGAAATTTGTGTGAATCACTAGTTTGTGAATAACTTTACTATAAAAATAGATTTTTGAGTGATTGATTTCTTTTCCTGCTATTTAATATTACTGTGTTTAACATTATATTCCAAAACAAATTTTGTTATTTTAGTTTCCTAACAAAAAATTCTTTATGATAATTCTTTTTGCTATTAAATTTCTAAAAAAAATTCTTTATGAAAATTCATTTTGCCATTAATGTTTTGAACAGAAAATACTTTGATAATTTTTAGTTGCATAAATTTTATATAATTTTAGTTTCAAGAATACTAGAGGTTTATAAAAGCATTTTAGTTGATTCCTTTTGCTATTAGAGTTTTATAAAAGCTTTTTAGTTGATTCTTTTTGCTATTGAAGAATATTATAGTTTTGTTTTAGTTGATCGTAACAGAATATTTTAATTGATTATTTTAAGTTCATTCTTTTTGCTATTAGTTCATTCTTTTTGCGCTAAATGACCATGAAATTGAAAAGCACTACAAATGAACTCTGAAAAGGTTGAAAGTTGGCATGGTATCATCATTTCACCCACATAGCATTGTGCTAAAAGTTGAGAGGGTTACGGCAAAAACTGGATGCACTTTGTGTACAAAACAGGCAATCTCTTTTGAAGGATCAGGGTTTCATACGGAAACTCGTCTGTTACAAGGGATTTCATTTTTTTGAACTTATTTGAACTCCAAAATTTTTATGTGTTCAAAATGCACCATTCAAAGCCACATCATCAATTTTCAACCCTTTCTGATTTAGTTATTTTTCATGCATTTACTGATTTTTTTAAGATATATGACCCTGAAATGAAAAGCACTTCAAATGAACTCTGAAAAGGTTGAAAGTTGGCATGGTATCATCATTTCACCCACATAGTTTATGCTAAAAGTAGAGTTGAAGGGTTACAGCAAAACTGGATGAGCACTTCGTGTACAAAACGGGCAATCTCTTTCGAGATATCAAGGTTTCATATGGAAACTCGTCTGTTACAAAGGGATATTTTATTTTTTGAACTTATTTGAACTCCAGACTTTGTGTGTTCAAATGCCCATTAAGCCAATAATCATCATAGTCATACCACCCACCTATTTAATCATCATAGTCATGTTAGCTATCTAATCACCACCAACACTTGCTAAATAATCATCATAGTCATTACCACCAACACTAGCTATTAATCATCATAGTCATAGTGTAGCACATATCATCTTCAAACTAATTCTAGCTAGCTAGTCACTCCTGCTGCTCGCTCTCAGGTAAAAATGCATAGAACATGTGTAGCACTCCTGCTTCATCATATTGGAGCATGCAAAGAACCTGTCTCCAATGTGGGCTGCGCTTCTGATTGCTGCCCCCTAGTATTTCTCGCGACCCTTCACAATTTTGCTCCAGTCTTTGACTATTAAGACTTGCTCGCTTTTAGAAATCCTGAATGCACTCATGTGCAATGTAGGATGTCTTTGGCCATAAGCTAACCATTGCCATGCGACCTTTAGGCTCGACCCAATGAGGCACAACTTTCATTGGGAGTCCCTGTTGAAGAACATCGTAGTAACATACTTAGCAATGAAGTTTAGCTTAAAAAATAATGTATGCAAAAGATGCACTGAGGACAAATAGTAAAAATCTTACCATCTTTCCTAAATAGATATGAACGTAGTTCAATCGCACGCTAGTGGTTGCACGTTTTGAGTACTAAGATTTTCAAGTCCAGGAAAATAATGTTCTTGACAGTATCAAGATCCTCAAGCCATGAAACATAATGACTTATCTCCTCGCAGTTTAGTTCAGCCCCGGGACGAAGTAGGTCATGTCTACCCAGGAGCTGGACATGTTTGCTGAATGGAAATAAGCTGTCAATAGAAATTAGTTGTCAACTATTTTTGAATAAACAATAACCAAGACATAAATATGGTTGAGAAACTCACATAAGTGTAGAACTGGAGGCGTCTGCACATCGACCCAGATGTCGATATTACCTTCAATATCATCTTCCGGACGAATATCAAAGATGATAAGCATATCAGGCTCAAATGCATAAGCACTTGCATAGTGATCTCCAAATTTTGCATTCAAAATAGATGTAGGTGTCTGCATTGTATAATTTTGCGGCAAAAGTATAACCCTGCTCGGTCCTCAATGAACTATCTTTACCTCCATAGTTTCCATAGGACTGAAACCAATCTTATCTAAGAATAATTCTTGCATGGCAGGGGATACGCTAGTAGAATAGTAAAAAAATTATAAGTTGAAGCAAAAGAAGCAGAAGTCATGCTTAATTACGAAA